>CM065383.1:22960000-23275000 GCA_033060915.1 Euryodendron excelsum | reverse complement strand
ATGAGGAGGAACTTGCCCTCATTACAAAAAAGTTTAAGAAATTCATGAAGAGAAGGTGGAAGGAAGAAAGAAAGCCTAATGTAAAGGGAGAATCCACTAATAAGGATTTAACCATCATATGCTTTGAATGGAAGAAACCAGGACATATGAAAGCTAAGTACCCTATACTAAAGAAGAAAGGAAAAAAAGGCAAAGGGAAAAGAGCTTTGGCAACCACCACTTGGAGTGATGGTGAGGAATCCAGATCTGATGAAGAAGCTAAATCTCAAGTGACAAACTAGTGTCTCATGGCACAAGAAGAAGAATTAGAGGTATTGTTGTAAGCACCCCATTTTTGCCCCCTTGGCAATCTCTGGCTTGACCGAACTCCCTTTCAAAACTCCTTAAGTACATTCAAGCCAAAATCAACTTTCAAACTCTTATCCAATCAATCAACCACTTCTCGGGCCCGCTGGGCCCAATAGAGGCCTAATAACCAAAATTTGGGCGCATGTAGCATCTCAACTTGCATAGAAGTTGCTTTCAAACTCTCTAATTTTCAAAGTTTCTATTCTCTCAAGTTTAGTGGTTGAAATAGCCCCATGGAACCTCTCTTGAGTGGTCTCTCTTTTATATTGGTCATAGGAGTCCTAAATTGTTAGAATGGTTCCCTTCTCTTTTATTCTTACATAAAAGTGCTTTTCAAACTCTTTGATTTTAAGGCTTTTATTCTGTCAAAACTAGTGGTTGAAATGGTTCCATGGAACCCTCTCTTAAGTAGTCTCCCTTTACATTGGCCATACGAACCCTCTCTTGAGTAGTCTCCCTTTACATTGGCCATACGAACCCTAACTTGTTGGAATAGTATCCTTGAAAAATGGTTTTCAAACTCTTTTTCTCAAAAATAATTTTCAAAAATTCATTCTCTCCATCTTTACATCAAAAATGGTTTTCCAAAAGTTGTTATCATCAATATGTTGATTCTTGAAATCCCCACTCTTGTCAAGATAACCCAACTCTTGTCAAGATAAAGGTTATAATGGCCCTAAAAAAACCTTCTTCGGAATTGTTTTCAAGAATAAACCATATTCTTAGCTAGAGTCAAATTTTCATGGAAATAATCTTCAAAGGGGTTGTCAACCAAAGTCCTTCTTATAACATGATTTGTTTCCTAAAACTCTTTTCAAAAGTGCATAAAACCACCTTTCAAAACCCTTTTCCAATCCAACCCTAGGTTAACTTGACCCTAGTTATCAAACCCTAGGTTAACTTGACCCTAGTTATCCAACCCTAGGCTAACTTGACCCTAAGTTAGTTAACCTTAGGTCACCTTAACCTTAGGTTAACCCAACCTTAGTTAGTTAACCTTAGACCACCTTAACCCTAGGTTAACCCAACTTTAGTTAGTTAACCCTAGGACACCTTAACCCTAAGTTAACCCAACCTTAGTTAGTTTATCCTAGGTCAACCTAACCCAAGTTAGTTAACCTTAGGTCACCCTTAACCTTAGGCCAACACAACCTAGGTTAATAAACTTCAAGGCTCTTACTCATGGACCTCTTTTAAAGGTCTTCCCTATTTAAAACTATATCTCATAACCCGTTCTCCCAAAACCTCTTACACTTTTGAGATTTCAAAAACCAACTCCACAACCTTTCCAAATGTTCTTACACTCTATATTTAAAAATGCTTTCAAGTATTCATGACCCTAAGGTGTCTTTATCCTTCTCATGGTTAGGGATTTCAAGGAAAGGTGATATGTCAGGAACAACCTCTAAGGTTGTCCATGTTAGAATCCCAAAGTCCTAGGCGCCTTCAAAAACCATTTTTCATTCCAAAATTTTACCCCCCAAGTTTCCAAACAAGACTTCAAGACATTTTTAAAGCTCTCTTGAGTTATCTCGAACCTTTCCAAAACTCCCTTGAGTTATTCCAACTACATTTCAAAACCCTTTCAAGAGTCCCAAATTTCTATTTCAAAACACTCCACAATCCAATTTCAAAATATTTCAAGCATCTTAAGTCTTATTTCAAAGGCCTTTTTCTAAAACTCTCAAGTTCTCTTCTTCTAAAGACCACAAGGTGTCTTCAAACTTTTTCAAAGACCTCAAAGTGTCCTCAAACTTTTTCCAAAGACTTTAAAGTGTCTTCAAACATTCCAAAGGCCCTAATGCGCCTATTTTCCATCTAGCTCTTGCCCGAACTACGAATGACTTGATTCTCGCCAAATAAGATACGAAGGCAACCTAAAATGGTATGGTCATAACTTTCATTTCAACTCTGGTCCCTTTTTCAAAAGTTTCTATCAACTCAAAGTTTTCTATCTCTAACCCCTTCAAAACTCCCACGTTTTCACACTTCTTCCAAAATCTGCATCATGCATCATTTATCCGAAAAGTGATGACTAAACTCATTTTTCCAAGTTCTAAAGTGGATATTAAGTGGATAATGGTAACCAGTTATTCTAGTGAGTGAACAAAAGGGTGTTTAGACATGTAGGTACCGAAAGGGCAGGGTAGGGTGATAATCTTAGGATATCTTCCCTACACGTAACGAACCCTCGGACCATAGATTTCTGTTTTTAAAAGACCAAAATTGAGTTATTTTCCAAAATGGCTTAAATCTTTCCAAAGGTTGCCAAATAACCTATTTTCTTAAAAACCCTCTCTTAAGAGAATTTTCAAAATCTTTCCAAAAATCCTAAGTTTAATCTTTAGATTAACACTTAGTTTTAGGTGCCCTAACTCACCTTAATCAAGTTAGGTGGCGATTCCTATTTTTCTAAAAAATCCCTTAACCAAACCAATTTTCGATTCAAACCTAGTCGCACTTGTCCTTCTAGGAGGACGAGTTCTAGTGACAGAGTTCCGTACTTTTGTCTCCGAGCCTAAAAGACCCTAAGTTTAATCTTCGGATTAACACTTAGTTTTAGGTGCCTTAACTCACCTTAATCAAGTTAGGTGGCGATTTCTATTTTTCTAAAAAGGCCCTTAACCAAACCAATTTTTGATTCAAACTTAGTTGCACTTGTCCTTTTAGGAGGACGAGTTCTTGTAAGCACCCCATTTTTGACCGCTCAGCAGTCTACACTCCGTCCATACTTGTTTTCAAGTCATTGTGGGCTTATTCCTATCGAAACCAATTCTCTAGGTCCAAATCTCGTCTGTCCATGACTTCGCGGGCCTGTCAGGCCCAAATAGAGGCAAAATGACCAAAATGCCCTTAGGAGCATTGTCCTTTCCTTTCCCTTTCCAATCCTTCTCTCGAGACAGTTTATTCCTCGAGACGGTTCCAACCCAGGCACGTCTCTTCGGAGACGATAAGTCCCTTTTTCCAATCCCACTCTCGAGATAGTTTATTCCTCGAGATGGTTCCAATCGAGGCACGTCTCTTCGGAGACAATAAGTCCATTTTCCAATCCCACTCTCGAGACAGTTTATTCCTCGAGACAGTTCCATTCCAGGCACGTCTCTTCGGAGACGATAAGTCCCCTTTCCAATCCCACTCTCGGGATAGTTTATTCTTTGAGACGGTTCCACTCCAGGCATGTCTCTTCAGAGACAATAAGTCCCCTTTCCAATCCCACTCTCGAGACAGTTTATTCCACGAGGCGATTCCACTCCAGGCACGTCTCTTCGGAGACGGTAAGACCCCTTTCCAATCCCACCATCGAGACAGTTTATTCTTCGAGGTGGTTCCAATCCAGGCACGTCTCTTCGGAGACGATAAGTCCCCTTTCCAATCCCACTCTCGAGACAGTTTATTCCTCGAGGCGGTTCCACTCCAGGCATGTCTCTTCGGAGACGGTAAGACCCCTTTCCAATCCCACCCTCGAGACAGTTTATTCCTCGAGGTGGTTCCAATCCAGGCACGTCTCTTCGGAGACGATAAGTCCCCTTTCCAATCCCACTCTCGAGACAGTTTATTCCTCGACACGGTTCCAATCCAGGTGCGTCTCTTCAGAGACGATAAGTCCCCTTTCCAATCCCACTCTCGAGACAGTTTATTCCTCGAGACGGTTCCACTCCAGGCACGTCTCTTCAGAGACGGTAAGACCCCTTTCTAATCCCACTCTCAAGACAGTTTATTCCTCGAGACGGTTCCAATCCAGGCACGTCTCTTCGGAGACGATAAGTCCCCTTTCCAATCCCTCTCTCGAGACAGTTTATTCCTCGAGACGGTTCCAATCCAGGCACGTCTCTTCGGAGACGATAAGTCCCCTTTCCAATCCCTCTCTTGAGACAGTTTATTCCTCGAGATGGTCTGAGTAGCGAAACTACTCACAAAACCGTTAGAGTAGCGGAAATACTCACAAATAGGTCGATATAGGGAATTGGCAACAAACCCCTGTGTCACGACGATCGCCGTTAGAGTGGCGGAAACACTCAAAACCCAGGTCAACACCAGTGTCTGTTAGCCCACTTTGGTGAAAAAGGACTAAACTGTCCCTTGGACCTTTTCCGAGACTTTCCGGTCAAGATGACCATTTTGCCCCTAAGCATCCGAATGCCCCGGGAACCACACCGGCTCTGGGTATGAAACCGGTAATGTCCTGAGAATACTTTTTATAGTATTCTCAACATTCTTTTACCATTCCGGATCATTCCGAGTCAGTTCCGGCCAACCCGGTACAAAATGACCGTTTTGCCCATGGAGGGTCGGTCTCTTTCTTCGATCACACTGGCTCTGGGTATCAAACTAGTAACCTCCTGGGACTACTTTTTATAGTGTTCTTAACCTTCCTTTACCTTTCCGGATCATTCCGAGTCAGTTTCGACCAACCCGGTATAAAATGACCGTTTTGCCCTTAGAGGGCCAGTCTCCTTCTTCGACCACACCGGCTCTGGGTATCAAACCGGTAATGTCCCGAGAATACTTTTTATAGTGTTCTCAACCTTCCTTTACCTTTCCGGATCATTCCGAGTCAGTTCCGGCAAACCCGGTACAAAATGACCGTTTTGCCCCTAGTGGGCCAGTCTCCTTTTCCGTCCACGCCGGCTCTGGAAATCAAACCGGAAAACTCTGGGAACATTCTAAATAATGTTTCCAGATCCCAAGTCTTCTTCCGGGACAGTCCGAGTTCACCCTGGCAACTTCCTGGTCTGATTGATCGTTTTGCCCCTAAGAGCCCGGTCAACCTTTCCAACACATCTTATCCTCGCTTTTCAAATCAAATACCTCCAGGACACTATTTTAAGTGTTCCTGCTCCTTTCCGGCCTTCCGGGTAATTCCTGGCTCCTCCAAATCATTCTCAGACTTTCCGGAGTCACTCCTAGTGAAGCCAGGCTAAAAATTGCATGGTAGTCACTAGTACAGGCGCCCAAATCTAGTCAAAGATACGTTGCTTGCCGACTTATAAAGTTTCCTAACTGGCTGGGGCCACTCCTAGTGGCGCTAAGAGCAATTTTGCCCTAGCGCCACTACAACAGGCGCCAAGTTTGTCCAACCTCTATAAATACAGAGCCTTATTCAACGTAAAAGGGATCCGTAAACTCAACCTAAAAATCATATAATTCGATATATAGAGCTCGAGCACCTCTAAAAACCCTAGCTTCCCTAGGTTTTTCAAACCCTAGCCACCCAATACAAACCCTAGTCTCCTATACACTCATACACACCCCCATACACTCATACACTAGCCTTCAACCCTCCTTCGACGACTTGAAGAGTCGCCATCTAAAGCTTGAAGACAACTCTTGAAGATTGAAGACGAAGATCAAGATGAAGACCGAAGACCGAAGACTGCACGGTGCGCAAAATAAACAAGACATACGGTAGGTTCCCTATTTAAATTTCCGCACTTCCCCCCTCTCTTTTCTCTCTCCTAACCCACTTGGGTTTTCTCTATTTTAATCCCCCATCTCTTTTCCCCCTTTCTTTGCATGCTTGAAACAAGGGGATTCCTGGTCCATGTGTAGGATTGGGCTATTGGAGAGTCACCGTGTCGGGGGCTTTCTTCTAGTCTAACCAAAGATCACGTGGGTCTGGCCCCCTTAATTATGTGGTGAAGCCTTAGCCTTGTATGTTCATGACCCCAAATTGCATTGTGCATGTCATAGTCTTGCATCTTCCAAAATTCGTTTTCAAACTCGTTTTTAAAATCGTTTTCAAACTTGTTTTCAAAACTGCATCAAAATCTCTTTTTAAAAAACTTGTTTTTAAAACCACAATTCTAGAGTGATTCTAGCCTTTCCATGGTTAGGGTTGCTTTAGGAAAGTGTTACAATAAAAGTGACCTTTTTGGTGTATATTTTCAAATCTTATTGTTTTCCAAAACCACTTTCTTAAAGTGGTTCTAGCCCTTTTATGGCTAGAATCGCTTTAGGAAAGTGAGACGTTTTCATACTTTCCAAAAAACTCTCTCTTCAAAAATCCCTTCCTAAACATCTCTTTTTCAACATACTTTCCTAAAACTCTCCTCTCCAAAATTATTTTCAAAAACTCCCTCCAAAATCTATTTTTCAAAGCTTGCTTTTTCAACTCCTTTCCAAAAACCCTTTCTCCTCAAAATTCACTTTCCTAAAAACTCTCTCCAACAATCTCCTTCCAAAAATCTTTCTAAAAAACTCTCTTTCCAAAATCTTCCTTCTAGAAATTCCCCTTTAGGATTCCCTTCTAGAAAAACCTTTGTTTCTAAAAACATACTTTCCAAAACTCCCTCTTCAAATTCACTTTCCAAAAGTCCCTCCCTTGGATTCCCTTCTAGAAAACCTTCGTTTCTAAAAACGCACTTTCCAAAAACTCTTTCGTTATAGCCCAAGTCAAGCCTTAGAGCCCACAATTAGGAAACCCTAATTTTCTTTCTAAAAACATGATTTTCAAACTTTGCCCCGAACTTAGGTTTCCAAAATCTCTTGTTTTCACATCCAAACTATACATGTTTCCAAAACCTCTTTTCTACGTCAAAACTATAATTTTCCAAACCTAGGGTTTCTAGAATCTCCTTTTCCAAATCCATGCTAAATCTTATCTTCCCTTTAGGAAACCGAATCAAATCTCCCTGTTTAGGAAACTAGATCCCGTCCTCCGTTTTTGGAAACAAAATCAAATCTTTTCGTTTAGAGACCAAATCCAATCCCTTTCAAAATCCAACTCTTTCCTAATTCAAATCCTTCCTAATCTTTCACTTTCCTAAATCTTAAGTTTCCAAAACTTGAACATAAAAATCTTTCCTAATTCAACCATTTCCTAATTCTACCATCTTTTCAAATCTTAACTTTTCAAACCTAAGTTTTCAAACTCTTCCTAAATTCAAACATTTTCTAATGTCAAGATTTTCGAAAACTCTAAAACTTTCTAAATCCTAAACTTTCTAAATTTCAAATCTTTCTAAAATTAAAACTTTCTAAATTTGAAGCTTTCTCAAGCTAAATCTTTCTAAACCTAAATCTCTCCAAAATTCTAAACTTTCCAAAACTTCAACATCTTTCTAAATCTAAGGCTTTTCTAAACTCAAAACTTTCTTAATTCAAACATTTCCTAAACTGAAAACTTTCCTTTTTTAAACCTTTTCTAAAACGAAACTTTCTTATTTTCAACACTTCCTTGTTTTCGAAATTTTTCAATTTTCAAAACTTTCCTATTTCAAAACATTCCAATTTTCAAAACTTTCCTAAGTTGAAACTTTCTTAAGTTCCGAACTTTCCTAATTCAAAACTTTCCTAATTTTGAAACTTTCCTAATCCAAAACTTTCCTAAATCGAACCTCTCCTAATTCAAACATTTCCTAAATCCAATCTTTCTTAAACTCTTGAGTCTTTCCTAAGTCTCATCTTTCTTAAGTCTAGGTTTCCTAAACTTCCATCTTTCCAAAACCAAGTCTTTCCAAAATCAATCTTTCCAAAGCAAGTCCAATCCTCTCAATTTCAATTTCCAATCGCCTCTTCTAATCTCAAATCAAATCCAATTTTCAATTCAATCTCTTTCTTTCAATCCAATCTCTCTCTTCAAGTCAATCTCTTTTCAATCGGACTCCGGTCCGAACTACGACTAACCTGATTCCCCCAATGGGATACGTAGGCAACCTTCATAGGTGCGGTCACGACACTTTTCAAACTTTCAATTCCACCCTCATGGGTGCGGTCTCCACATTTTTCAAATCCCAAATTCCAATCTATTTTCAAAATTTCAATTTTCAAATTTCTACTTTCAATTTTCAAACTTTCCAATTTCAATTCCATTTTCAAATCAAATCAATTTCAAATCAATCTCTTTTTAAATCTATTTTTCAATTTTCTTAACTTGCACTTGCGTATCATGCATCATGTTAGTTTTCAAACATTGCTTGTCAAAGTGGATAGGATTGAACTATAGTTAGTCGAAGACTCTCATAGGTGAATCTAGGGTAGATTGACATGTAGGTACCGAAAGGGTGGGGTAGGGTGATAGCTTAGTGCGTCTTCCCTACACGTAACCAACCTCCGAACCTAGATCACTGATTTTAAAGACCAAAAGGAGTTATTTTTCTAAAAAGGGCTAAATGTTTTCCAAAGGTTGCCAAACAACCTGTTTTCTTTAAAACCCTCTCTTGAGGTGGTATTTTCAAAAATCGTTTTCCAAAACCCTAAGTGTAGTCTTCGGATTATTCTTAGTTTTTAGGTGACCTAACTCACCTTAATTAAGTTAGGTGGCGACTCCGAATCTTTTTCAAAAGCCCTTTATTCAAACTAATTTTTCAATTCAAACTTAGTCGCACTCATTCTTTTAGGAAGGTGAGTTCTAACGAGAGAGTACAACATTTTTCCCACTTGGGTGAGTATTCCTCGAGTGCAAAAAATCTAGGCGCGACAGCTGGCGACTCCGCTGGGGATACTTAGAGGGTTAGGCCGTTAGTCATGTCTCTTTACCCTTTACCCATGTAGAGTCTTCAATTAACTTGGTTCAATCCTATTCACTTTAAATTTTCAAAACTAAATTTCCAAAATCGTTTCCAAAAAAAAAAATAAAAATAAAAAACATGCATTTATTCATATTATCTCGTATTATGTTTGTCATCCACATACTAACACTTGCATCTTTGTTTTGTAGGTGCGCTTTAGGTTTAAATTTTATTAACTGCTTTGCATGAATGTGATGTACAGGATGAATAGGAGTTGTTGGGCTCTTTCCTCCACTTTTAAAAATTACACACACACTGCATGTGCACTTGCATTCTGCATACTTGCATACCCTGATATGTCCTTTCTAGTTAGAAAGGGGGAACGGTATATTGGTTGTGGGCAAGATGCTGTGTCAGTTTCTTCGCCTACGGCCTCTTGATGGTTCCCCCGCTCAGATCACCAACCGATCATGGCACCACCTTGGGGAGTGGGCCTAGGTTTGAAGATCCGGGGACCGAGCCTTTTTAGGACGCATTAGTCAACCCTCAACCTCATACTCATATAGACACCATGCATAGCCGAACCTCTGCCGGATTTAGGACACGAGCACCGTTTTCAAAATCACAAAAGAAAGGGCGACTGCTCTTACTTTTTACCTGCTGTTATAATGCTTGTATTTATACTGTTATAATGCCTGTCTAACTGTTCATACATGCTTGTTTACTTTAATTGTACCTTCTCTCCTTATACTCTTTGCATATTCATGTTCATGCATTCAATATCCCATGTCAAGACAAGAGTTCCAAGTAACTCAAATCACTGCATTCTCATGCATATGATCAACCCATTGAGAGTGACACCAACGTTACTCTCCCTTGCATTAAACCTACCCAAACCCTAAGGGTTCCTGCGTAACCCTAAGGACTCATTGCATGCATTTCGATTCATTCCATAAGAGGGGCCCCAATCCCTCTATGCTCACGGAGATAGGATTGCCAAGAAGACAAGGGGCAATCAATCAACAAGGTCTCTCAGCGACCTCCTCGACATCAAATCCAAGGAAGGCGAATCCAAAGATTCAAGAGTAGCTTAGGGTTTCCCTTTGTAAAAATAGATAGGTGGAAGTCCAAAGGAAAATGTTCCCCCTCCCCCTATTAAAATGTATTTCAATTCTTTTGTATTTCAAACCCAGAATTTAATGTACTTTTTTATTTTTATGAATGAGTGCATGAATGGCTGAAGGTTCCTACCTGACGGTAAAGTGTCTGCATACAGGGGCAAACCCCCTATCTCCAAAAGTGAGCCAATACATCATGGCTAGTTTCCCTCCTAAAGAGGGGTACCCTAGGACATGCATTGCATAGATTTCTCCAGGAACCAAACTCTAATTTGTAACTGTTGTCGTCATTGTTATAGGTAATGAATGCTAGTCCAACTTCCTCTATAATAGTGAAGGCCATGGGTTACAAGCTTCAGGAGAACATACCATTGGAAAGCGGGAATGCTAGCAACACACTTACCACAATCTCAGCAAGGACAATTTCTGCCTTGGAGGAGCCCGAATACCAAAATCCTTCCTTCCTAACCATACAATCTTATCAACCTGACATGAACTTAACCATAGGAGCCTTATTAGATCCTTCCTATTATCCCTTTGTCCTTACTACGTTGTTTGAACCTGAGCCCATGATCGCTATGGCTTGACCTGAACCTCAAACCAATAACCAAGGAAACACACAACCTAAGCTACCTTTAGTTTTGCCAAAGAAGCCGAATGTGCCCACCACTCTTCCCGTCGTCACCAACCCTTCCCCTGTAGCGATCCCTTTGCTCGTAAACCTAAGAATAACTCTTCCCACCATAACCCAAACACCAATACCCAGTCTTCATAACCTCCCATGGAATTACCCACCAGATAAGGGCATTGGAGAGCCCGTAACAGAAATAGGGGGGATGACTCGGTCAGGGCGCCTTTATACCTCTGTTGAAGTGGAAAGAAAAAGGAAGGGGATGGATAAAGAAAGAGAGTGCTCCAATCAACCAACAGATCAGGAGATGTCAAAATTCACTAAAGCTTTAGGAAAGGTCAATTACGATATCATGGAACAGCTTAGGAAAGCCCCGGCCCATATTTCAATGTTGGATTTGCTGCTCATTTCTGAGGTGCACCAGAATGCTTTAATAAAGATCCTCAAGGATGCTCATGTGCCCGAGAGCTTCACGCCAGATAATCTACATGACATGGTCAGTCTCATTATGGCCCCAAACATCATCACTTTCTCTGATGACGAGATTCCGGCTGATGGAACAGGTCATACCCGGGCTTTGCATATCGCCGTAAGAACAAGAGGAAGAATGGTAGCCATAGTATTGATAGATAATGGGTCGGCATTGAACGTGTGCCCGTATTCTACTCTGGAAAGGCTGGGAATGGACCAAACTTATTTGAAAAATAGTGGTATGATCATCCATGCCTTTGATGGTTCTCGGAGGGAAGCCATGGGGGAAATTGAAATGCCTGTTGAGATAGGACTGGTAACCTTCACAATTAAATTTCATGTTTTACACATTCCGGCTGTCTATAACTTGCTGTTAGGAAGGCTCTGGATTCATTCGGCTGGTGCGGTTCCTTCTAGTCTTCATCAGAAAGTCAAGTTCATTGTGGGCTCCAAGCTAATCGCTATTTTCGCTGAAAAAGAGCTCGCTGTATACAAAGCTGACATCATTGCATCTGACATTGAATTGCCTTCTTGTTTTCAATCGTTCGAATATATCATTGTCGTGCAGAAAGAAGATCAAGTGAAGCCAAATTATTCCAAGAACTCTCAGATGGTAGTACGGTACTTTAAAGAAAATGGTTTCCATCCGGGCAAAGGCTTAGGGAGATGTCTACAAGGAAGACCAGAAATTGTAAAAATACTGTCAGTTGAACCCACCTTTGGGTTGGGGTATGAACCCACAAAAAGAGAAAGAATAGAAGCAGCGCGGAAGAAAAGGGCTGATAAGAAAGCTGTCATGGAACTCTCGGACCAATTCAAGCAGTTAGACATGGGGAAAGGAACACCTGTATTAAGTAATAAGAAGAGAAAAGTCCAAGGAGAAGCGCTCGTCATGATGACCAGCATCGGAGTAACCCAAGATGGATCCATTCGAGCAATGTTGCCAAGTGAAAAGTTGCATAATTGGGCCAGCAAAGACATCATCCGTGCTCGCAAGTTTCGGTACAAAGCTCGTTAGAGCGAGACCCTGGAGCAACTGATTCGCCATAAACTTTGTCCTTTTAAATTTATTTGTCTTAACTTTTTAAAATCAAGTTATCAATGAATAAAATAATATCCATTTCTTGTTTGATTTATTGTACACTATTTTCCATACCAGGGACCCTTGCATCCGATATCCTACTCAACCAATCCAGGGAATGCCAATCTTGATAAATGATGACTTGAACACCGAGTTTGATTACCAACAACTGGGAATTGAAGAAGATGTAAATTTTACAGAGGAGGTGCCAGAGGAAATTCGGGAACAAACAGAAAGACATGAGAATCGTAGTACCCCAAACATTGAGGAAACAGAAGCCGTTAATTTGGGAAATAAAGGGGATCCTAAAGAGCTTAGAATTGGTACAGACCTAGATCAATGGCAGTGCAAAGAATTATTGGAACTTCTGCGTGCATACTTGGATGTTTTCGCATGGTCTTATCAAGGCATGCCCGGATTAGATGAATCCATTGTGGAACATAGACTACCTTTGGACTCGCAGATGAAACCCTTTAAGCAGAAGTTAAGAAGATTGAAACCCGAATGGAGCCTGAGAATCAAGGAGGAGGTGATTAAACAATTCCAAGCAGGGTTTCTGCAAGTGGTAGAGTATCCCCAATGGCTGGCTAATATTGTCTCGGTACCTAAGAAAGATGGCAAGGTGCGGATGTGCATTGACTTTCGGGACCTCAACAAGGCCAGTCCAAAGGATGATTTTCCTCTTCCCCACATAGACTTGCTTGTCGACAACACGGCCGGTCATGGAATGTTTTCTTTCGTGGACGATTTTTCGGGATATAATCAGATCAAGTTGGCTGAAGAAGATTGGGAGAAGACTACTTTCATTACTCCCTGGGGAGTATACTGTTATAAAGTCATGCCATTCGGGCTTCGCAACGCAGGGGCAACCTACCAAAAAGCCATGGTAACTTTATTCCATGACATGATGCATCAGGAAGTAGAGATCTATGTGGATGACATGA
Source organism: Euryodendron excelsum (assembly GCA_033060915.1). Taxonomy (NCBI): domain Eukaryota; kingdom Viridiplantae; phylum Streptophyta; class Magnoliopsida; order Ericales; family Pentaphylacaceae; genus Euryodendron; species Euryodendron excelsum. The sequence continues at coordinate 23,261,957 of CM065383.1, read as the reverse complement.
TCGTCAAGTCCAAGCAACAGAAGGACCACTTGTTCAACTTGCAGAAGGTGTTTGATTGCCTCCGTAGATATCAACTTAAGCTAAATCCGGCCAAATGCACATTCGGAGTATCTTCAGGAAAATTGTTAGGGTTTATGGTCAATGAAAAGGGGATAGAGGTTGATCCTGCCAAGGTAAAGTCCATTGTTGAAATGCCTACACCAAAAGGGGAAAAGGAGGTTCAGTCTTTTTTAAGAAAGTTGAACTTTATTAGTTGGTTCATCGCCCAAATGACCCACCTGTGCGAACCTATTTTCAAGCTCCTTAAGAAAGACGTTCCAAAGGAGTGGGATGATAACTGTCAAATGGTGTTTGAGAAAATTAAAGAATATCTTCGAAATCCCCCTATCCTAGTGGCACCAACCCCGGGGCGTCGTTTGCTGATGTACATGACAGTGTTAGATACTTCTATGGGATGCGTCCTGGGGCAACATGATGAAACGGGGAGAAAAGAGCAAGCCATTTACTACCTCAGTAAGAAATTTTTGCCATATGAAGCGAAGTATTCCGATCTCGAGAAAACCTGTTGCGCATTAGCCTGGGCAGCTCACAGGCTTCGACACTACATGCTCTATCATACCACCTTCCTCATCTCTCAAATGGATCCCCTCAAGTATATATTCGAGAAACCAACCCTGTCCAATAGAATTGCTCGATGGCACATGATCCTGTTAGAATTCGACATTGTGTTCACTACCCGTAAAGCAGTCAAGGGGCAGGTGATAGCTGATTATCTGGCCGAGAACCCCATTGATGATTATTAATCCATGGAGCCCCAATTCCCTGATGAAAATATACTATGCGTTGATGGTGCATCTGAAGAGCAAGAACCAGCCGGGTGGAAGATGTTTTTCGACGGCGCTGCTAACAAAAGGGGAGCCGGCATTGGGGCAGTAATAGTGTCGAGAACAGGCAGTCATTATCCTATTATGGTTAAGTTACAACTTGAACTCTGTACTAATAACATCGCCGAATATAAGGCTTGCATCCTGGGATTAAGATTGGCATTAGAAATGAAGATTGATGAATTGGTTGTTCTCGGTGATTCAGATTTGGTCATTCAGCAATCCAAGGATGTGTACCAAACTCGAGATGCCAAACTCTCCTTGTATCATCAACAGGTCAAGGACTTGTGTCAGCTATTCAAAAGCGTGGATTTTTGTCATGTGCCCCGAATAGAGAACAGCTTCGCCGATGCCTTGGCTACATTGGCTGCAGCGATCAAGGTCGACAGTGGCACTGAAATACCCCCTCTACAGATTTTTACCAGGGATGTCCCCTCTTATTGCCTGCATACAACCATTGAACCGCACGAGAAACCATGGTTTTATGACATCCAGAGGTATATTCAAGCCAGGACGTTCCCCGATGCGGCAACACAACGCGATAGGAAGACCATTTGTCATTTGGCAGGGCACTACTTCATGGCTGGAAATGAGCTTTTTAGGAGATCATGGTTCGGACCTCTAAGTTGTGTCAATGCCGCTGAAGCTAAAGTCATTATGGAGGAAGTGCACGAGGGAGTTTGCAGCCCCCACATGAATGGCCATACGCTTGCAAAGAAGATTCTCCGGACAGGGTATTACTGGTCAACAATGGAGTCAGATTGCATTAGATACGTTCTTCGGTGTCACAAATGTCAGATACATGGGGATAAGATCAAAGCACCACCGACTGAGCTCCATTCTATGTCAGCCCCATGGCCTTTTTCTATGTGGGGGATAGATATGATTGGTCCCATCACTCCTAAAGCTTCCAACGGCCATCGCTTCATCCTGGTCGCCATTGATTGTTTCACTAAATGGGTAGAAGCCGTCTCTTACATCCATGTCACTAAGAAGGCCGTAGAAAAGTTCATAAAAAATTACATCATCTGCCGGTATGGAATTCCCAAATCACTCATTACTGACAATGCTTCCAATCTGAATAATGAATTGATGTCAAAGCTATGCCAAACGTTTCGCATTACCCACCGAAATTCGGTTACCTACCGGCCCCAGATGAATGGAGCAGTAGAAGCAGCCAACAAGAACATTAAGAGAATACTTTGAAAAATGATTGACAATTACAAAGATTGGCATGAGAAACTTCCGTTCGCATTGATGGCTTACCGAACAACTATGAGGGTCTCCACCGAAAGTACCCCTTTCGAGCTAGTTTACGGCACTGAGGCGGTCATCCCTATTGAGATTGAGATTCCTTCTTTACGGGTCTTAACAGAAACCAAACTAGATGAAGCAGAATGGATTAAAGATTGGTATGCTCAACTCTATTTGCTGGACGAGAAGCGGCTAGCTGCGGTTTATCACGCTCAATACTATAGAAGGCGAATGACCAGAGCATTCGATAAGAAAGTACGACCCCGATCGTTCCAACCGGGAGATTTGGTGCTCAAGAAAGTGTTCCCCCATTAGGAGGCAGCATAGGGGAAATTTGCTCCAAACTACGAAGGGTCGTTCATGGTAAAAAGGGTCCTGTCCGGAGGAGCTCTCGTTTTGGAATAAATGGATGGCCAAGAATTCCCTAGCTCATTGAATTCAGATGCTGTCAAACACTACTACATATGATTCCAAAAGCTAGACCTTTGGTTTCTGTGAAGAAGCAATAAAATCTACTCTCCTCATTCTCCATTAATTAATAGGGTAGTGTTTCAAGGGTAAAGCTCTATGGCCTAAACAATCTAATTCTAAAGTGACGAGAGGCCCTTATTTCATTTTCCATCCAGTTAAAATGCATATATATATAACCTTTGTCAAACCCTTAGAGCTGGTTACTTTCTTTCAAGAACATTACCCAACAAGGTGATCATGTTAAGTAGAGGCACTGAAAAAAAAAAAAAAAACCCTTGAGGTATTACTTAAAGTTGGCACAAACTTTGGTGTTAACGTCATTGGTAAAAGAAAAAAGAAAAAAAAAAAAAGGAAAAAGGGGTGCGCGAATGAAATACCCAAAGAAAAAGTGCCATCACACCAAAAATTACTGATCACTAGTAGAATGGTAGGCTTGAGCCTTTTTCTTTTTCAAAGAGCAAAAAAAAAAAAAAAAAAAAAAGACCCACATTGCAAACCCTGAAAGTCCTCTCAGATTAGAATTAAATTGATTAGTCCAAATGAGCTTACTAAAATCTGCCGTTGGTTGAAGGATGGTGCGAGTAGCATTTAAGAGCTTCTCAGCAGAAACTGGAGACCAAGCTAAGAAAAGAGAGAGAAAAAAGAGAGAAAAGTTAAGTGCTTCCCGAGGATGTGGTGAAAACCCGAAAGGGCACCGTAGGTAATAAGGTAGGGATGTGGCAAGATGCAAAACTGTCGACCTTGGTGAAAACCTGCAAAGGCGCCTTGGTGCAAAAATGATAGAGCTGGGACTGGTGAAAACCCTCAGGGGCACTAGTAGCTAAAATAGCAAAAAAAAAAAAAAAGTGGAGTGGGAACAAGAGATTTAGATATAAGAAATAGCTCGAGCTACTACATTCCCCAGAAGTTAAGGTATGAAAGCAACAGTGTAAAAGTCGGAAGGCGCCTTGAAAGGCATTCTTCGGTTTAGCCCAGTTAGGGTTAAAGGAAGCAGAGGTCCCTTTCGCGAAACAGTCAGTGAGTCAAAGAATCAAACAAAGGGGAGTTATTTTTCATTAAACTGCAATTCTCATTTAATTTTTCCCAAATTTGTTATTATACTAATCATGCAGAGAAATTATACCAAAAGCACGGGAGGTCATGAATTCATAAGATAAAGGAGGCATAACACTAAACAAAGTATGTTTTTCTACAAATGCAGAAATCAGCAAATCTAAGAGTGAGGGGCAAAAATATATCGCTTCCTGTCGTCATTAGAGGAGGAATCAGCTATGCAGGGATCCACTGGCTCGTCGATCACAAGAGGAGCACTCGAAGAAGTACCAGCAGCAGAAGACCCAGGCCGGCCTCGCTCATAGTCCGCACATCTAGCCAGAAGCATGTCCCTCTCTCGAGTAAGGGACTCCACAGTCTCCTGTAAGGATGGGCCATCCATCACATCACCCTCCAGGGAAGGAGAATTGCCTAGAACGCCTCATGGCCGCCTGCGGACCCTCGCAGCACCCAAAGGTGGGTCATCATGTGTCGATCTGGCTGTTGCTAACTGCCTCTCTAGTAAAACTATCTCAACGTCTCTCATCCTCAACCGGTCATGCAACATCCGTATCAGACGACGGTTTTCCCGTCTGTGACGACGCCCCTGAACAATCATAGCAGTCAAGAAGTTGGTATACCCTACGGAAGGTAAAGGAGTCTCAATGAGAAGATCCCCAAGTCTACTAGGACCCAGCATGTAGCGTCAAAGCCAATAATGATAGGTCTCAGTCGCAGGGGGCATGTCAGAGAAGGGACCATCATCATCAACGTGAGGAAGCAAGGATCTCCATATATCCATAACTTTCTCCACCAATGCTCTAGGAATCGACGCCTCAAAGACAAGAGTAAACTCAGCTGCAGAAGCTAAAAAAAGGATATCTTGACTCCTACCAAGCTTTCGTAGAACCCGAATCCTGAAGAAAGGGGCAATGCCCCGCAGGCTTGCTAGGGGCACGAAAGCTCTCCCGGAAGACCGAACTCTCAAGCAATACTTACCAACCAGCCCTGAATACCACCTGACCGTGCCTAACCTCATGCTCTGAAGATAGTCAGCCTAGGATGCAGCGGTCTGCGGAAATCTCCCCTCATCTGCCATGACACCATGAGATCTCGCCAGGGAATGTACATGATCGAGCTCAGGATACCACGTGTGCTGAAACAAAGGTGTAACAAACAAATGACTAATCGCCCAGAGCTGGAAGAGAGTAGCGCATCCGCGAAAACGAGTGTCAAGGGTCTACTGGAATCTCGTAAGACTCACGAAGGTCTCCCTTACAATCATAGGAGCATAGGAATGCCCCTTATGGATCAAGGCTAGCGGTGCACAGAGTCAACAGTCTACTAAATCATCTTCTCGGGGGAACACCAAGAAGTTCAGTAGAAGCAAGGCTAAGGCAACCATACGAGAAACAGCCCAATCCTGGGAGGTGTGCCACTCACCTGAATGAACTCGCATACCCGTAGGAAACTCAAAACGGAAAAAGAGGAACTCTGCTGGGACATAGGGAAATTGGGGCAAAGAAGAAGACGAAAGAATTGTGCGTCTGAATCCGAGCTGGGACGAAACCACTGTAATACAACCATCCGGAAAGAGGGGTCCCACAATGTCAGCAGAAACATCTCAAAAACCAAGGAACCCATACTCGTGAGGAGTAGGGGTAAGCTCACACTCCCCAAAGCGAAAAAGAGACAAGTCCGGCTGCCAGAAAGGGATCACTGCCTCCATAAGTCCGGGAATAAGCCGCACTGATAAAAGCGAAGCTACCCGACCAAAGGACTGATGAAAGATATCCTACTCATCCGGAGGGTAACTACTGTGCCAGGCTCTCAGCCGACTCAAAACTCCGTCTGCCATCATGAAAAGGTAAGCCAAGGTAAGTGATGTTAATGTACCACCCATGCAGTTTAAATAATAGTAAAATAAAATAAACAACTAACACAAACAAAACAAATAAAAGACTTCGAATGATAAGTCAAAACAAATTTCCTATATACACATCTTGATTTTCAAACTTTAAACCAAGTTTCAAGGTTTCTTTGCCTTTTTCCTTCAAAAAGATTTTATTTCTAAAACTTTAACCAATTCTTTCCATAATTTCTAAAAAATTTTGGCAGAGTCCCGTTTAAGAATGGCCCCTACAATGCCCATGACATCAACACAAAACGCAAAATGTGCACTTTCCAACAATCACATAACAATGGCACCCGTGCACACTTTTCAAATTTTTCAAAATTTTCAAAACTCATGTTTTATTTTTCAAATAAATCAACGGTTTTCAAACATTTCCCAAAATTTTTCAAAATCACCTCAAATGTTTTCTAAAATATTGCAATCTTTTTCCAAATTTCAAACTTTAAAAATTTCATCAATTTCTTGAATTTTCTAATTTTTTCTAATTTTCTAAATATTTTTTTATTTTTCAAAAAATCAAAAATTCACCGAGTTTTCAAAAAATCACGAAACTTCATACGGTTGTTAAATACATTTTTCTAAGGCACATTGCACAAAAACATAGCCAAAAAACCCAATACCCATGCCTGTAGGAATAAATCCCCAAGTCCTGTAGAAAGCCCTCTTCGCATAATCATGAAAAATCATTCAAATTCAATCAAACAACCATCAAAATGAAAAAACAACATCACCAAAGTGTTCAAAACATATCAAAACATTAATTTCCACTATTCACATGATTCAAACGAAGTTCTACACATCAAAATCAACAAAATTTGAAAACTCACATTTTGGAAGTTCTCCGGCGAAATCTTCTCTTCCGGCGACTTTTCCGGCAACGTGATCTCCTTTCGGCAATTACTCGTGGTCCCCAAGGAGTGCTCCTTCAATCTTCAAGATGGATTTTTCGCAATGCCTCACGAATTTGCGAAAACCCTCCAAAGTGTCGCGGTTGTTCGAACTAGAAAGTTTCTGATTTTAACTTTAAGCCTGGCGCCACTAGCAGAGGCACTAGTCCATTTCTGCCAAAGGCGCCACCACTAGTGGCGCTAGTTATAAATTCTGGGCAGTTTTGCCCTTTTTCTCGCCAAAACTTGTTTTCGAAGGCCTTTTGGACCCGTTATCCGTTTTCGACCCTTATTGTCAAAAGATTTCCAGTGTCCATCCCTCCGACTGCCTCGCGGTCAACATGGGACTCTTACTCTTATCGTTTTTTGTCTTTGACAAGCAAAGACAGAAAAAGAGGGGCAGCTGTAAGCACCCCATTTTTGATCGCTCGGCAGTCTACACTCCGTCCAGACTTGTTTTCAAGTCATTGTGGGCATATTCCTATCGAAACCAATTCTCTAGGTCTAAATCTCATCTGTCCATCGCTTCGCGGGCCTGTCAGGCCCAAATAGAGGCAAAATGACCAAAATGCCCTTAGGGGCATTGTCCTTTCCTTTCCCTTTCCAATCCCTCTCTCGAGAAGGTTCCAACCCAGGTACGTCTCTTTGGAGACGATAAGTCCCTTTTCCAATCCCACTCTAGAGACAGCTTATTCCTCGAGACGGTTCCATTCCAGGCACGTCTCTTCGGAGACGATAAGTCCCCTTTCCAATCCCACTCTCGGGACAATTTATTCCTCGAGACGGTTCCACTCCAGGCACGTCTCTTTAGAGACGATAAGTCCCCTTTCCAATCCTACTCTCGAGACAGTTTATTCCTCGAGACGGTTCCACTCCAGGCACGTCTTTTCGGAGACGGTAAGACCCCTTTCCAATCCCACTCTCGAGACAGTTTATTCCTCGAGACGGTTCCAATCCAGGCACGTCTCTTCGGAGACGAGAAGTCCCTTTTCCAATCCCACTCTCGAGATAATTTATTCCTTGAGACGGTTCCAATCCAGGCGTGTCTCTTCAGAGACGATAAGTCCCCTTTCCAATCCCACTCTCGAGACAGTTTATTCCTCGAGACGGTTCCAATCTAGGCACGTCTCTTCAGAGACGATAAGTCCCCTTTCCAATCCCTCTCTCAAGACAGTTTATTCCTCGAGACGGTCCGAGTAGCGAAACTACTCACAAAACCGTTAGAGTAGCGGAAATACTCACAAATAGGTCAATATAGGGAATTGGCAACAAACCCCTGTGTCACGACAACCGCCGTTAGAGTGGCAGAAACACTCAAAACCCAGGTCAACACCAGTCTTTGTTAGCCCACTTTGGTGAAAGGACCAAACTGTCCTTTGGACCTTTTTCGAGACTTTCCCGTCAAGATGACCATTTTGCCCCTAAGCATCCGAATGCCCCGGGAACCACATCGGCTCTGGGTATCAAACCGGTAATGTCCCGAGAATACTTTTTATAGTATTCTCAACCTTCTTTTACCATTCCGGATCATTCCAAGTCAGTTCCGGCCAACTCGGTACAAAATAACCGTTTTGCCCCTGGAGGGTCGGTTTCCTTCTTCGACCACACCGGCTCTGGGTATGAAACCGGTAACCTCCTGGGACTACTTTTTATAGTGTTCTCAACCTTCCTTTACCTTTTCGGATCATTCCGAGTCAGTTCCGGCCAACTTGGTACAAAATGACTGTTTTGCCCCTAGAGGGCCAGTCTCTTTCTTCGACCACACCGGCTCTGGATATCAAAATGGTAATGTCCTGAGAATACTTTTATAGTGTTTCAACCTTCCTTTACCTTTTCGGATCATTCCGAGTCAGTTCCGGCAAACTCGGTACAAAATGACCGTTTTGCCCCTGGTGGGCCGGTCTCCTTTTCCGTCCACGCCGGCTCTGGAAATCAAACCGGAAACCTCTAGGAACATTCTAAATAATGTTTCCAGATCCCAAGTCTTCTTCCGGGACAGTCCGAGTTCACCCCGGCAGCTTTCTGGTCTGATTGACCGTTTTGCCCCTAAGTGTCCGGTCAACCTTTCCGACACATCTTATCCTCACTTTTCAAATCAAATACCTCCAGGACACTATTTTAAGTGTTCCTGCTCCTTTCTGGCCTTCTGGGTTATTCCCGGCTCCTCTAAATCATTCCCGGACTTTTCAGAGTCGCTCCCAGTGAAGCTAGGCTAAAAATTGCATGGTAGTCACTAGTACAGGCCCCCAAATCTAGTCAAAGATACGTTGCTTGCCGACTTATAAACGGTCATTTGACATGTAGGTACCGAAAGGGTGGGGTAGGGTGATAGCTTAGTGCGTCTTCCCTACACGTAACTAACCTCCGAACCTAGATCACTGATTTTAAAGACCAAAAGGAGTTATTTTTCTAAAAAGGGCTAAATGTTTTCCAAAGGTTGCCAAACAACCTGTTTTCTTTAAAACCCTCTCTTGAGGTGGTATTTTCAAAAATCGTTTTCCAAAACCCTAAGTGTAGTCTTCGGATTATTCTTAGTTTTTAGGTGACCTAACTCACCTTAATTAAGTTAGGTGGTGACTCCGAATCTTTTTCAAAAGCCCTTTATTCAAACTAATTTTTCAATTCAAACCTAGTCGCACTCATGTTTTAGGAGGGTGAGTTCTAACGAGAGAGTATAGCATTTTTCTCGTTTGGGTGAGTATTCCTCGAGTGCGAAAAATCTGTGCGCGACAGTTCTAGTGATAGAGTTCCGTACTTTTGTCTCCGAACCGAAAGGACCTTGGACTCAAAAATCGGGGTGTGACAATTGTCTTCTAAACCTCCTAAGTTTACATTTGATGAGTTACAAGATACTTTTGATGATTTGCTTACTGAATTTAAAAATATGGGTATAAAAAAACACATTTCTCAAAAAGATAGTTTCCACTCTCATTAAGGAATGTGAGATTTTACAAGAAGACAATGAGATTTTGAGAAAGGAGAATTTTGTTTTGAAAGAAAAGGTAAAAAATTTAGAAAAATCTCTTGTAAAGTGTGTTGATGGATGTCGCGCCTCATTTTTTAACCAAGTCCTTTCAGCTCGGAAAAAAGCATGGTACTCTCTTGTTAGAACTCATCCTCCTAGAAGGACAAGTGTGACTGGGTTTGATCTTAAGCTTGACTTAGACAAGGGCTCTAGAAAATGGTTTGGGAGTCACCACCTAACATAGTTAAAGATGTGTTAGGTCACTTAAGACTAAGTGTAATCCAAAGACTAAACTTAGATTTTTCAAAAAGGTTTTGAAAATGTCATTCTGAGAAGGTTTTGGAAAATAGGACTTTAGCAACCTTTTAAAAATGTTTGTAAAGCCTTTTAAAAAACATGACTCCAGATTGGCTTTTAAAACAGAAATTTATGGTTTGGGGATTGGTTACGTGTAGGGAAGATATCCTAAGATCATCATCCTACCTCGCCCTTTCAGCACCTACATATCTAATCACCCTTAATTCACTCACTTGAATAATCAGTTACTAATATCCACTTAATATCCACTTTAGAATTTTAAGAAATGGGTTTGGTCATCACTTTTTGGATGAATGATGCATGATGCATGTTTTTGAAGAGTTGTTTGAAAATAGAAAGTTTTGAAGTGATTTTGGGATGAAAAATTTAACTTGATGGAAATTTTTGAAAAGTAAACTTGAGTTGAAATAAAGCTTATGACCGCACCATTTTATGTTACATACATATCTCATTTGGTGAGAATTAGGTCATTCATAGTTCGAGCAAGAGCTCGATAGAAAAGAGGCACATTAGGGCCTTTGGAATGTTTTGAAGACACATTGAAGTATTAGGAAAGGTTTGAAGATGCTTTTGAAGTCTTTGGAAAAAGAAAACTTGAGAATTTCAAAAAATACTTTTTGAAATAGGGCTTGGGATTTTTGAAGTGTTTTCAAAATTGGATTTTAAGATGATTTTGAATGTTTTTTTAAATTGACTCAAGCGAATTTTGAAATGTTCTTGAAACAACTCAAAGGAGTTTTGAAAATGTTTTGAAGTCTTGTTTTGAAAACTTTGGAAATAGAGTTTGAATTGGAAGTGCTTTTGTAAAATTGTCTTCGAAAAGCTTTTAAAAGTAGTTTTTGAATATCTTATGAAAGGCATGCTTAATGTTCCATCACCTTTGATAGGTTAGTCATTAAAGAACTAAACTCCTTTAAGGCAATGAGTTTGAAAACAAATTTGGAAAATAGGCTAGAGACTTCCCATTGGTTTTTAAAACTTTTGGGTTGTAGAACCCTCTTTGAATATCTCACTTATACTTGAACAATCCTAACCATGGAAGGTCAGGAACACCTTAGGGTTGTGAGTTCTTGAAAACATTTTGTAAGTCGTTTTTGAAAAATGTTAAGTGTCTAGCCGTTTTAGTTGAGACAAGTTTAAGAAAACTTTTTGGGAGCATTTTTGAAGATAGAGTATAAGAATATTTTAAAAGGCTTTGGAGTTGATTTTTGAAATCTCAAGAGAGTAAGACGTTTTTGAAAGTATGCTACGGAAATGGTTTTTTTGAGTTGAAAGATTATTTGAAACGGGGTCTTTGAATTGGAACCTTGAAGCTTACTAACTTAAGTTGGGTTGACCTAGGGTTAAGGTGACCTAGGGTTAACTTAACTTGGGTTAGATTAACCTAGGGTTAAAATGACCTAGGGTTAACTAACTTGGGTTAGGTTAACCTAGGGTTAAGGTGACCTAGGGTTAACTAACTAAGGTTAGGTTAGCCTATGGTTAAGGTGATCTAGGTTTAACTAACTTGTGCTAGGTTAACCTAGAGTTTGGTTGACCTAGGGTTAATTAACTAAGGTTAGGTTAACCTAACGGTTGGTTGACCAAGGGTCAAGTTAACCTAAAGTTAAAAGGTGGTTTTGGAAGGTAGTTTTGAACTAGGGTTTGGACCTAATGGTTTTGGAAAGGTGGTTTTATACATGGAACTTAAAAGTGTGTTTTGAAAACTATTTTATGAAAACCACTCAAGTGAGTGTTGGGTTCTTATGGTTGGTATTTGGAAACCAGTCAAGAGAGGTTTACCTTGGAACCATTTCAACCACTATCTTAAGAGAGTAAAACTTGTGAAAATCAATATTGAATAGATATTTCGAAGACTTGAAAATTAAAGAGAAATTATCCTTTGAAAATCAATTTTGAAAAGGGGTAGTTTGGAAAATCGACTTTTAGGATTTTGAAAACCACTCTAATAAATAAAGGTTCATATGGTTGATTTGAAGAAAATCACTCCTAGGAAAACTCCATGGGACCATTCTAATCACAATATTCAAGAGAGCAAAACTCCTAGAAAATCAAGATGAAAATGGTAGCTTTTGAAAACTATTTTTATACAAATTAAAGAGAATGAAATTTGGGAACCCTTCTTGAAGATGGTTGTTTTGAAAACCATTTAATTTGAAGTGAATAGAACCAACTCTAATGAATGAGGGTTCATATAGTTAAGATAATGAAAAAACCATTCAAGAGAGGGTTCTAAGGGACCATTTTAACCACAAAGTTCAAGAGAGTAAAATCCTTGAAAATCAATATAGAAGAAGAGGGTTTGAAAGCCATTTTAGTGCAATTTTCAAAAGTAATGAAATGTAGGGTTGCAAAAATAAAGTCAAGGGACTTAAAGAGGGTTTTTTAAGGTGTAGAAATTGAGGGTTTGATCTAGGCTTCAAAGAACCAACTCTAGAATCAAAATCAAAGTCGAAATTCCAACTCAATTTCTTTTTCCAATCAAAATCTTCTATTTGCAATTGGACTCTTATTTGAACTACAGCTGACCTAATTCCTCGAAAGGGATACGTAGGCAACCCTCATGGGTGCGGTCATAACTTTTTCTAATCTCCAATTTCATAACTTTTTTTTCAAATCTCTAATTCCACAACCTTTTTCAAGCTTCTATTTTCATAACTCTTCTTAAACTTCCAATTTCATGATCTATTTCAAACTTTCAATTCCAAAAATCTATTTTCAACTCTCTATTTCCAATTTTTAAAATTTTTCTTTCAAAATTAAATCTATCTTTTCAAATCTCTTCTCAAATCAAATCAAGTTCTTTTCAAATCTATTTCCAAATCAAATCTTTCTATTGCATTTGCATATCATGCCTCATGTCATTTTCTTTTAAAAATTCTTTTCTAAAGTGGATAGTATTGGACGTTTATTAATCGAAGATTTTAATGGGTGAATTTAGGATTAACAGACATGTAGGTACCGCAAGGGCAGGGTAGGGTGATGGCTTAGTGCGTCTTCCCTACACGTAACCAACCTCCGAACCTAGATAACTGTTTTAAAATACCAAATGGAGTTATTTTCAAAAAAAGGGCTTAAATTTTTTAAAGGTTACTAAACAACCTATTTTCTTAAAAACTCTCTCTTAAGGAAGTATTTTCAAAATCGTTTTTAAAAACCCTAAGTGTACTCATCGGATTGTGCTTAGTTTTAGGTGACCTCACTCACCTTAATCAAGTTAGGTGACGACTCCAAACTTTTTCCAAAAGCCCTTTATTCAAATTAAGTTTTCAATTCAAACCTAATCGCACTCATTCTTTTAAGAGGATGAGTTCTAATAAGAGAGTACAGTATTTTTTTCGCTTGTGTGTGTATTCCTCGAGTGCGAAAAATTTGAGCGTGACACTTGATTCACGCATTTCTCAAGTCATTTGACGAGGTGTCATAACTAGGGAATCGGGAGAAAAGACAACCCTAGTAAAGCGTCTGCAAGATGCTCTAGGGAAATCTCGTTGAGTTGGAAGTGTTTAGAGTCATGGAGCCCACCTTGGGTTAAACAGGGGTGTAAGATGAGATCTGCCATTCGATACCCAGAGTTGGTGCAGTTTTGGGGCGCGCTTAGGCCACCGGGGGTTAAATGGTCATTTTGGCCAGAATTGGTTGGAAAGGTTTAGGATGGATTGGAGTGGTATATGAAGTGTGCCAGACTGTTCGAGGATGGTCCTGGGACATTTTTCCACTCTTTGGTGGGATTTATACTGTGCTGAGGCGTCTAGGGGCAAAACGGTAAGTTTGACCAGAGTTGACTGGAATAGGACCAAAATTGGACAGGATGGCGAGTTGAGTATGCCTAACTGTCTAGGAATATTTTGGAAGGGTGGATTTACTGTCTTAAGGGATTTTGAACTTTCTCAAGACGTGCTTGGAGGCCTAAGGGATAGGTTTGATCATTTTTCATCAAGTTGGGCTAGTAGGCACTGGTGTTGACCTAGGTGTTGGTTCCTGAGACGACCCGATCCCAGAAAGCTACCTGTGCGGTGTTGGTCCCTGAGACCGTTCGGTCTCAGAGAGCTACCTGTGGGGTGGTGTTGGTTTTTGAGATTGCCCGATCTCAGAAAGCTACCTATAGGGTGGTGTTGGTCCCCGAGATCGCCTGGTTTCGGAGAACTATCGGATGATGGATATTCTATATTGGCGGCTAGCAGGTGCCATAAGTCAATCATCTAGAATTTGATAAGGCGTTGGTCCTCGAGATCGTCCGATCTTGGGAAACTACTTAGATGGCGTTGGTTCCCAAGACTAACTAGTCTCGGAAAGCTGCCTGGAATGCCTAAGGGCAATATGGTCTCTTCAGCTTCAATTGGGCCTTACGGGTTCAGGAAGTGACTAGTCAACTGGATTAGAGTTTGAAAGAGTTGTTTTGCGCTCGCATGTGTTATGATATTTGAAAAATGGATCCGGTCAAGCCGAAGATTGCCAAGTGGGCAAAAATGGGGTGCTTACAGCTGCCCATCTTTTTCTGTCTTTGCTTGTCGAAGGCAGAAAAATAACAAGATAAAAATCTCTTTTTGGTCTCGAGGCGATCGAAGGGATGACAGTTTGGGAAGTTTTAGACTACTAGCGAGTTTCGACTTTTGAAAACCTTGAATTTGGAAAATCTTGGTTCTCTTTTGAATTTTTCAAGGTATGGGTTTTGAAAATGCTGATTTTTGGGGTTTGGAATGCTTGGGTATTTGAAATAGAGAGCTCGAAAAGTGATTTTTGGGTTTTTGAAACATCTTAAAAGTGATTTGTGGCCTTAAGGGTGCCCAAAACTGGTTTTGGTGGGAGGCTGAAGGGCCTGGCCAAAAATAACACTGGCTCATGTGCTACCTGTGCTAGTTGGATGTTTCTTTTAGCGCATCTGTGTCGCGCCCTGATTTTTCGCACTTGAAAATAACAAGTGAAAAAAACACAATGCTTTCTCGTTAGAACTCATTCTCCTAGAAGAATGAGTGCAACTAGGTTTGAATTGGACATTGATTTGATTAAGAGTTTATAGAAAAGAATTTGGAGTCACCACCTAACTTGATTAAGGTGAGTTAGGTTACCTAAAACTCAGCACAATCTAAAGATTACACTTAGGGTTTTTGAAAAGATTTTAAAAACTTCATCAAGAGAGGGTTTTTAAGAGAATAGGTTGTTTGGGAACCTTTAGAAATATTTAAGCCCTTTTTAAAAATAACTCAGTGTGGTATTTGAAAACAGTGATCTAGATTCGGAGGTTAGTTATGTGTAAGGAAGCCACATTAAGCCATCGCCCTACCCCGCCCGTACGATACCTACATGTCTATTCACCCTAGGTTTACTCATTTGGAATCTTTGATTAACAATTGTCTAAAATAATCCACTTTAGAAAAGAATTTTGAAAAGAAGTTTGACATGATGCATGATATGCAAGTGCAAGAATTTGATTTGATTTTGAAAATAGATTTAAGAAGACTTGATTTGATTTTGAAATGGATTTGAAAATTGAAAAAGAGTTTTAGAAATTGAAAACTTGAAATAGATCAAAGAGTTGAAAACTTGAAAAGGTTATGACCGCACTCATGAGAGTTGCCTACGTCTCCCTTTTTGGGAATTAGGTCAGTCGTAGTTCGAACAAGAGTCCTATTGAAAATAGACATTGTTAGGTTTTGAAAAGTTTGATTTGCAAAGACTTGATTCGAAAAGAGTTTAATTTAAAAAGGAATTTGATTTGAACTTTAAGCAGAAGATTAGAAATCAAGTTTTGATTTGAAATTGAACTTAGACTTAGGATTAGACTTAAAAAAAAAAAAAGGGTTTTGATCTTTGAAAGAAAACTTAGACTTAGAACTGGGCTTGGAAGAGAGTTTGAACTCAATTTGGAAAGATTGAGATTTTGAAAACATCTTGACTTAAAATGAAATTGGAAAACCGTCTTGATTAAAAAAAAAATGTTTTAGAAAAGGATTGGAACTTCCTACCTTTAGAGCTAGGGTTGAACTAGGCTATAGGCCTCCTAGGGTTTAGGTTACCCAAGGTTAGAACATGCAATTGGATTGACTTGAATTAAACTTTAAGAAGTTTGATCTTAGAAGATTTGATTTTAGAAAACTTATGATTTAGGAAAGATAGGATTTGAAAAGATTGAAAGTGATTTGATTTATAAATACTTGACTTAGAATAGTTGGAAAAGATTTGACCCAAATATTTGATTTAAAAAATTTTGAAAGTTGGAGTTTAGGAAAGATTGGAAAAGAGATTTGACTTAAGCTAGAAAGACTTGACTTAACCGTTTGATTTGAATGAATTTAGAAAGTTAGGTTTAGGAAAGATTGTATTCTAGAAATCTTGAAATTAGGAAAGTTTCAAAATAGGAAAGTTCCGTTTTAGGAAAGTGCCAAATTAGGAAAGTTTCATTTTAGGAAAGTTTTGAATTTGGAAAGATTTGAATATTGGAAAGTTTGAACTTAGGAAAATTTTCCTTGCAAAGAAGAGTTGATTTTGAAAATATTTGAATTTAGAAAGATTTCAATTTAAGAAAGTTCTGAATTTAGAAAGATTTCAACTTTGGAAAGATTTGGAATTTGGAAAGTTTCGAAATTTAAAAAGGTTGGAATTAGGAATAGTTAAAATTAAAAAAAGGTTTGATTTAGGAAAGATTTGATTTCTATTTCTTAAAATAAAAGATTAGATTTTGTTTCCAAAAAGAGATGATTTGATTTTGTTTCCAAAAGCAGAAGATTGGATTTGATTTTCTAAGTTAGAAAATTAGATTTAACCTAGAATCGGAAAGGATGAGATTTGGGAAGCTTGGATTTGGAAGTTTACGATTTGATGTGAAAAAAAGGAAGTTTTAGAAACCAATCATTTTGATGTAGAAAATAGGATTTTGGAAATGTATGAATTGGTTGTAGAGAAGGAAGTTAAAAACTAGGGTTTCCTATCCATGGGTTCTAAGGCTTGACTTGGACCTCAAGAAAAAGATATTTTAGAAAGTAGAACTTTGGGAGAGTTTTTGGAAAGAGAGCTTTTAAAGAGAGTTTTTAGGAAATAAATTTGAAAAAAGGTTTTTAGAAAGTGGAACTTTTGAAAAGAAAGTTTTTAGAAGGTGAATTTTGAAAGCGTTTTAGGAAGTAGATTGGAAAAGAAGTTTGGAAAGATATTTGAAAAAACGATTTGGAAAGGGAATGGAATATGGACTTTTTAAAGTATCTAAAAATATCTCATTTTTCCAAAATGACTCTAACCATAGGAAGATTAGAACCATTCTAGGATTGTGGTTTTGAAAACAACAAAGATTTGAAAATATGGACCATATTGGTTTCATTAAATATAACACTTTCTAAAGCAACCTAACCATGGAATGGCTAGAATCACCTTAGGATTGTGATTTTGAAAACATTAATTTTAGGGTTTATACTTAAAACTTATGTAACACTTTTCTAAAAGAACCCTATCCATGGAGTGGCTAGAATCATCTTAAGATTATGAATTTTGAAAACAAGTTTGGAAGAAGAAGATTTTAATGCAAGTTTTGAAAGAGATTTTGATCCAAGTTTTTGAAAATAAGTTTAGAAAAAAACTTTGAAGAGATGTATGAATATGATATGCATAATGCAATAGGGTTGTGAACATACAAGGTTTAGGCTTCACCACATAATCAAGGGGGCCGAATCCACATGGTCTAAGGTTTAATTAGAAAAAAGCCCTCGACATGGTGACTTTTAAACATTCTTCTTACACATGAATTGAGAATTCTCTTGTTTCAAGCATGCAAGAAAGGGGAGAAAGAAGATAGGGGATTAAAATAGAAGAAAACCCAAGTTGGTTAGGAGGGAGAAGAGAGAAGGGGGGATTGCATAAACGTAAGTAGAAAAATAACCTTGTGTCTTCTTTGATTTGCTTGTTTTATTACTTTACGTTGCTTTAATGTTCCAAAGCTTTGAGATTACAGCACCTTGAGTCTTCAATGATCGGCTTGGAGGCTCGTATATGAGTGCATGGAGTGTATGTATGTTAGGGTTAGAGTATATAGGGGCTAGGATTTGAAGAGGCCTAAGAGAGCTAGGAATTGGAGAGACTTCGAGGTCTGTATATTGAGAGATAGATTTTCTGGAGTTAGATTGCCGAACTTTTTCATGCAGAGGGGAGGCTTTGTATTTATAGACAAAAGATTAATCTAGCGCTTGTTGCAGTGACGCTAGGCTTAAAAATACATTGGTGGCGCCAGCCACTTAAGAAACTTTTTAAAGCGGTAAGAAACATATATTCGACCCTTGATACGCAAGGCAAAAGATTTGGGCGTTAATCCTAGTGACTACCATGTAATTTTTGGCCTAACTACACTAGGAGTGACTCCAGAAGGCCTAGGAATGTTTCGGAAGGCCGAGAATGGTCTAGAAGGTTGGAAATGGGTAGAAACCCTTGAAATAATGTCTCAGGGGTAACAGACTTGAAAAACAGGGTCGGAATTGTCGACCGAGCATTTAGGGGCAAAATGGTTAGCTAGACTAGAAAACCACTAGAATGGCTTATAAGAGGACTTGATGGTTGGAACCATTATTCGGAGTGTTCTAAGGGAGTGCTGGTTTGATACCTAGAGCCAGTGTGGTTAGAAAAGGCTACTGGCCTACTAGGGGCAAAACGGTCATTTAGCACCGGGTTTGTCGGAATATACTTGGAATGATCCAGAAAGGCAGTGGAAGGTTGAGAATACTATTAGAAACATTCTCGGGAGGTTACCGGTTTGATACCCAGAGCCGGTGTGGTTCTCGGGGGCACTCGGATGCCTAGGGGCAAAATGATCATTTTGATTAGATAGTCTCGGAATTGGTTCGGAACCGACTAGAAGGAACTTGAACATACCGAATCGTCTCTGGGACAATCTTGGAAAGGTGGACTTATAGTTCTAAGGACTAAAGTACTTTCTCAAGAAATGTGTCGAAAATGGCCTAAGGGGCAGTTTGGTCATTTTTCACCGGAGTGGGTTAGCAGGCACTGGTGTTAACCTGAGTTTTGAGTGTTTTCATCACTCTGACGGTCTGTGACGAGTTGGTTTCCAAAGGTATCTTGTCCTTTAGTAAACGTGTCACGGCCAAGAGGTGAGTTTGGTCCCGTGACATAGGGGGTTGTTGGCAATTTCCAATGTTAACCTGTTTATGAGTGTTTCTGCCACTCTGATGGTTACAATATTTATGAATGTTTCTGCCACTCTGATGGTTCACGTTCAATACGGAGACTACTTAATCTCGAGAAGCTGCTAGGTGGGCTTATCGTCTGAGGAATCAACTTTCTTGAAAGATATGCCGAATAACAGACTTTCTTCATTAGCGAGCTAGCAGGCTCTAAAGGTGGACCGTTCAACCATCTTAGGGGCTTGGGTTCCGTCTCGATCAACGAGTTTAAAGGGACTTACCATTCTGAGGCGTTTTCTCAGAAAATGTGCAGGACTGGATGGTCTTATTGCCTGAGGAACCAACTTTGGGCGATCGGACACTTATTCACTACTCCTCTTTTGAAGTCATTTGATTGGGGAGGTTAAGGGTGGGTCATTGCCCTGTCGCGCTCAGATTTTTCGCACTCGAGGAATACACACACAAGCGAGAAAAATACTGTACTCTCTCATTAGAACTCATCCTCCTAGAAGAATGAGTGTGACTAGGTTTTAATTAAAAATTAATTTAAATAAAGGGTTTTTGGAAAACAATTTGAAGTTGCCACCTAACTTGATTATGGTGAGTTAGGCCACCTAAAAACTAAGCACAATCCGAAGACTACACATAGGGTTTTTGAAAATAATTTTGAAAATACCTCCTCAAGAAAAGATTTTTAAGAAAACAGGTTGTTTGGCAACCTTTACAAAATATTTAAGCCCTTGTTTGAAAATAACTTCGTTTTGGTCTTCGAAAACAGTGATCCTTGGTTCAGAGGTTGGTTACGTGTAGGGAAGACGCACTAAGCTATTACCCTACCCTGCCCTTGCAGTACCTATATATCTATTCACCCTAGATTCACCCATTAGAGTTTTCAATTAATATATGTTCAAAACTATCCACTTTTAGAAAAGAATTTTAGAAAGGAATTGACATGATGCATGATATGTAAGTGCAAGAGAAGAGAGTTTGAAAATAGATTTGGAAATAGATTTGAAAAGAACTTGATTTGATTTGAAAAGAGATTTAAAGAGATAGATTTGATTTTGAAAGAAAGTTTTGGAGATTGGAAATAGAGATTTAGAATTGGAAATTTGGAATTGAAAGTTTGAAATAGATCATGGAATTGAAAGTTGGAAAAAAGTTGTGAAAATAAAAGCTTGAAAAAGGTTGTGGAATTGGAGATTGAAAAAGAGTTATGACCGTACCTATGAGGGTTGCCTACGTATCCTTTTTTAGAAATCAGGTCCGTCGTAGTTCAGACAAAAGTCCGATTGAAAATAGAAAGTTTGATTTAAAAAAGAGATTTTGATTTGAAAAAGAGATTTTGATTTGAAAAAGGATTTGAATTGGACTTAGAATAGAAGATTGGAAACTAAAATTTTGAATTGAAAGAATTATACTTTGATTTGGAAATATAGAACTTGGAAGAAAGATTTGGACTTGTTTTGGAAAGATTGAGATTTAGAAAACCTAGACTTAAGAAAGATAGGACTTAGGAAAGACTTGAGATTAAGAAATATTTGACTTGACTTGGAAGGGTTTTAGAAAAGATTTGACTCGAATGTGGGACTCGAAAGATTAGGGAAAGATTGGATTTAGGAAATGTTTGAATTAGGGAAGTTTCAAAATAGGAAAGTGTCATTTTAGGAAAGTTCCGTTTTAGAAAAGTTTCATTTTAGGAAAGTTTTGAATTAGGAAAGTTTTAGAATTTAGAAAGTTTAGAATTTAAGAAAGTTTCGAATTTAGAAAGCTGTGACTTAAGAAAGTTTTGAATTTTAAAATATTTGAAATTTGAGTTTTAGAAATACTTGAAATTAGGAAAGATTTGAATTTAAGAAAGATTTGAAAATTTTGATTTGGAAAGTTGAGATGTGGAAAGGTATGGAATTTAGGAAAGGTTGGAATTGGGGAAGATTTAAATTAGGAAGGATTTGAAAGTTTAAATTTTGAAAACTTAAAGTTTAGGAAAGTACAAGATTAGGAAGGATTGGAATTTAAGAAAGATTTGGGTTTTGAAGGATTAAGATTCCTATTTCTTAAAACAAGGGATTGGATTTTGTTTCTAAAAGAGGTGTTTTGACTTTGTTTTAAAAAACAAGGGATAGGATCTAGTTTCCTAAATGAGGAGATTGAATTTGGTTTCCTAAAGGGAAGATTGGATTGGGTTTCTTAAAGGGAAGATTGGATTGGACATGGAATTAGAAAGATGAAGTTTTAGAAGCCCTAGATTTAGAAGTCTATAGTTTTGATGTAGAAAATAGGTTCTGGAAACCAAGGATTTAAATGTAAAAAAGGAGATTTTGGAAACCTAGGTTTTGAAGCAAGAGTGAAAATCATGTTTTAAGAAAGGAAATTAGAGTTTCCTAATTGTTGGCTCTAGGGTTTAACTTGGACTTTAAGAAAAGAGATTTTTGGAAAGTGAGTTTTTAGAAAGGAGGAGATTTTTGGAAGGAAATCCTAGATAGGAGTTCTTGGAAAGTGAGTTTTTGGAAAGGGATTTTTGGAAAGAGATTTTTGGAAGAAGTTTTTAGGAAAGAGTTTTTAAGAAAGAGATTTTTGGAAAGAGTTTTTAAAAAGGAAACCTAAGGAGCATTTTTAGGAAGGAAATTTTGAATAGAGCATTTTGGAAAGGAGTTTTGAGATAATGAGTTTTGTGAAGGGAAGTTTTAGAAAACAACTTTGAAAAGGAGATTTGAAGAGAATTTACAGAAAGTGCATTGGAAAAGAGATTTTTAGAAGAAGAGATTTGAAAAGAGAGTTTTTAGAAAGTATATAAAAATATCCCACCTTCCTAATGCTATTCTAACCATAAGAAGGTTAGAACTACTTAAAGTTAGTGGTTTTGAAAACAACAACGATTTGAAAATATGGACCATATTGGTCACTTTAAATGTAACATTTTCGTAAAGCAACCCTAACCATGAAAAGATTAGAAACACCTTAGGATTGTGATTTTGAAAAAGAAGATTTTACGCAAGTTTTGAAAACAGTTTTGATTCAAGTTTTGAAAACAAGTTGGAAAACGGATTTTGGAGGAATGCATGATCATGTTATGCACAATGCAAGTTGAGGTCGTGAATATACAAGGTTAAGGCTTCACCACATAATCAAGGGGGCCGAACCCACGTGGTCTCCGGTTAGACTAAGAGAAAGCCCCGACACGGTGACCTTCAATAGCCTAATCCTACACATGGACCGGAAAAGTCCCTTGTTTCAAGCATGCAAGAAAGGGGGAGAAGAAGATGGGGGATTAAAATAGAAGAAAACCCAAGTGGGTTAGAAGAGAGAAGAGAGAAGGGGAGTTGTGTAAACGTAAATAGGAAGCCTACCTTGCATCTTCTTATTTTGCTTGCTTTTATTTACTTGTTTGCTTCGGTCCTCGCTTTGCTTTGCGTTAGTCTTCAAGGGCTTGTCTTGATCTTCAGGAGCTTTAGAGTTGTAGCACTCCAAGTCTTCAATATAGGCTTTGGAGGCTAGTGTAGGAGTGTATAGGAGTATATGTGAGTTAGGGTTTGTGTATGGAGGCTAGGGTTTTGAAAAACCTAAAAAAGACTAGGGTTTGGGGAGGCTACGAGCTTTGTATATCGAAGAGGAGAGTTTTCAGACTGAGTTGGTGGACCCTTTTCACACTGGAGGAGGCTTTGTATTTATAAAGGGAGGCATGACCTAGCGCCTGTTGTAGTGGTGCCAGCCACTTAGGAAAATTTTAAAGTCAGCAAGCAACGTATCTTTAGAAGATTTAGGTGCCTATACTAGTGACTAACATGCAATTTTTAGCCTGGCTTCACTAGGAGTGGCTCCGGAAGGTCTGAGAATGATTTGAAAGGTCGGGAATGGACCGAAAGGCCAGAAAGGCACAGGAACACTAAGAATAGTGCCCCGGAGGTAGTAGACTTGAAAAATGATGACAAGGTGTGTTGGAAGGGTTGACCGGGCCATTAGGGGCAAAACGGTCAATCGGATCGGAGAACTACTGGGATGGACTCAGAATGTCCTAGAAGAAGAATCGAGGTTTGAAAACATTACTTAGAATGTCCCAGGAGGCTACTGGTTTGATACCTAGAGCCGGTGTGGTCAGAAAAGGCGACCGGCTCACTAGGGGCAAAACGGTCATTTCGCACTAGGTTTGTCGGAATTGACTCGGAATTATCTAGAAAGATAATGGAAAGTCAAGAATATTATAAGAAGCATTCTCGAGAGACTACCGGTTTGATACCCAAAGCCAGTGTGGTTCCTGGGGCGTTCAGATGCCTAAGGGTAAAATGGTTATTTTGATAAGAATATCTTGGAATTGACCCAAAATTGTCTAGAAGGCACCTAATCATGCCGGATTTTCTTGAAGAAAATCTTTGAAGGGTGGACTTATCATTCTGAGGACTTAGGTACTTTCTCGAGAAACGTGCTGAAAATGGCCTTAAGGGCAGTTTAGTCCTTTTTCACCGAAGTGGGCTAGCAGGCACCTGTGTTGACCTGGGTTTTGAGTGTTTTCGTCACTCTGACGGCGGTCCCGTGATATAGGGGTTTGCTGGCAATTCCCTATATCGACCTATTTACGAGTGTTTTCGTCACTCCGACGGTTGCAATGTTTACGAGTATTTTCGTTACTCTAACAGGTCACGATCATTCTAGAGACTGCCTAATATCTGGAAGCTGCTAAGTGGACTTAGCGCCTGAGGAATCAACTTTCTCAGAAGGCATGTCGAAATGGATATTTCTGCATTGGCGGGCTAGTAGGTGCCAAAGGTGGATCGTTCTACCATCTTGGGGACTTAGGGTCTCGTCCCGGTTGACGAGTTTGAAGGGACTTAACGTTCTGAAGAGTTTCTTCAAAAACGTGCCAGACAGGATGGACTTACCACTTCGAGGAATCAACTTTCTTGTGCTAGATTTAATTAGAATTAGAATTGGAAAGGGGACTTACCATCTTCGGAAAGACATGCCTATTGGAGTTGGATCGATCAATGCCCCCAAGGGCATTTTGGTCATTTTGCCTCTATTTGGGCCCAAAGGACTCGCGAAGCGATCGATTAATGGGATTAGACTTGGAAAGTTGATTTAGATTGGAATATGTCCATATTGACTTGAATACAAGTCTAGACGGACTGGAGACTGCCGAGTGGGCAAAAATGGAGTGCTTACATGCCTTATTCTCTATTTCTTGTCGGCTATGGAAATCTAAGGTTTCTGAAGTGTGTACCGGTGTTGAAGATGTCTGAGGGGTGGTTTTAGCTCCTTTTTGTATTTTACCTCATTCTCTGTTTCCTATTTGAGAGAGGGAGAAAGACATAGAGTTAGTTTTTGTGCAAAAATAGTTTACTTATGTCGATTCTAAAAATGCATAAGTAAAGGGGTGAATGCATGTCATACTTTTCGATAAATGCACATATGAGAATGTAATTGAATGCATTTCATCCTTTTTGATGAATATATATATAGAAATAGAATTAAATGCATGTTCTATTTTATTTTTTTCTTATTTTTTTTTATATATTTTTCTTTTTGATGAATGTATGAATAGATACAAACTACACAGAAATTAATGGATGTACTGGTTATACATGTCATGGATCTATTAGTACTACACGTATATAGGCTATTTACAAAGAATGTTCCAAGATTACCCTAGAGCCCATACTTTCAGGATTCTATTTTCCTTCCAGGATTCTGCCCCATTCAGTTTTGTCCTATTCTTATCGGGGTGTGATAGCATTTGCACCATTCTCCAGGGATCTTGACCTCTTGATTTGCCATCTGCTATCTTATCCTTACTTTCTACTGGGTTGCTATTTGGGGTTCTTCTGACCTCACTTGGTTTTCTTTTTTAGATTTCTCAAAATACCACCGTGGCTCAAGCAACAACTTGCGTGCCCTTTGCAGAGTTATAAACAGCTAGGCCCTCAATCTGAGAAGACTTTCTTTTAGGACCGTAATGTAGTCTAGGTTTAGGGGTTATAAGAAATGAAGGGATATTTAGGCTTAAAGATTTTCTTTTAGTGGGTTGTTTAAACAAAAACCATTTGAGCACACTTTAGAACATGAGATTGTCCCTGCATTCCTTCCTAGTTCTCCTTTTTTATCCTACTTGTCTTGGTATTATTCAGACTTATTTGGACTAAGCAATTTTCTTTGTTTAGAGAAGACTTTAATTTGGACCGTAACGTAGGCTAGGTTAAGGGGTTTATGAAGAAAAGGGTATAAAGGCTCAAATATTATCACTTGTAAGGTTTTAAAAGACCAATGATCACCTTTGGCAATTTAACTTCCAATCTTTGCTTTCTTCTTTCTTTCCAACTCCTTTTGTTCTTCTAGACCGTTTTCTACCTTTTGATTGGGATTTTCTCATTAAGAAATTTGTTCTTACGTCAACTTTTAAAGATGTCAACTTTTGTATTTGTACTTTTGGATGACAGTATCATCTTTTAAAGATCACCATATACACAATATCTTCTTTACTAGAGACACCTTTGACGTTATATCTTCTTGGAAATGACTGTTTTCCTCATTGCTCATTAGTTTCTACTTATGACTTTTGCCTTAACCCAGTGTAGGCGGTGACCATCTGATCGGTTTTCTTAAGAGATTGTAACCGGCTCAAGTGGGCTTTGCAAAGGGATTTTCTTTGTGTATAGTAGCAGAATTGAGGGCTTCTCATCATTTCAAATTGAATTGCTTAGTCTATAAAGCCTTTGTACAAAATATAGACAATATTCCTAGAGATGGTGTGTTTCTGCCAGTGAACCTCTATATATTCTATCAAATCAACTACTCTATGCTTACTCCAATGTGGGGGATGGTTTTTGGCTTGAGGATATCTAAATAGAAATCACTTACGACTCTTGTGGGCTGAGTAAGGGGTAGTGTTTATTTCTTATTAGATAAATAGAATAATGGCTTCTCATTATTTTGAGAACTCGGCTGCCCATCGCTTAGCCAGGATATCACTCAAGTGTCACATCTTCAATAAAATTTGCACCTCTTTGTTGAGACTATCTTCCTCCTCCTCTCTCTCTCTCTCTCTCTCAAAGGTTTTAACCCCCTTTGAGTGGGTTGCCTATGCTATCCCATCTTTCAAGTCGAGTCATTTACCAAATGAGAAAGAATCTCTAAACGCAACAATCATCAACAAGAGTATGAGACAAAGGGGATAAACTGAAAACTTTCTCTTTTTCATTTCAAATCATGAATGCGTGGCATGTGTGTTTATTTAAATAAGATATGCAAGAAATAAAAATATAGAAAGGAAACAGACGAATTTTATGAAAACTTTCCTGTTTTTGTGAGCCTTTTGCTGAGAACCCTTAATAGGTTTTGGGATCATGATGACGTCCTCCGTACTCCAATTGCCGTGTATTTCATCTGATTGCGTAGGGGTGGCTAGGCTTGAAGATTGGATGGAGTGGCAACATGGTGCCAAGGTGATGGCTGAGAGAGAGAGAGAGCATCTTGTGGATAGATGGTCCACTCCTTATTTTTCTAAGGGGATCATGTCTCTTGTAACCATTGAGTCTGTCCCTATATGAGTTGTGAACGGGATGGGATTTAGGAGGGATTTTCATGAGTTCAGTTATGCTCTTTGACCTAAAAAAAAGGAAAAGAAAAACAAAATATAATCAGCATGTGGAGTTGGAGGTTTTATGCGATGCGTGTCCTATAGAGGTCCCTTCTGTGAGGGAATCTCAGCATGATGCTGAGTCCTTTTTGGAGGCAGAGTTTTTCTCCTTATGCAATATAATACCTCTTCGGCATGAGCCGATTGATATTTCTTTGTTTGGGCAATCTTGCCTCTATGGACTAAGAGAGATTTGGGCATCTCTCGAGATATGGTTCTATGCATGCCATGAATCCCTAGGGTTGAGGAACCTTTAGGAGTTCTGGTAGGTTCGATTAACATGAGATTGGATTGCTCCTTTCTCTCTACGGTTGATTGAATGCATAAGGATGTAGTGACTTGAGTTTCTTGAAACTCTTGTCTCGGAATGAATATGGATGTATGAACATGTGAGCAGTATGATAATAATAAATTAATGGTTTAGAAAACCCCATTTTTATCCTGCTTTTTCCTTCAATTCTCTTAGTGCTTGGAGATGAGGAGGGGGAGGAGAAAAGACAAGAAACAAAAGTGAACTTAGTGCCTTGATTTGAAAATTTTTATGCAATGCATGTCCTAGGGGTGCCCCTACTTGAGAGAGAAACTAAACATGGTGTATTTGCTCATTTTTAGAGATAAGGGGTTTGCCTCTGTATACAGATACCTTAACGTCGATGAGAACCTTCATCCATTCATACATTCATCCATTCATTCATGGAAAATAAAGAAGAACACTGAACTTTGGGTTTAAGATACAAAAGAATTGAAATACATTTTAATAAAAGGAGGGGGAACATTTTCCTTTGGACTTCTACATATCTACTTTTACATTAGAAATCCTAAACTACTGTTAAGTCTTTGGATTTGCCTTCTTCGAGTTTGACGTTGAGGAGGTCGTTGAGAGACCTTGTTGGTTGATTGCCTCTTGTCTTCTTGGCAACCCTATCTCTATGAGTATAGAGGGATTGGGGTCCCTGTTTATAGAATGAATATGCATGCTATGAATTCTTAGGGTTACGTGGGAACCCTTAAGGTTTGGGTAGGTTTAATGCAAGGGGAGAGTGAACTTGGCGTCGGTCTCTTTGGGCTGATCATATGCATGAAGATGCGGTGACTTGAGTTACTTTGGAGCTCTTGCCTTGACATGGAATATTGAATGCATGAACATGAATGCATAGAATAAAGAGAGAGAGAGAGAGAGAGAGAGAGAGAGAGAGAGAGAATGCAATTGCAAAGTAAACATGGATGCATGAGCAGTTAGATAGGCATTATAACAGCAGGAATACAAGCATCATAACAACATGAATAGATAAGGTAAAAAGAAAGTAAAGCAGTCAACCTTTCCTCCATGGTTTTGAAAATGGTGTGCATGTCTTAAATTTGGTAGGGGTTCTACTATGCATGGTGTTTATATAAGCACGAGGTTAAGGGTTTACTAATGCGTCCTAAGAAGGCTCGGTTTCCAGATCTTCAAACCTAGGCCCACTCCCCGAGGTGGTGCCATGATCGGTTGGTGATTCGAGTGGGGGAACCATCAAGAGGCTGTAGGTGAAGAAACTGACACAGCATCTTGCCTACAACCAATATACCGTTCCCCCTTCTAACTAGAAGGGACATATCAGGGTAGAGAATGCAAATATGCAAAATGCAAGTGCACGTGCAGTGTGTGTGTGTTTTTTGAAAATTGGAGGAAAGAGCCCAACAACTCCCATCCATCCTATCCATTCCATACATTCATGACATACATAGCAGTTAATATAATGTGAAACAAAATGTGAACTAAGGTCCACCTACAAAATTAAATAGGCAAAAGTTAGTACTTTGAATGACAAAATTAATGTAAGATTGGATAATTGAATGCATGCTATGATATGTTTTTGAAAACAACTCGGAAAAACTTGATTTTGAGATTTGAAGTGAATAGAATTGGACAAATTAATTAAAGACTCCAAATGGGCGAGGGTGAAGAGACATGATAACGACTTAACTCTCTAAGCATCCCCAATGGAGTTGCCAGCTGTTGCGCCTTCGATTTTTTGCACTCGAAAAAGATAAGTGAGAAAAACACAGTGCTCTGTCTTTAGAACTCATCCTCTTAAAAGAACGAGTGCGACAAGGTTTGAATTGAAAATTGATTTGATTAAGGGCTTTTGGAAAAGAATTTGGAGTCGCCACCTAACTTGATTAAGGTGAGTTAGGTCACCTAAAACTAAGCACAATCCGAAGATTATACTTAGGGTTTTTGAAAAGATTTTGAAAACTTCCTCAAGAGAGGGTTTTTATGAAAATAGGTTGTTTGCCAACCTTTGAAAATATTTAAGTCCTTTTTGAAAATAACTCCATTTGGTCTTTGAAAACAGTGATCTAGGTTCGGAGGTTGGTTATGTGCAAGGAAGATCCACTAAGCTATAACCCTTGTCACACCCCCAACCCAATTAGACATTAATTATGTCACATTAGGTGAGGCGTGATCGCACAGGTCACCGTACTTGCGTACGACACCTCAACACATACTCGAAAATAAAAGAACGCAGCGGAATATACGAGATAAACAATACAATGAGGAAAATATAATAAACTCTCCAAAGGAAATACATTACCACTGGAAAATAATCAACATCCTTTCAAAAAATTCTTTATCATTATACAAAGTTAAAACATAACACCAAAACCCAAAGTCTCATATAAAATACAACCATGAAACTGAAAGTAAGACAATGGAGCTCTGCCAAGCCCCGAGACTCGACATCCTAACATCGACATGATTGTCATCACGGCAATGACCAAGACTGCAGTGAACCAAACTGTCATCTCTAAGTTACCTGTCAAGACAGTTCATGTGGGTGTGAGCTAATTGTCAACATGCTCACGATAGATAATCAAACTCATAAAGAATGATAATAAACACTCATAGTGTACACGGCAAAAATGATCAATAGATATATCATGGATGTCTCAATGCAATGAATGTATCACCCACATGTGTGCACAATTTTAGATAACGTTGACCCAATATATCGATGGCGCGTTATCAAGGAATGCCCACCGTGGCATCCCTAGGCTAGTCCACCGTGACTAAGCCTTGGTTAACCCACCGTAGTTAACTCTCTCTAGTACAATACAAGGCACACAATATGAATGATATGTAATGTCACTATATATATATATATATAAAATCATCAATGTCTCCACAAAACTTCTCATATAACACCACTTTCACCTCATATATAAACACCTTCAACACCTCATATGCATTCACCGCCATTACATGAAAATAAATAATGCATTTAACATGAATAAGATTATCTCGAAATTTTACAATCCCACAATTAACACCAATATAGATAATAACACAACAATATATATTCACTTCTATATGAATAAGATTATCCTATGATCCCACCTGTCACTGCACACACACTACGTCAAAGATCACTTCTGGGTTGACGTTAAAGGATCTTACTCTCCGTTAGCTCCTATCACCACAACCGTATTAGTTTAGGAAACTCATTGTATACTCCAATAATCATAAATATAATGTATATACTCCAAACAAGTTTTAACACTGAAATTATGCATTAGGACTACTATATGCTAAACTCAATCACACTCCCAATATAAAGCTAGAGCTGAAAAATATCAAAATACACCAAGTCTTCTAATCTGCCAAAACTGACACAGGCCTCATAATCTGGACATAACTTCGTGAGCTTATACCCAAAAATTTTACCATTTTAGGAATAGCAACTAGACATGTCAAAGAGTATCCAAACCAAATTTTACATTTTTTGAACTTACCTAAGTATTTATTTGGTATTTTCAAAAACAAGGCAGTGCTACAGAAACTCAAATTCAGCAGCAGATAGTCTATCTTTGAAAAAGTAATAACATAGGTAAACGACATCTAAATGATCTGAAATTTGGTATAGATTATTATCAACCTTTCTCCTAGACACAATAAATATTTCATAATTTTTGGGCTACTCTAACTTGGTCGAATTCTCTGTCTAACCAGAGGTTACAGATCTGGGCAAATCTGGGCATCAAAAATCTGCAGGGACAGTCCGATTTCAAAAATTCATCATAATTCAAAATTACAATATTTTTAAGTGAATCCAAAGCCCAAATGATCCTCATAACTCTAACTTATAGTGTTCAAAAATTCAGCCACAAATAAAATTTTTAGCTAGGTCAAAATGTCTCTAAACAGTAACCTTTTCACAGAGAATACTCTATTATGGCTGCCATAGGTGATTCTAAGTTTTTACTATAGAAGATCTCACTTCCATCCTCCTCCTTCCATGGCATGACTTATACAACATGCAATAAGTAGAGAAAATAAGATGAAACAAGCATGATACTCACCTTAGATGAGGAAAACAAAGTACAAGAAAGCTTCTTTAGATTTTTTCCCTCTTTTCTTCTTCTTCCTCTTTTCCACCGATTGCTCCTTCTCTCTCCAAGCTTCTCTCTCTCTATAACTCTATATATATATCTCTCTCTCTATAATGGCAGCTATCTTTCCTCTCTTCTCTCTCCCATCATGCTGAACCACTCACCCCCCACCATTCTTGTTTTTTTCTTTCTTTTTCTTTCTTTTCTTTCTTCATTTGCCTCCTTGTCCCCTCTTGTCATCTTTCTCTCTTTTTCTCCACCGACACCCTCCCTTCCTCTCACTTCACTATACTAGATACACAATAATATATCTCACCCCCCTTAGGTATTTTATACATCTACTTATTATACCCACTCACCAATGTCTCACCATTTAACCATTTAACTTACCACTAATAAAATGATACAAGTAACACACACAATTTATAATTAACCATGCAATAGATGTAAATTAAATTAAATAAACTAATTCAACTACGTTTAAGATGCAATTCAACTAATTATGAAAATATGAGATTAGGGTTTCACAACTCTCCCCCCCTTAAAGAATTTCATCCCGAAATTCTCTTACCTCATGCAAATAGATATGGATATTGTTTTTGCATTTTATCTTCACTCTCCCATGTAGCTTCTTCCACTGTATGGCTTCTCCACTGTACTTTCACCAACGGAATTATCTTATTGCGAAGTACTTGATTCCTTTGATCTAATATCTAAACTGGCTCCTCAACATAACTCAAATCATCTGCTAACTCAACCGGTTGTTGAACCAATACATGTGACGGATCTGACACATACTTCCTTAACATAGATACATGGAAAACATTATGTAGCTTGGACATTTCTGGAGGTAAATCCAACCTGTAAGCCACAACACCAACTCTTTCTACAATAGTATACAGCCCAATGTATCTTGCATTCAATTTGCCTTTCCTTCCAAATCTCAGAACACCTTTCCATGGAGAAACTTTAAGAAACACTTGGTCTCCCACTTTAAACTCAAGTTCACGCCGTCGGTTATCCGCATAACTTTTCTGTCTGCTCTGTGCCACCTTCAAATGCTCTTGAGCTGTCTTAATTTTCTCAGTTGTGTCTTGGATCATCTCTGGGCCCAATAACTATTTTTCACCGACTTCAGTCCAACGTACCGGAGTTTTACATCCTCTACCATACAATGCTTCAAACGGTGCCATACCAATGCTAGATTGATAACTATTTATATTATAATTAGATATACTGATATATATTATAAAAAAATAAAATTATAAACTATAAATTAAAACCAAAAATAGAAAAAATAAAGATAAAAAAGAGGAGGGTATAGGAAGAAAAAGGAGGAAAAAGGGGCAAATAATGCACATTATTCTATTAATAATGCATATTATTGTCAAGGTTTATGCCATTTATTTTTAAATTAAACATACCAATGAGTATTAGAATAAAAATATAAAATTGAGAAAAAAAAGTCCTCTTGAATATTTTTATAATTATTTATTTTTATACTTTTGTTATATTTATTTATTTTTTATAATTATTTTGAATTATTGTATGAAAGATAGTATCATTTAAGAAGTGAATTTTTTTTAATAATTATTATTACTATTTAAATATATTTTTATTATTTCTATATTATATAACAGGTTGAACCAATTCCATAACTAGTTCAATTAACGGTTCAGTTTTGATAACTATGATAGAGAGTATCTGGCTGTGAATTTTTTTTATGGTTGGTTCTATTATGTTTAGGTTCAGAAAGGAGTTGTCCTTGTTCTGCTTCCTTGTGTTTCAAAAATATTTGAAAACAGGTTTCTGAACCAATTTACTAAAAATGGTCTTGATAATTTTCATGAAAAAAAAAATCAGAAACCAAACCGAGAATACAACCAAATGCGGCCTAAATTCAACCATACTCGTGAGTGGGTAATATGGCTACATAGTTTACTTTTGATGGCCAAAGCACCACTTACACCTGGGGCACCCAAATGAACATAAACACTAGAATCAAAATCTAATTCATTCTTCATGGGTCATTTAGTTCAAATTTGTTAAGTGTTCGGTTTAGTTATTAGTCTTAAAATGGCTAAACCATTCAGTCCAGTTTGGGTTGGGTTATTATTTCTAACACAAACTCAAAACGTATGTATTACAAAATTATATATATATATATATAGTAGTGTGTATATATTAACTATTGTTTATTATGCTTTGATGAGCACAGTTCCACTGAACACTACTGACGCTCAGAGCAATCCGAGCTCATTCGGGACAGAACCCCAATTGGAATAACCACTACCCGAATATGTGGGTGGGACATACGCCTCCTAAATCCCAAGATATATGTCTTGGTCCTAAACTCAATGGATCCTCCTTCACCCTATAAGAAAAACCTAACAAACACATCCTCGAGATCTCTACAATCCAATCTGCAATATCGCTGGAAGATCCCCTTCCTCAAGCTATTTAAAGACACCCCACTCCATCAGTGAAGGGTACACATAGAAATACAACCTGATAATTTTATTACTCTACTAAGGGATCATCCTCTCCAAACCTCCTAACTTAAGCATCAGAGGCTCTTTGGCCGGCACCGCACCGGTGCTTAGCAACCTTTGTTCTTCTTGATCCTTGCAGGTTTTGGTCTAGTGAGGGAATACTAGTTTGCTGCATCATCAGCTATCACCCTTTGTGGGAATAACTTAAGTTATCATGCTCATGGACAACACTAGATCCATCAATCAAAATGTGAACGAGGGAGCCGCCACCAGCCAAGAAGTAGGTATGGATGCTAATAGAATCACTGCCTTGGAGCAGCAGGTTGCTACCCTAGCAACTAGGTTGCAAAAGTTGATATAACAAAACTAGGAACTGATGTAGTGCATCCCACCACAACAACTTGAGAAGACCACTATGGTTAGGTCCACCCTCAATCTAAACCTGAAGGAAACATTAATTGAGCTCTTGAGAAAGAACGCTGACATCTTCGCTTGGGTGCATGAAGACATGCCAAGGATTAACCCACAGATAACATCCCACCAACTCAATATCAACCAGACTTACTGCCCCTCAAGTAGAAGAGAAGGGTTTTTTCCCCAGAAAGAAACCAAGCCATTGCCGAAGAAGTCAAAAAGCTATTAAAGGCTGGGTTTATAAGGGAAGCTCACTACCCAGAATGGCTATCCAATGTAGTCCTGATAAAGAAAATTAATAGGAAGTGGTGAATGTGTGTGGACTTCATGGACCTCAATAAGGTATGCCCAAAAGGAAGTTTTGACTCAATGGTCGGGCATGAAATGTTGAGTTTCATGGACGCATTCTCGAGATACAACTAGATAAAGATGGTAGAACGCAATTGAGAACACAAGGCATTCATAACTAACCTAGGGCCATACTACTACAAGGTAATGCCCTTCAGATTGAAGAATGCTGAGACTACCTACCAGCAATTGGTCAACAGCATGTTCAAGAAATAGATTGGCAAAACTATAGAGATATATGTGGACGATATATTGGTAAAAAGAAAATAGACTGTGCACCATGTTACTGACCTAGAGGAGACTTTCAAAGCACTCAGATTGCATAAGATGAAGCTAAACCCCACCAAAATATGCCTTTGGCATATCCTCTAGCAAATTCCTTGGCTTCATGGTTTCCAGTAGAGGAATAGAAGCCAACCCAGAGAAAATCCAAACTATCATCAACATGCAGCCTCCTCGAATAACAAAGGACGTCCAATAGCTAGTAGGGTGAGTGGATGCCCTGAACAGGTTCATATCTCAATCCATCGATAGATGCCTTTGCTTTTTTAAAATTTTGAGAAAGGTGTTTGAATGGACAAAAGAGTGCGATGAAATGTTCGCGCAGCTAAAAGAATATTTGGGCTCGCTACCCTTGCTTAGTCGAATGATGATTGTAGAAGAACTGTACCTATACCTTGCCGTGTAAAGGGACATTACCTAAAGATCGAGCAACTGGCCTTTGCATTGGTCACATCAGCACGAAGGCTCAGGCCATATTTCCAAGCTTAGTTCATAGTTGTTTTGACAAACTAGCCATTATGGAAGGCACTCCAGAAGCCGAACACATCCGGACGCCTAGCATAGTGGTTTATTGAACTAAGGGAGTTTGATATAGAGTACAAATCTAGAAGGCCATGAAGGGATAGGCAATGGCAGATTTCCTAGTAGAATGCATCAATTCACAACCACAACCCTAATTAGAGTAAGGGGACACAAACTAAGTTGGGGGGCATGACGCTCAACACCCAACTTGGATATTAAGTGGATGGGTCATCAACCCAACAAGCAAGTGGAGCAGGAGTGGTACTAACAAACCCAAAAGGTGAGAAGGTCGATTATGCGGTTCGATTTGGCTTCAAATGAACTAATAATAAAGCTGAATATGAAGCCCTGATAGGAAGCATACGTTTGGCTCTACACATGGAGGCCGAGCATGTCTTATTTTACAATAACTCCTAGCTGGTTGTAAAGCAAGTCAAGGGAAAGTATGAAGCAAAGGAGGAAATCATGAAGGGTTACTTACAGAAGGCCAAAAGCCTGATCAAAGCCTTCACCCATTTTGAAATCCAAAGAATCTCGTGAGAGGAAAACAAGGGTGCAGACAGGCTAGCCAAGTTTTGCCTCTTTAGACAAGGAAGAACCAGCACAAGGTGTGTTGGTGGAGCTCCTCCCAAAACCAAGCATAACCAAGAACACCAAATTAAACTAAATCGACATAGTGGTCTCTTGGGCTACTCCAATTTTCAATTAATTGATCGATGAGACACTCCTAGAGAATAATAATGAGGCAAGGAAAGTCAAACTCAAGGCAAGTAGGTAGACGATGGTAGATGGCAAACTTTAAGAGAGGTTTTTTGCTACCCCTCCTCCATTGTGCCTTAGAATATGAAACAGAGTATGTCCTGCAAGAGATACATGAAGGAGTCTATGGAAAGCACTCGAGTGGAAGGTCACTATCGCACAAAGCTCTTCAAAAACACTATTTTTGGCCACCCATGGCAAAGGATGCCTTGGAGTTTGTGATGAAATGTGATAAGTCTCAAAGGTTCGCAAACATTCCTAGACAACCCCCACATTGCTGTTGTGAGCACCTTATTTTTGCTTGCTCGGGCAATCTCCAGTCCAAACCTATCTTCGAGTAAAAGATCACAACATTATCAATCCTAAACTTTCTTTTCAAACTCTAGTCCAATCAATTGGTTGCTTCCCAATTAAAGTCAAAAAGGCCAAAATGCCCTTAGGTAGTCCAAGCAACTTTCGAAGAATGGGCACTCTCCGAAACCAATTGCCACCATTGGAGTGACGGATGTAAGCACCTCATTTTTGCCTACTCGGCAATCTTTGGTCTGACTGAACTCACATTCGAACCGACACAGACACATTTAAGTCAAATCAATCATCTGGTCTCAATCCAGTCAATCAATCGCTTCACAGGCCCGTAGCGCCCAATAGAGGCAAAATGACTAAAGTGCCCTTAGGGCATCGTTCGGTCCAAGTCAAGTTGGTGTAAGCACCCCATTTTTGACCGCTCGACAGTTTACACTCCGTCCAGGCTTGTACTCAAGTCAATATGGACGTATTCCAATCGAAACCAACTCTCTAAGTCCAAATCCCATTTGTCCATTGCTTCGTGGGCCCACCAGGCCCAATTAGAAGCAAAACGACCAAAATGCCCTTAAAGGCATTATCCTTTCCAATTCCAACTCCAATCCCTCTCTCGAGACAGTTTATTCCTCGAGATGGTAAATCTACTCCAATCAGGCACATCTTTCTGAAGATGGTAAGTCCTTTTTTCAATTCCAAATTAGGCACATCTTTCTGAAGACGGTAAGTCCCCTTTTCAATTCCAAATCAGGCACGTCTTTCCGAAGACGGTAAGTCCCCTTTCTAATTCCAAATCAGGCACGTCTTTTCGAAGACGGTAAGTCCCCTTTCCAATTC
The DNA here is from genome assembly GCA_033060915.1 of Euryodendron excelsum. Lineage (NCBI taxonomy): Eukaryota > Viridiplantae > Streptophyta > Magnoliopsida > Ericales > Pentaphylacaceae > Euryodendron > Euryodendron excelsum. The sequence goes on along the minus strand of CM065383.1, from coordinate 23,225,151 downwards.
CAAATCAGGCACGTCTTTCCGAAGACGATAACACCCCTTTCCAATTTTGATCCCTCTCTCGAGACAGTTTATTCCTTGAGACGGTTCCAAATCAGGCACGTCTTTCCGAGGACGATAAGACCCCTTTCCAATTCTAATCCCTTTCTCGGGACAATTTATTCCTTGAGACGGTTCCAATTAGGCACGTCTTTCTGAAGACAATAAGACCCCTTTCCAATTCCAATCCCTCTCTCGAGACAGTTTATTCCTCGAGATGGTTCAACACGTTTTTCAAAGAAAATTTCTTCAAAATGGTAAGTCCCTTTAAACCTGTCGACCGAGATGAGACACCAAGTCCTCTAGATGGCAGAACGGTCTACCTTTGGCGCTTGTTAGCCCGCCAATGTAGAAATGTCCGTTTAGGCACACTTTTCGAGAAAATTGACTTATCAGGTGCTAAGTCCCTTTAACAGCTTCCCGAGATCAGGCAGTCTCGAGAATGATCGCGAATCGTCAGAGTAGCGGAAATACTCGCAAACATCGCAACCGTCAGAGTACTGAAAATACTCTCAAATAGGTCGATATAAGGAATTGCCAACAAACCCCTGTATCACGCGACCGCCATCAGAGTGATGGAAACACTCAAAACCCAGGTCAACACCGGTGCCTGCTAGCCCACTTCGGTGAAAAATGACCAAACTGCCCCTAGGGCCTTTTCCAAGACTTTTCGGTCAAGATGAGTATTTTGCCCCTAGGCATCCAAACGCCCAGGGAACCATACCGACTCTGGGTATCAAACCGGTAACCTCCTGAGAATGCTTTTTATAGTATTCTTAACCTCTCTTTATCCTTCCGAATCATTCCGAGTCAATTCCGGCAAACCCGGTACAAAATGACCGTTTTCTTCCTGGTGGGCCGGTCACCTTTTTCGACCACACTGGCTCTGGGTATCAAACCGGTAACTTCCCGAGATTGCTTCTTGTAGTATTCTCAACCTTCTTCTACCTTCCCGGATCATTCCGAGTCAATTCTGGCAAACCCGGTGGCAAACCCATTTTGCCCTTGCAAGGCTGGTTGCCTTTTCCGACCACACTGGCTCTGGGTATCAAATCGGCAACCTTTGGGAACATTTTGCATAATGTTTCTAAATCTCGAGTCTTCTTCTAGGATAGTCCAAGTTCATCCCGGCAGCTTCCCGATCCGATTGACCGTTTTGCCCTTAAAGGCCTGGTCAACCCTTCCGACACAACCTATCCTCATTTTTCAAGTCAAATACCTCCGGGACGCTATTCTAAATGTTCCTACTCTTTTTCGGCCTTCCGGGTCATTCTCGGTCTCCCAAACTCCTTCTCGGACTTTCCGGAGTCACTCCTAGTGAAGCCAAGCTGAAAATTGCATGGTAGTCACTAGTACAAGCGCCTAAATCTAGTCAAAGATACGTTGCTTGCCGACCTAAATACTTTCCTAACAGGCTGGCACCACTAGTAGTGGTGCCAAGCCAAGAATTTGCCTGGCGCCACTCCTAGTGGCGGTAAGAGGAAAATTGGCCTGGCGCCACTATAACAAGCCCCAGGTCTATCCCATCTCTATAAATACAGAGCCTCCTCCAGTGTGAAAAAGGTCAGAAAACTCAGTCTGAAAACACCAATATTCGATATACAGAGCTCGAACACTCCTTAAACCCTAGTTTCCTTAGGTTTTCCAAACCTTAGCCACCATACACTAAACCCTAGCCTCCTATACACTCACACACTCATACACATCCCCATACACTTATACACTAGCCTCAATCCTCCTTTGAAGACTTGAAGAGCTGCAAACCGAAGCCTTGAAGATCAAAGATGAGCCCTTGAAGATCAAGACTGAAATGAAGCGAAGATCGAAGACAAGCAAGGCGCGCAAAATAAATAAGACATACGGTAGGCTTTCTTTTTAAATTTTTACACTTCCCCCTCTCACTTCTCTCTCTTAACCCACTTGGGTTTTCTCTATTTTAATCCCCCATCTCTTTCCCCCCTTTCTTTGCATGCTTGAAACAAGGGGACTCTCAGTCCATGTGTAGGATTAGACTATTGGAGGGTCATCGTGTCAGGGGCTTTCCTTTAGGCTAACCGGAGACCACGTGGGTTCGGCCCCCTTGATTATGTAGTGAATCATTAACTTTGTATGTTCACGACCCCAAACTTGCATTGTGCATACCGTGATCTTGCATCTTCTAAAAATCGTTTTCAAACTCGTTTTCAAAATTTGCATTAAACTTGCTTTCAAAATTGCATCAAAATCTCTTTTTCAAAACAAGTTTTCAAAATTACAATCGTAGGGTGATTCTAGCTTTTCCATGGCTAGGATTGCTTTAAGAAAGTGTTACATTTAAAGTGACTTTCACGGTCCATATTTTCAAACTTTTGTTATTTTCAAAACCACTTTCCTAAAGTGGTTCTAGTCCTCTTATGGTTAGAATCGCTTTAGGAAAGTGTGACATTTTTATACCTTCTAAAAACTCCTTTTTTTTTTTCAAAAGTCTCTCTTCCTAAAAAATCTCTTTTTCCAACATGCTTCCCTAAAACTCTCCTTTCCAAAGTTGTTTTCAAAAACTCCCTCCAAAAATCTATTTTTCAAAATTCTCTTTTCCAACTCTTTTCCAAAGTTCTCTCCTCAAAATTCACTTTCTAAAAACACTCCCTAAATTTACTTTCCTAAAAACTCTCTCCAACAATCTCCTTCCAAAAATCTTTCTAAAAAATTCTCTTCCCAAAATTTTCCTTCTAAAAAACTTCTCTTTAGGATTCTCTTCTAAAAATCTTCGTTTCCAAAAACACACTTTCCAAAAACTCATTTTCTTTAAAATCTCTTTCCAAAAACTGTATATTTAAATTCACTTTCTAAAAACTCCTCTCTAAGATTTCCTTCTAAAAATCTTCGTTTTCAAAAACACACTTTTCAAAAATTCTTTTTCTTGGTACCCAAGTCAAGCCCTAGAACCCACAATTAGGAAACCCTATTTTTCTTTCCAAAAACATGGTTTTCAAACTTGCCTTAAAACCTAAATTTCCAAAACCTCTTGTTTTCACATTAAAACTATACATATTTCCAAAACCTCTTTTCTTCGTCAAAACTATAGCCTTCCAAATCTAGGGTTTCTAAAACCTCCCTTTCCAAATCCTTGTCAATTCCAATCTTCCTTTTAGGAAACCAAATCTTATCTTTCCTTTAGGAAACCAAATCCCATCTTTCCTTTAGGAAACCAAATCTAATTTCTCCGTTTAGGAAACTAGATCCAATCCTCTGTTTTTGGAAACAAAATCAAACCTTGTCTTTTAGGAACAAAATCCAATCCCTTCCTAATCCAACTCTTTCCTAATCTTCTACTTTCCTAAATCTTAACTTGAACACAAAATTTTTTTCTAAATTTTAAAACTCAAAATCTAAATCTTTCCTAATTCAACTCTCTCCTAATTTCCTACCCTTCCAAACCATAAGTTTTCTAAAACTTCCAAATCTTTCCTTAAACATTAAGCTTTCAAATCTTTCCTAATTCAACCCTTTCCTAATTTTACCCCTTTCCAAATCTTAACTTTCCAAATTCAAGTTTTTAAATCTTTCCTAAACTCAATCTTAAACTTTCCTAAACTTTAAATCTTTCCAAATCCAAAGCTTTCTAAACTCAAAACTTTCTTGATTCAAAACTTTCTTAAGTTGAAACTTTCTTACTTCAAACATTTTCTAAATCTTTTTTAATTTAAAATCTTTCCAAATTCTAAGCTTCCCAAGTTCAAAACTTTCCTAAGTTGAAATTTTTCAAATTCTAAACCTTTCTTAAACAAAACTTTTTCCAATTCAAAACATTTCTAGATTCAACACTTACCTATTTCAAAACCTTTCTTAAAATAAAACTTTCCTAATTCAAAACTTTCCTAAGTTGAAACTTTCTTAATTTAAAACTTTCCTAATTCAGAATCTTTCCAAAAAAGAAACTTTCCTAATTCGAAACTTTCCTAAATCGGACCTTTCCTAATTCGACAATTTCCTAAAATCCAATCTTTCCAAATCTTCCAAGTCCAACATTCGAGTCTAATCTTTCTAAATCTCAAGTCTTTCCTATGTCTCCTATCTTTCCTAAGTCTAAGTTTCCTAAACCTGCATCTGTGCAAAACAAGTCTAAATCTTTCTTCCAAGTTCTATATTTTCAAATCAAAATCCAATCTCTTCAATTCCAGAATTCTAAATTTCAATTTCCAATCTTCTATTCTAAGTTCAATCTATCAATCTTCCAATCCAATTTCCAATTCAACCTCTGTCTTTCAAATCAACTCTTCTATTCTCAATCGGACTTTTCTCCAAACTACGACTGACCTGATTCCTCCAAAAGGATACGTAGGCAACCCTCATGGGTGCGGTCACAATTTCTTTCAAATTTCAAATTCCTCCACATTTTTCAAATCTCAAATTCAACAATCTTTTCAAATCTCTAATTTATTTTCAAACTTCCTAATTTAAATTTCTATTTCCAAATCTCTATTTCTAATTTTTCAAACTTTCTAATTTCAAATATATCTTTTCAATTCTCTTTTAAATCAAATTAATTTCTTTTCAAATCAATTTCCAAATCTATTTTTCAATTCTCTTTCCTTGCACTTGCATATCATGCATCATGTTTTTCTAAATATTGTTTTCTAAAGTGGATAGGATTGAACATTAGTTAGTTAAAGACTCTCATAGGTGAATCTAGGGTAGATTGACATGTAGGTATCGAAAGGGCGGGGTAGGGTAATGGCTTAGTGCGTCTTTCTTACACGTAACCAACCTCCGAACCTATATCACTGATTTCAAAGGCCAAAAACGAAGTTATTTTCTAAAAAGGGCTAAATGTTTTCCAAAGGTTGCTAAACAACCCATTTTCTTAAAAACCCTCTTTAGAGGTGATATTTTAAAAAACATTTTCCAAAAGCTCTAAGTGTAGTCTTCGAATTATGCTTAGTTTTTAGGTGACCTAACTCACCTTAATCAAGTTAGGTGGCGACTCCAAATCTTTTTCTAGAAACTCTTTATTTAAATCTATTTTCAATTCAAACTTAGTTGCACTCATTCTTTTAGGAGGGTGAGTTTTAACGAGAGAGTACAATATTTTTCTCACTTGTGTGTGTATTCCTCGAGTGCAAAAAATCTGGGCGCGACAGTTGGCACATCTTCCTAGAGATGGTAAGTCCTTATTTCAATCTCAAATCCCAAGTCAAATCTAATTCCAAATCAAATTCAATCTGACATGTCTTTTGAGAAATTTAATCCCTCAAGCGGTAAGTCCATCTAGTCCAACACGTTCTCTAAAAAAATTCCTTAGAACGATAAGTCCCCGCAAACCTGTCGACTGGGACAGAACCCAAGTCTCGGAGATGGTAGAACTGTTCACTTCTGGTGGCTGCTAGCCCGCTAGCCCGCCAATGTAGAATGTCTGTTATTCGGCACATCTTTTAAGAAAGTTGATTTCTCAGATGATAAGTTCATCTAGCAGCTTTCTCGAGATCAGGCAGTCTCCGGAATGAACGCACACTGTTAGAATGTCAAAAACACTCGCAAATATCGCAACCGTCAAAGTGGTAGAAACACCAGAAAACAGGTTGACATTTGGAATTGCCAACAAAACCCCTATGTCACAGGACCGAACTCGTCACTTGGTCGTGGCACGTTGACCAAAGGATGGGATACCTTTGGAAACCAACTCGTCACACACCATTAGAGTGGCAAAAACACTCAAAACTAGGGTCAGCACCAGTGATTGCTAGCCTACTCTGGTGAAAAGTAACCAAACTGCCCCTTGGGCCTTTTTTGACACAATTCTTGAGAAAGTACCTAAATCCTCAGAGCGGTAAGTTCACCTTTCTAGGATTGTCCCAAGGACAATCCAGCATGTTCAAATGCCTTCCAGTCGGTTCCGGACCAATTTTAGGATCATCTAGTCAAAATGACCATTCTGCCCTTGGGCACCCAATTGCCTCCGGGAACTTATTAGACCACATAAATGTAGTCTATTGCCTATAAATGACCCTTTGTTAGCCGTAGAATCGGGTTAATTATGCTTTCGTCACCATATTTTTTATTTAACCTCGTGCTTGATCTTATTGTAGGTATTTGAAGCTAGGGGAGTGGTTTTGGAGTCAAAAAAGTGAGTCGGTGTGTGGACATGGCTTGTAGAGTAGCGTTGCCAGGGCCTTGTCTCAGAAAACATGTAAGTTCTTTCTTGTAAATCGGAATGGAACGAATGATATACCTTTGGAAAACTCTCCTCGAGTTACACATATTTGCGTCTAATGCTCGCTGGCAAATTCTAAGTCTAAGGGCCTCAAACAAGGCGATTTCAAAAAAGGTGAAAAATTAGATTTTCATTCAAATGCCCAGACAACCGTTTAAGCGGCCAGAGAGCTAAAATTCCAATTTGTTCCTTGCCATTTGAATGCCTCTTTGGCCGGTTGAAAACTAAGGCAAATTTTAGAATTTCACTGAAAACTTGTCTCGGTATTTTAGCCATAACATTTTACTCCGATATTCGATTGAGCTGAATTTTATAGCCTTGCAAAGAAGACTTGAAGGGCTTCAACATTAGCTCTAATATGCATTGGCTGAATCGATCTCTAAAATGGTCAAAATCAGGCTTCAACAGATGAGTAAAAAACTAGTTCAGAGTTCAAACACCTAGGTAGCCATTCAAACAGCTCGAGAGCTTGGATCACATAATTGGCTGGGCGTTTGAATGCCCGTTAAGCCATTTGAACGGCAAGGCAAAAATCTGACACATTTTAGGGTTCAAACCTTGTACCTAGAAATACCCATTTTCATTTTCGTTCGAGACATGAGAGTTAGGGGCGGCGAATAATTAGAGTTTTTGTATTTTTTAGCTTAGATTAGCTTAGTTTTAATTCCTTGTTGCTTCATTGTAATTGTAATCATTTAAATTTACATTTCAATTCAAGTTCTTTACATTTCCTTGCTTTTACTCTGAGATTCTTCGCATTTCTTTGCATTAATTCGAAATAGATAGTTTGTATTCAAGTATTTTTGAGTTTTCCATAGATAGAGATGAGTACTTAACTTCTTCCATCTCGGGATCAATTGTGAAGACCGATTGAAGTTCTTGGATGAACAAAGGAGGTGAGCTTTTGGGTTTCAAAGTTTAAATTTCTATTTCTAGCTTTCATTCACTTCTTTGTTCTAGAAATCATTGAAAACTTGAATGTTTGATTATGTTTGGTAATGTTTATGTATGAGTTTTCATTCAGTATATGTGTTGCACGAATCGATGATACTCATTCTTGAATCTAACAACATGATTGATTCTAGGAATTGGGGTTTTGAAACATTACTTAATTTTTATTGCTAAATCTTCTAAATCCGAGACTCACGACGTAGTTGAAGGATTTGAGTTTTAAAATTACCTCCTTTGGAATTCCAAGAGTCAAAATTGGTTGGAACGATTGATTCTGAGACTTTAATTTCAATTTGATTTAATTTGAATGCCTAGTTGTTAATTACTTTTTTTTTATTGCAATAGTTTAGTAATTCAAAACACTCATCAAAAAACCAAAAGATTTTCGGTCTCCTTTATTTTAGGTTTGATCCACATAATTGCAATTCAATTTTAAGTTAAGTTAGTTCGAGTTGAGTGCTAAAGCCTATATTGGGCTAGGTCTTTGAGGATATGATACCTGAACTTTTTGGAGTTTATACTTCAATTGTGACACCCGTTCTCTTTCGGGGAAGCTCAAATTTACACTATCGTTGGAAGCGATTCAAATTTTGGTACCGTTGCCGGGGACCAAAGGCATGAGGCGAGCACTAACAAGTTGAAGAGCAACTGGTGGATTAAATCTCCGTCAATCTATCATGATGGAGGAATCTTCGGCTTAAGCCATTAGTAACTTTGTTCCATTTTTTGTGTAATACCATGTTAGATTTTCATTCATTCTTTTTATCTTTATTTTAGGTTTATTTTGTTTGATATGTATAGATTTTGTTTTGTTTTAATAGTTTGATTGGAGTATTGATAGAGAAGAATTAGGGACTGTGTTTAATTGCAAATTGGTGGTATATATCTTGTGGAGATTGGAGGTTTGATTGGATTGTTGCTTAAATTGGTGGAATTTATGATGCAGAGATTGGAGGTTTGGATGGCAAATTATTAAGCATTATTGTGTATGATGTGTTGAGGCGCGATGTGCTACATTTATTTATGCATTGCATCCATCTTCCATTGTGCACTTCATTATGTTTGGTGGCACATTCTCACACTATCCATCATCCAACTTGTCTATGAGGGAGCACCTTAGAGCTAATGGCCTAAGGGAGCCTCCTCGACCACCTCGCAATTGTGGGGGATGTAATGAAGCCCCCCATGGTGGTAATGAGAGCATTCATGAGAATGGTGGTGTGGAAACACCTCCATGTAAATCTCTTAGAGACTACATTCGAGCTAGCGAGCTTAGGGCATAAGAATCATCCAAGATGTCTATTAAGGAATGCCTTAGAGCCAATGGCCAAAGGGTGCTTCCGCGACCACCTCCCAATCTTGGGGGTTGTGATCAATTTAGCCTTGGTAGGGGACATGAATGAGTCATTTCAAAGCATTATCAAGAATTCCTTCAAACCTACAAAAATCCCTTTGACTATTTTCGTGAAGCTTCATGAATTTATTACCACTATGAGCAAGTTGAATATCCACCTCTACCCCAAGAGAGCTTTAATGAAAATTACCTTGATTTTTACCCTATCCAAGAGTAAGTCCATCAAATTGAACAAATCTATCCTGTCGTTAACCTTAGGATTGAGGACATCATTGACCAAACCATCCTTCCTTAAGACTTTGAGTCTAAGGAAGACATTCCTAAGGTAAGTGAGGAAATTATTGAAAATGAATATCGGGATGAAGAGTGTGAGAGAGGAGTCCGAGATTGAGAACTCCAAGCAAGAAAAAAAGAGTGGAGAAAAGGGTAGTACTGAGATAACCCTTAATGATGACGTTGGTTTATTAGATGTTAGGAATGTGCATATCAAAGAGGACGTTAATGGTCTAGAGGTTATGCCTACTGTGTCTAGGGATTATGAGATCCTTACTTTTGAGCCTCTAGCACCTAGTCTTACCCTAACGGAGCCTTTGGAGCTCCATGTTCCAACATTAGAACTAAACATCATTCTCATAGCCAACTAAATAAAAGAAGGGGAGGGTCAATCACTTCATTGCATGAGCATCATTGGCACCTTTGTGCATGATCATTTTGCATTCTCTACATTTCATGACCTTTTTTACCCTTTTGTGCATCAATGTTATATCACTGAGTTTGTCAAATAGGTCGCCATTGTATATTCTCACATTTGCATGACCTCTTTAAAAATCTCTGGTTTGGGGGTGTAGGATGATGGTAAATTCCTACTTTGTGGCATTAGGTGATTCTCTCCCCAATTTGTATGGGAGTAGGAGTATTTGTTTTGTTTTCTTAATTTGTGTTTTTATTATAAGTTGAGGGGTGCATTAAGCACCTTATTTTCTCTTCTCCTACCATTTAATTGCATTCCATGCTTTGCTCTTATGCATTGGGGATATTGCATGACTTTAGTTAGAGGGAGGGAGATTACTAGTTTTTTTATTTTGTTTAGTTCTTTTTGTTTATATAGAAACCCATAAATAAATAAAAAAATAGAAATTGAGAAAATTTTTTTTAAAAACAAATCTATTATATCAAACATTGTTATGCTTTATTGAGTAATTTTCAAGTATTAGTTCATGATTGATCTATCATTTGGACACTTGAAAGTCTTCGATAAAGGTTTGATATATCATATGGTTCAATACTTTGGTTTGTATTTCTCACACTTTTCTATATACCATTCATGTTTATTATTGATAATGAATGTGTTGAGTACAATTTTGAGGAACCATAGCTATTTTCCCCATCATTGTAATCATAAGGTTGAGATACTTTGTGTCATGCATTGAACCAAGTTTGAATGAATGATTGATTCAACTTTGTGTTGTGGTGAATTGCAAGTTTTTGTCATAAATTCGTCATAAGAGAGAGCTTACCTCGTAGTGCACTAGCATTTATATGACATCTTACATATCTCTCTAGTGCATGCATATCCTTATAAGGTGAAGATTATACCTTATAAGTTTAGAGCCTAATGATCGTTTTTTGGAGTGATTTACATTTACTCAAGGATACTTTGTTGATTTTTCATTGTTTGAATAGTTTTATTATTCTTGATTTTGATTTGCGTGTTGAGTAGTAGTTGGAGTTTTTGACGCCTTATCCACTTTTGAGGTTTTGACTTGATGCTCTCTGGATTCTAGATTAAAGCCATTTCATTTCTTTCGAGCTGTTCATGTCATTTCTTTCTCTCGATACTTGTGTACACATAATGTTGAGATGTATATCAATGCTAAGTTAATGCATTGCTTATAAGATTGTGAAGTTGTATGGAGTTGAAAAGAAAGAGGAAAAAAAATGAAAAAGAAAAAAAAAGTATATATATACATATAAAAGAGAAACAATACAAAAAGGTGAAGAAAGTTGAAAAGTCTAATATTGTTGAAAAGTTGAAAAACTGGAAGTGATTACATTCTTGTCATCATGTGGAGTGCGTAATGCACGTGTTGAAATTCTATTACTGCTTTCTTCTTTCCCCATTCTTAGCTTTTCTTTCACATGGCCTTAGCGTATCCAGATTGCATGAGTTATTAATTTAGCTGAGTATAAGTGCACTGGCATAGCATGCACTAGCATTTTAGTTTCTCTAGGGATTAGCAAAAGGTTAGTTGGGGGGGGGGGGGGGGGGGGGGGGGGGGGGGGGGGGGGGGGAGGGGTTGTGTGATTAGACCATATAAATGTAGTTTATCACCTCTAAATGACCCTTTGTTCACCGTGGAATAGGCATAATTATGCTTTCTTCACCATATTTTATATTTAGCCTCGTCCTTCATCTTATTGTAGGTATTTGAAGTTAGGGGAGTGGTTTTGGAGTCAAAAAAGTGAGCCGGTGTGTGGACATGGCTTGTAGAGGAGCGTTGCCAGGGCCTTCTCTTGAAAAATGTGCAAGTTCTTGCTCGTAAATCAGAATGTGATGAATGATACACTATTGGAAAGCGCTCCTCGAGTTAAACATGTTTGCATCTAATGCACATTGGCAAATTCTGACTCCAAGAGCCTCAAACAAGGCGATTTCAAAAGGGTGAAAAAATGGATTTTCGTTCGAACACCCAGGCAGCCATTCGAATGGCCAGAGAGCTAAAATTTCAATTTTTGGCTTGTCGTTCGAATGCCTCTTTGGCCATTTGAACGCTAAGACAAAATTTAGAATTTCATTGAAAACTTGTCTTGGTATTTTGGCCATTTTTTACTCCAATGTCCAATTGAGCTGAATTTTATGGCATTGGAAAGAAGACTTCAAGGGCTATAACTTTACCTCTAATTTGCCTTGGCTGAATCAATCTCTAAAATGGTCAAAGTCGATCTTTAACAGATGGGTAAAACACTGGTTCAGAGTTCGAACACCCAGACAGCCGTTCGAACAGCCCGAAAGCTTGCATCCCAGAATTAGCTGGGCGTTTAAACACCCGTTGAGCCGTTCGAATGGCAAGGCAAAAATCTGACAAATTTTAGGGTTCAAACCTTGTACCTATAAATACCCATTTTCATTTTTGTTCAAGACATAAGAGTTTGGAGCGGCGAATAGTTAGGGTTTGTATTTTTTAGCTTAGATTAGCTTATTTTTAATTCCTTGTTTCTTCATTGTAATTTTAATCATTTAAATTTACATTTCAATACAAGTTCTTTACATTTCATTGCTTTTAATCCAAGATTCTTCGCATTTCTTTGCATTAATTCGAAATAGATAGTTCGTATTCAAGTATTTTCCAGTTTTCCATAGATAGAGTTGAGTACTTAACTTCTTCCATCTCGGGATCAATTGTGAAAACCGATTGAAGTTCTTGGATGAACAAAAGAGGTGAGCTTTTAGGTTTCAAAGTTTAAATTTCTATTTCTAGCTTTCATTCACTTCTTTGTTGTAGAAATTATTGAAAACTTGAATGTTTGATTATGTTCGGTAACGTTTATGCATGAGTTTTCATTTAGTATATGTGTTGCACGAATCGATGGTACTCATTCTTGAATCTAACAACATGATTGATTCTAGGAAATGGGATTTTGAAAGATTACTTAGTTTTTATTGCTAAATCTTCTGAATCCGAGACTCACGACGTAGTCGAAGGATTTGAGTTATAAAATTACCTCCTTTGGAATTCCAAGAGTCGAAATTGGTTAGAACGATTGATCCTGAGACTTTAATTTTAATTTACTTTAATTTGAATGCCTAGTTGTTAATTACTTTTATTTTTATTGTAATAGTTTAGTAATTCAAAACACTCATCAAAAACCCAAAAGATTTTTGGTCTCATTTATTTTCTATTTTCTTTTAGGTTTGATCCACATAATTGCAATTCGATTTTAAGTTAGGTTAGTATGAGTTGAGTGCTAAAGTTTATATTTGGGCTAGGCCCTTAAGGATGCGATACCTGGACTTTCCGGACTATATACTTCAATCGTGACACCCGTTCTCTTATAGGGAAGCTCAAATTTACACCATCTTTGGGAGCGATTTAGGAATAACACCGGCTCTAGATATCAAACCGGTAACCTCCCAAGGATGCTTCTATTAGTATTTTCAATTTTCCAACACCTTTTCAGATCATTCCGAGTCTATTCCGGCAAGTCCAATGCAAAATGACCATTTGGCCCTTAGTGGGCTGGTCGTCTTTCTAACTATATTAGCTTTGGGTATCAAACCAGCAATGCTCGTAACACTCTAGATACTGTTTCCAACCTTCAAGTCCTCTCATAGAACATTCCAAGTCCATTATGGTGGTTTCCTAGTCTAGTTAACCGTTTTGCCCCTAATGGCTCGGTCAACCATTTTAACAATCCCAATATTTTTTTTTTAAGCCCGTGACCCCCAGGACACTATTTCAAGGGTTTCTTTTCATTTATGGCCTTTCGGATCATTTTCGGCCTCTCGAAACATTCTAAGACTTTTCGGAGTCACTCCTAGTGAAGCCAAGCCAAAAATTGCAAGGTAGTCACTAGTACAGACACCCAAATCTTTTGCCTTACGTATCATGGGTTCGAAAGATACGTTTCTTGCCGCCCTAAAACTTTCCTAAGTGGCTGGCGCCACTAGCATTGATGCCAGTAGGATTTTTGCCCTAACACCACTGCAATAGGCGTCAGGCTATATTTGTGTCTATAAATACATACCCTCCCTTTGCATGAAAAAGGTCCACAATCTCAGTCTAGAAATGCTGCCTCTCTAAAAACAGAACTCGAATCCTCTCCAAACCCTAATTTCTTCAAGTCTCTTCAAGCCGTAGCATCCATACACTCTAACCCTAGCTTATACACACTTCATACACTCATACACCAGCCTCAAAGGAAGCCATTAAAGACTCAAGATGCTACAATTCCAAGGTTCTCGAAGTTCAAATAAAGCAAAGCAAGCAAAGCAAACAAAGGAAGAAGAATCTGAGGTTGGTTTTCTTTTTATATTTATGTACTTCCCCCCTCTCTCTTCTTCCACCTAACTCACTTGAGTTTTCTTCTATTTTAATCCCTCATCTTTTACCTCCTTTTCTTGCATGCTTGCAACAAGGGGTTTCCCAGTTCATGCATAGGAAAAATTGTTGAAAGTCACCGTGTCAAGGGCTTTTTTCTAGTTCAACCTTAAACCGTGTGGATTCGGCCCCCTTGGTTATGTGATAAAGCCTAACATTGTATGTTCACATCCTTACTTGCATTGTGCATGACATATTCATTCATCCATTCAAAATTATTTTCAAAAGTTGCATCAAAATCCTCTTTCAGAACTTGCATTCAAAAACTTGTTTTCAAAATCATAATCTTAAAGTGATTCCAACCATTCCATGGCTAGGGCTTTTTTTAGAAAAGTGTTATATTTATTGTGAGCATCAAGGTCCATATTTTGAGTGTAAACCCTTAATTATTTTTCACCAAAATCACAATCTTAAGATGATTCTAGCCATTCTATGGTTAGGGTTGTTTTAGGAAAGTGTGATATTCAATGGGATCATATTGGTCCATATTTCAAATCTATGTTGTTTTCAAAACCACCAACTTAAAATGATTTTAATCTCTTCATGGTTAGAATCATTTTGGGAAACTGAGACTTTCAAAAGATTTCAAAAGTCCATATTTAAGCCCCTTTCCAAAATTGCTTTTCAAGTTCCTTTTCAAAAACTTTCATCAAACTTCTTTCCTAAAAACTCTTTTCAAAGATCCACTTTCCCAAAACTCTTTGTCTTGGAGTCCAAGTCAAGTCTTAGATCCCATGGGAAACCCTAGTTTCTTCCTTAAGATCATGACTTCTTGTTTTGTTTCAAATCATAGGTTTCCAAAATCTCTTTTCTACACCAAATTATAGCTTTCCAAATTCAAGTTTTCCAAATGTGTTGATGCTGTAGGTGTTGTAGTGACCATTTTTAAATGAAACTCTGCCAAAATTTTTAGACATTAGGAAAGAGTTGAAAAAGTTTTGGAATAAAATATTTTTGAAGGAAAAAGACAGAAAACCCTAGAAATTTTAGAAAACTTGTTTTGACTCGAAGTTGACAAATCAAAATGTGTAGGAAATTCATTTTGACTTATGACTTGAAATCTTTTTATTATTTGTTTATTTTTTGTTTGTTTTTATTATTTTTTTATTGTTTCTCTTTCTTCTTTTTCTTACTTCTTATGACTTACACTTACCCTATGTTGATATTCTTACCTCGATTTTTAGGATGGCGGATGCAGTTTTGAGTCGACCGAGAGCTTGACATGACAGTTATCCTCAGGATGAGCAAGATATCTTTCGTCGGTCCTTCAGTTGGGTGGCTTCACTCCTGTCAGTGCAGCTTATTCCAGGGTTCATGGAGGCAGTGACTCCCTTTTGGCAGCCTAGCTTATCTCTTTTCCGCTTCCGGATGAGCAGGACATCGTCGGACCCATCTTTCCTAACGGTTGTATTACGGTGGTCTCATCCCAGCTTGGACTCCGACTCGCAGTTCTTTCGTCTTCTTCTTTACCCCAATTCCTTACGTTCCAGCGGAGTTCCTCTTCTCACACTTTGAGTTTACCACGGGTATGCGAGCCCACTCGGGTGATTGGCATACTTCCCAGGACTGGTCTATTTCTCACATGGTCACTCTAGTTCTACTTCTTTTGAACTACTTGGTGTTCCCACGAGGAGAGGAGTTAGTTGACTGCGATTATGTGTACTGTTGGCCCAGATTCGGAAGGGGCATTCCTATGCTCCCATGGTTATAGGGGAGACCTTTGTGAGTCTTACCAGATTCCAGCAAACTATTGACGCTTATTTTAGGGGATGTGTTGCTGTCTTCCAGCTTTGGGCGATTGGACACTTATTTGTTACTCCTCTATTCCAGCATACATGGCATCCCGAGCTCGACCATATACGCTCCTTGGCGAGATCTTAGAGAGTTTTGGCGGATGAGGGGAGGTTTCTGCAGACCATAGTAGCCTGAGCTGACTACCTTCATAGCATGAGGTTAGGCATGGTCAGGTGGTATTCAGGACTGATTGGTAGTTACTGCTTGAGAGCTCTGCCTTCTGAGAGAGCCTTCGTGCCCCTAGCAGGCTTGCGAAGCATTGCCCCTTTTTTCGGGATTTGAGTTCTGCGACAGCTTGGTAGAAGTCAGGATATCCCCTACTTGGCATCTGCGGCTGAGTTCACTCTTGACTTTGAGGTGTCGTTCCCAAGAGTGTTGGTGGAGAGAGTTATGGATATATAGAGATCTTTGCTTCCTCACGTAGACGATGATGGTTCATTTTTTGTCATGCCCCTTGAGACTAATACCTATCACTATTAGCTCCGACGCTACGTGTTAGGTCCTAGCAAACTTGGGGATCTACTCTTCGAGACTCCTTTATCTCCGGTAGGGTACATCGACTTCTTGACAGCTATGATTGTTCAGGGGTGTCGTCAAAGACGACAGAACTGACGGTTGATACAGGTATTGCATTATCAGTTAAGGGTGAGAGAAGCTGAGGTCGCTTCTTTGTAGATGCAACTAGCAGCAGCTGGATTGACATTTGATAGCTCACCCTTAAGTATTGCAAGGAGACGTAGGTGGCCACGAGGTGTTCTAGACAGTTCCACTCCCTTAGAGGATGATGTCATGGATAGTCAGTCTTTGTGAGAGGCCGTAGAGTCCCTTACTCGGGAGAGGGATATGCTTCTGGCCTGATGTGCGGATTACGAGCGGGGTCAGCTTGGGTCATTTACAATTGGTACTTCTTCGAGCACTGCCCTTACAGTTGGCGAGCCAGTTGATCCCTGCTTAGTCGACTCCTCCTCTGATGATGATAGGGAGCGATATATTTTTGCCCCTCACTCTTAGATTTATTGATTCTTACATTTAGAGAAAGATAGACTTCATTTTAGTATTGTATACTTTTTTTTCTTATAAACTTATGGGCATTCATACTTTTGATATAACTTTCCTGCATGGTTAGTATAACGACAAACTTGAGAAAAGTTGAATGAAAGCCGCAACTCAATGGAAAATTACTCCCTTAGGTTTGATACTTTGACTAACTAATTGTTTCGCGAAAGAAACCCTTGCTTCCTTTAACCTTCACTAGGCTAATCCGGAGAATGCTTTTCGAGACGTCTTCTGACTTTCACACTACTGCTTTCATACGTATGACTTCTGGGAATGCTACACCTTAGATTATTTCTTACATCACAGACCCCCCCTTTTTTTGTTGCTATTTTTACTACTGGCGCTTGTGAGGGTTTTCACCAGTCCCAGCTTTGTCATTCTTGCACCAAGGCGCCTTTGCAGGTTTTCACCGAGGGCAACAGTTTTGTATCTTGCCACATCCCTACTCTTTTACCGATGGCGCCTTTTTGGGTTTTCAAAACATCCTCGGGAACGTGCTTATTTTCTCTTTTTCTTCCTCTCTCTTTTTTTAGCTTGATCTCTGGTTTCTGTTGAGAAACTTCTAAATACCACTTACGCCATCTCCCAACTTTCCTTGCTGATAGCATATTTCGATGAGCTCATTTGGACTACGCAATTTAATTCTGATCTGAAAGGACTTTTAGTGTTTGTGGTGTGGGTTTTTACTTTCAAAAGAAAAGAAAGAGGCTCAAACCTACCATTCTACTAGCTATCACTGTCAATGATTTTTGGTCTAATAGCACTTTTCTGCATATTCTTATCTTTCTTCGGGTATCTCATCACCCTTTTTTTTTTTGGGTGAAATAACAACGTTAACAAAAGCACTCGTGCGAACTTAGAATAATACTTCAAGGATTCCTCTTTTTTTTTTTGGCATATCTACAGTGCTCTAATTTGACCTAGCGTGATCACTTTATTAGGAAATGTTCTTGAAGGAAAGTAACCGGCTCTAAGGGTTTGACAAAGGTTATTATTATTATTTTTTAACTGTATAGGAAATGAAACGAGAGCCTCTCGTCATTTCAAAATTAAATCGCTTAGTCCATAGAGCTTCACCATTGAAGTCATACCCGATTGATTAGCTAAGATTAAGGAAAGTAGATTTTATTGCTTTCGAACAGAAACCAAAGGTCTAGCCTTCGGAATCAGATGTAGTAATGTTTGACAGCATCTGAATTCAATGGACTAGGAAATTCTTGACCATCCATCTCCTCCAGGATAAGTGCTCCTCCGGTCAGGACCTTCGTTATCACGAACGACCCTTTATTGTTTGGAGCAAATTTCCCTTGCACTACTTCTTGATGGGGGAATATCTTTTTTAACACCAAATCTCCCGGTTGGAATGATCGAGGCCGCACCTTCTTGTCAAATGCCCTAGCCATTCGCCTTCTGTAGCACTGAGCATGATAAATTGCAGCTAACCGCTTCTCATCTAGCAGGAAAAGTTAAGCATACTGGTCTTCGATCCACTCTACGTCATCTAGGTTGGTCTCCATTAAGATCCTTAGGGAAGGAATCTCAACTTCAATGGGGATGACTACCTCTGTACCATAGACTAGTTCGAAGGGAGTACCTCCAGTAGAAACCCTCATAGTAGTTCAGCAAGCCATTAATGCAAAAGGAAGTTTCTCGTGCCAATCTTTGTAGTTGTCAACCATTTTTTGGAGTATTTTCTTGATGTTCTTGTTGGCTGCTTCCACTGCTCCGTTCATCTGAGGCCGATAGATGACTGAATTCTAGTGGGTAATGTGAAACTTTTGACAAAACTTTGATACCAACTCATTATTTAAGTTGGAACCATTGTAGGTAATGTGTGACTCAGGAATCCCATATCGGCAGATGATGTGATTCTTTATAAACTTTTCCACAACCTTCTTGGTAACATGAATGTAAGAGACTGCTTCCATCCACTTAGTGAAATAATCAATAGCAACCAGGATGAAACGATGATCGTTAGAGGCTTTGGAAGTGATAAGGCCAATCAGATCAACCCCCCACATAGAGAAGGGCCAAGGGGTTGATATGGAATGGAGCCCCGTGGGCTGTGCTTGGATCTTATCCCCATGTATTTGGAAGTTATGACATCGAAGGACGTATCTAACGCAATCTGACTCCATTGTTGACCAGTAATACCCTGTCCAGAGAATCTTCTTAGCAAGTGTGTGGCCATTTATGTGAGGACCACAAACTCCTTCGTGCACTTCCTCTATGATAAACTTGGCTTCGATGGCATTGACGCATCTTAGAGGTCTGAACCATGATCTCCTGAAAAGCTCATTTCCAGTCATAAAGTAATGTTCCGCCAAACGGCAAACGGTCTTTCTATTTTGGTGTGAGGCTATATCGGGGAATGTCCTGGTTTGAATGTACCTTTGGATGTCATAAAACCATGGTTGTCCGTCAGGCTCAGCTGTTGTGTGAAGGCAATAGGAAGGGGTATTCTTGGTAAAGATCTGGAGAGGAGGGATTTCGGTGCCATTGTCAACCCTGACTGCCGTGGCTAAAGTGCCTAAAGCATCAGCAAAACTATTCTCTGCTCAGGGTACATGATGGAAATCCACACTCCTGAAGTGTTGACCCAAATCCTTAACTTGTTGATGATACAGGAAAAGTTTGGCATCTCGGGTTTGGTACACGTCCTTGGATTGCTGAATAACCACATCTGAATCTCTAAAAATAGCTAATTCGTCAATCTTCATTTCTGGTGCTAGCCTTAGTCCTAGGATGCAAGTCTCATATTCAGCGATGTTGTTGGTGCATGGCTCCAGTTACAACTTAACCACAATAGGGTAATGACTACCCGTTCTCGATACTACAACTGCCCCAATGCCAGCTCCCCTTTTATTAGCGGCCCTATCAAAATACATCTTCCACTCAGTTTCTGCTTGTTCTTCGGTTGCATTGTCAATGCATAGTATATCTTCGTCGGGGAATTGGGGTTCCATGGATTGGTAATCATTAATAGGGTTCTCGGCCAGATAATCAGCTATCACCTGCCTTTTGACTGCTTTATGGGTAATGAATACAATGTCGAATTCTGACAGGATCATGTGCCACCGGGCAATTCTAGTAGACAAGGTTGGTTTATTTAATCTATACTTAATGGGATCCATTTGAGAGATGAGGAAGGTGGTATGGTAGAGCATGTAATGCCTCAACCTGTGGGCTACCCAAGCTAACGCACAGCAGGTTTTCTCGAGATCGGAATACTTTATTTCATATGGCAGGAACTTTTTGCTGAGGTAGTAAATGGTTTGCTCTTTCTTCCCTGTTTCGTCATGCTGCCCCAGAACACGCCAAAACTAACATATACATCAATAAAGGGCACCCCGGGGTAGGTGCCACTAGAACTGGAGGGTTCTGTAAATATTCTTTAATTCTCTCAAAAACTATTTGGCAATTGTCGTCCCATTATTTGGGAACATCTTTCTTGAGGTGTTTGCAAAATAGGCTCACACAGATGGGTCATTTGAGCGATGAACCTGCTGATGAAATTTAATTTACCCAAAAAGGACCGAATCTCATTTTCCCCTCTTGGTGCTGGCATTTCGACGACGGACTTGACTTTGGCAGGATCAATCTCTATCCCCTTTTCATTGACTATAAACCCTAACAGCTTCCCTGAAGTCACTCCGAATGTGCATTTGGCAGGATTCAGTTTGAGTTGGTACTTGCGAAGATGGCCAAACACCTTTCATAGGTTGAACAGGTGATCCTTCCATTGTTTGGACTTGATGATTATGTCATCCACATAAATTTCCACCTCCTGATGCATCATAACATGAAACAAGGTGACCATGGCTTTTTGGTAGGTTGCCCCAGCGTTACGAAGCCCGAATGGAAAAACTTTATAACAATATACTTCCCAGGGGGTGATGAAAGTAGTCTTCTCTCAATAATTTTTAGCTAATTTGATCTTGTTGATCCCAAAAAGCCATCCATTAAGGAAAATATCTCATGACAGGCCATGTTGTCAACAAGCAAATCTATATGTGGGAGAGGAAAGTCATCATTCGGACTGGCCTTGTTGAGGTTTCGAAAATCAATACACATCTGCACCTTGCTGTCTTTCTTGGGTACAGGGACAATGTTAGCCAGCCATTGGAGATACTCTACTACATGCAAAAATCCTGCCTGGAACTGTTTAATCATTTCTTCCCTGATCTTCACGCTCCATTCGGGTTTCAATCTTCTCAACTTTTACTTATAGGGTTTCATCTGCGGGTCTAGGGTTCATCTATGTTCAACAATAGATTCATCTAGCCCAAGTATATCTTGATAGGACCAAGCAAAAACATCCAGGTATGCATGCAATAGTTCCAATAACTCTCCACGCTGCCACTAATCCAGGCCTGTGCCAATTCTAAGTTCTTTTGGATCTCCTTTACTCCCCAAATTAACGGTTTCTGTTTCCTCAATGTTTAGGGTACTACGGTTCTCATGTCTTTCTAATTGTTCTTGAATTTCCTCTGGCACCTCTTCTGAACAATTTACATCATCTACAATTCCCAATTATTGACAATCAAACTTGGTGTTAAAGTCATTATTTGTTAGGAATGTCGTTCTCTGGATTAGCTGAGTAAGGTGTCAGATGCAAGGGTCATTGGCATGAAAAATAGTATGCAATGAATCAAACAAAAAGGAAATATTTTAACAATAACTTAATTTTAAAAGTTAAGACTAGTAAATTAAAAGGATAAAGTTTGTTTATGGCAAATCAGCTGCTCCAAGATTCTGCTCTAGTGAGCTTTGTACCGAAACTTGCGAGCACCGATGATGTCTTTGCTGGCCCAATTATGAAAGTTCTCACTTGGCAGCATCGCTCGAAGGGATCCATCTTGAGTTATTCCAGTGTCGGTTGTCATGATGGGTACTGCTTCTTGAACTTTCCTCTTCTTCAGACTCTTATTTAATGTAGACGTTCCTTTCCCCATATCTAACTGCCTAAATCAATCCGAGAGTTCCATGGTAGCTTTCTTGTCAGCCCTCTTCTTCCACGTTGCTTCACTTTTCTACTTTCTCGTGGGTTCATACCCCAGCCTAAAGGTAGGTTCAGTCGACAGTATATCCATGACCTTAGGCCTTCCTTGTAAATATTTTCCTAAGCCTTTCCCTGGATGAAAATCATTTGTTTTGAACTACAGCACTATCATCTGAGAATTTTGAGAATATTTCGGCTTTACTTGATCTCCTTTCTGCACAATGGTGATATATTCGAACGACTGAATACAGGAGGGCAATCCAGTGTCAGATGCAACGATATCAGCTTCGTATACAGTGAGTTCCCTTTCAGCGAAAATAGAAATCAACTTGGAGCCTAAGTTGAACTTGACTTTCTGATGAAGGCTAGAAGGGACTGCACCCGCCTAATGAATCTAAGGTTGTCCTAACAGCAAATTGTAGACAGTTGGAATATGCAAGACTTGGAACTTGATTGTGAAGGTCACTGGCCCTATCTCAACGGGCATTTCAATCTCCCGCATAGCTTCCCTCCGAGAACCATCAAAGGTACGAATGACCATGCTGCTATTATTCAAATAAGTTCGGTCCATTCCAAGCCTTTCTAGGGTAGAATACGGGCATACGTTCAAAGCTGACCCATTATCTATTAATACTTTGGCTACCATTTTTTCTCTTGTTCTCACAATGATATGCAGGGCATGAGTATGGCCCGTTCCATCAGCAGGAATCTCGTTATCAGAGAAGGTAATGATGTTTGGGGCCATAATGAGGCTCACCGTGTTATGTAGGTTATCTAACATGAAACTCTTTGGCACATAAGCATCCTTGAGGATCTTCAGCAAAGCATCCCGGTGTACTTAAGAAGTGAGTAGCAAGCCTAACATCGAAATATGGGCTAGGGCTTTTCTAAGTTGTTCCATAATATTGTAGTCGACCTTTCCCAGAGCTTTGGTGAATTCTGACATCTCTTGATCTTTTGGTTTGTTGGAGCTTTCCACTTCTTTATCTTTTCCTTTCCTTTTCCTTTCCACTTCAACAGAGGTGTAGAGTCTCCTTGACCTAGTCATCCCTCTTATTTCTGCTACTGGTTCTCCGGTGCTTTTATTAGGTGGGTAATTCCATGGGACATTATGAAGATTGGATATTGGTGATTTGGTTATAATGGGAAGAGTTATCCTCGGGTTTACGGGCAAAGGAATTACCGTAGGTGAAGGGTTGGTAAGGACATGCAAGGTGGTGGGCACAATTGGTTTCTTTGGTAGGACTAAGGATAACATAGGTCGTACGGCTCCTGGGGTGTTGGCATGAGGTTCAGGCCTAGCCACAGCGACCATGGGTTCAGGTTCGAACAATAGAGTAAGGATGAGGCAGTAATGAGGGGGATTAGGCAAGGTTTCAATGGTTAGGTTTATTGTGGATTGATGAGATTGTATGGTTAGGAGGGAAGGTCTTGGTATTCGGGCTCCCTTAGGATATAAGTTGTCTCCTTTGGAATTACAATAGACGAGTTATGTGGGGTGCCTCCACTAACATTCTTGCTTTCCAATGGTATGTTCTCTTGAAGCTTATGAATCATGGCTTTCACTAGTACAGGAGATGTTGAACTAGTATAGATTTCCCTTACCTATAAGAACAAGGACACCAATTGCAAGTTAGTGTTTGGTCTTGGGAGAATTTTATGCAATGCTTGTCCTAGGGTATCCCTACTTGAGAGGGAAACTAATCATGATCTATTGTCTCACTTTTGGAGGTAGGGGGTTTGCCCCTGTATGCAAGTACCTTACCATAGATCAAGTATCTATACTCATTCCTACATTCATTTGTTTGCGAAAAAGGAGAACATTTGAACTTCTAGGTTTAAAACAAAAGAGACAAAGTACATTTTAACAGGGGGAGGGGGAACATTTTTCCTTTGGACTTCCGCCTATCTAATTTTACATAAGAAACCTTAAACTACTCTTGAGTCTTCGGATTCGCCTTCGTTGGATTTGATGTCGAGGAGGTCGCTGAGAGACCTTATTGATTGATTGCCCCTTGTCTTCTTGGCAACCCTATCTCCGTGAACATAGAGAGATTGGGGCCCCTCTTATGAAATGAATTGATGTGCATGCCATGAGTCCTTAGGGTTACACGGGAACCCTTAGGGTTTGGGTAGGTTTAGTGCAAGGGAGAGTGACCTTGGTGTCACTCTCAATGGGTTGATCATATGCATGAAAATGTAGTGACTTGAGTTACTCTGGAACTCTTGTCTTGACATGGAATATGGAATGCATGAAAATGGATGCATAGAGTTTAAGGAGAGAGAGAATGCAATGATAAAGTAAATGTGCATGCATGAGTAGTTAGACAGGTATTATAACAGTATGAATACAATCATTATAACAATAGGAATAAGGCGGCATAAAGGAAAGTAAAAGCGGTCACCCTTTCCTCCATAGTTTTGGAAAACGGTGTGCGTGTCTTAAATCCGGCAAAGGTTTGGCTATGCAAGGTGTCTATATGAGCATGAGGTTGAGGGTTTACTAATGCGTCCTAAAAAGGCTTGGTCCCCGGATCTTCAAACCTAGGCCCATTCCCCGAGGTGGTGCCATGATAGGTTGGTGATTCAAGCGGGGGAGCCATCAAGAGGCCATAGGTGAAGAAACTGATACAGCATCTTGCCCACAACCAATATACCGCTCCCCCTTCTAACTAGAAAGGACAAATCAAGGTAAAAATGTAAGTATACAAAATGCAAGTGCACATGCAGTGTGTATGTGATTTTTGAAAACAGAGGAAATAGCCCAACAACTCCCATTCATCCTGTTCATCACATTTATGCATAACAATTAATAAAATAATATTATAAACAAAAAGCGCACCTACAAAACAAAGATGTAAAATTTAGTATATGGATGGCAAGCTTAATACAAGATAATATGAATGGAATTAAATGCATGTTTTTGAAAACAACTTTGAAAATTTGATTTTTGAAAATTGAAAGTAGATAAAATTGAACAAGTTAATCAAAGACTCTACATGGGTGATGGGTGAAGGGACATGACTATGGCCTAATACTCTAAGTGTCCCTAGTGGAGTCGCCAGCTGTCACGCCTAGATTTCTCACACTCGAGAAATACACAAATAAGCGGGAAAAATACTGTACTCTCTCGTTAGAACTCATCCTCCTAGAAGAATGAGTGTGACTAGGTTTGAATTGAAAATTGATTTGAATAAAAGGCTTTTGAAAAACATTTGGAGTCGCCACCTAACTTGATTAAGCTGAGTTAGGTCACCTAAGAACTAAGCACAATCCGAAGACTACACTTGGGGTTTTTGAAAACAATTTTAAAAATGTCTCCTCAAGAGAGGGTTTTTAAGAAAATAGGTTGTTTGGCAACCTTTGAAAAATATTTAAGTCCTTTTTTGCAAATAACTCCCTTTTGGTCTTTGAAAATAGTGATTCTAAGTTCGAAGGTTGGTTATGTGTAGGGAAGATGCACTAAGTCATCACCCTATCTAGCCCTTGCAGTACCTACATGTTTATTCATCCTAGATTCACTCAATAGAGTCTTCAACTAATACATGTCCAAAACTATCAACTTTGAAAAAATAATATTCAAAAGAATGATGCATGATATGCAATTACAAGATAAGAGGGTTTGAAAATAGATTAGAAATAGATTTGAAAAGAACTTGATTTGACTTGAAAAAAGATTTAAAGAGATAGATTTTATTTTAAAAGAAATTTTTGGAGATTGGAAATAGAGATTTGGAAACAGAAATTTGGAATTGGAAGTTGGAAAAAAGTTGTGGAATTGGAGATTTGAAAAAGGTTGTGGAAATAAAAGTTTGAAAAAGATTATGACCGCACCCATAAAGGTTGCCTACGTATCTCTTTTGAGGAATCGGGTCAGTTGTAGTTCAGACAAGAGTCCGATAAAAAATAAAAGGTTTTGATTTGAGCTTAGAACAGAAGATTTGAAAAAAGATTTGATTTGAACTTAGAATAGAGGATTGGAAATTGCAATTTGGAATTGAAAGGATTGGACTTTGATGTTTGATTGGAAGATTTGAAAGGATTGATTTTAGAACACTTGGTTTTAGGAAACCTAGACTTAGGAAAAATAGAACTTAGGAAAGACCTGAGGTTTAAGAAAGACTTGACTCGCATATTGGACTTGGAAGATTAGGGAAAGATTGGATTAAGGAAAGGTTCGAATTAGGAAAACTTCAAAATAGGAAAGTTTCATTTTAGAAAAGTTTTCAAATTAACAAAGTTTCATTTTAGAAAAGTTTTAAAATAGGAAAGGTTTCGATTTAGGAAAGTTTTTGATTTAGGAAAGTTTTTGTTTCATGAAAAAGGAATGTTTTTGAAATAGGAAAGTTTTGACTTAAGAAAGTTTTGAATTTAGAAAATTTTAACTTAAGAAAGTTTTGGATTTAGAAAGTTTAGGATTTGAAAAAATTTGAAATTTGAGTTTTAGAAATACTTGAGATTATGAAAGATTTAAGTTTAAGAAAGGTTTGAAAACTTAAAGTTTAAGGGAAGATTTGAAAGTTTAACTTTTGAAAACTTAAGGTTTAGGAAAGTATGAGATTAAGAAGGAGTGCATTAGGAAAGGTTTGGATTTGGAAGGATTGAGATTCCTATTTCCTAAAACAAGGATTGGATTTTGTTTCTAAAAGAGGTGTTTTGATTTTGTTTCCAAAAATGAAGGATTGGATCTAGTTTTCCTAAATGGGAGATTGGATTTTGTTTCCTAAAGGGAAGATTAGATTTGACATAGAATTGGAAAATTTAAATTTTGGAAATCCTAGATTTTAGGGTAAAAAATAGGTTTTGGAAATATATGGTTTTGATGTAGAAAACGGGATTTTAGAAACCTAGGTTTTAAGACAAGATTGAAAATCATGTTTTAGGAAAAAAAATTAGCATTTCCTAATCGTTGACTCTACGGTTTAACTTGGAGTCTAGGAAAAGAGATTTTTGGAAAGTGAGTTTTTGGAAAGAAATCTTAGGAGGAGTTTTTAGAAAGTAAACTTGAAAAGTGAGTTTTTCGAAAGGGATTTCGAATAGTAAAACTTTGAGAGAGTTTTTAGAAAGAGAAGTTTTGTAAGGAGATCTTAAAAAAGAGTTTTTGGAAAGCGAATTTTGAAAAGAGAGGTTTTGGAAAAGGGATTTTTGGAAAGAGTCTTTCTAGGAAGGAGTTTTGGAAAGAGTTTTTAGGAAAGAAATTTAGGAAATGTTTCTAAAAAGTGAACTTTGAAGAGAGCGTTTTGGAAAGGAGTTTTTAGGAAAGTAAGTTTTGTGAAGGGAAGTTTTAGAAAACAACTTTGGAAAGGAATTTTGAAAAAGAGATTTGAAGAGAATTTTTAGAAAGTGTATTGGAAAAGAAATTTTTAGAAGAAGAGATTTGAAAATAGAGTTTTTGAAACGTTCATAAAAATATCTCACTTTCCTAAAGCGATTCTAACCATAAGAAGGTAAGAACCATTTTAGGAGAGTGGTTTTGAAAACAACAAGAATTGAAAATATGGACCATATTGGCCACTTTAAATTTAACACTTTCCTAAAGCAATCCTATCCATGGAAAGGCTAGAATGACCTTAGGATTGTGATTTTGAAACCAAGTTTTGAAGAAAAATATTTTACACAAGTTTGAAAACGGTTTTCATGCATATTTTGAAAACAAGTTTGAAAACAAATTTTGGAGGAATGCAAGATCATGATATGCACAATGCAAGTTGGGGTCGTGAACATATAAGGTTAAGGCTTCACCACATAATCAAGGGGGCCGAACCCACGTGGTCTCCGGTTATACTAAAAGAAAGCCCCGACACAGTGACCATCAATAGCCTAATCCTACACATGGACCGAGAAGTCCTTATTTCAAGCATGCAAGAAAAGGGGGGGGGGGGGGTGGGGGAAGAAGATGGGAGATTAAAATAGAAGAAAACCAAAATGGGTTAGGAGAGAGAATAGAGAGGGGGGGAGTTGCGTAAACGTAAATAGGAAGCCTACCTTGCGTCCTCTTTTATTCGCTTTGCTTTATGCACTTTGTTCTTCTTGCTTTGCTTCGGTCTTCGCTTCGCTTTACGTCAGTCTTCAAGGGCTTTTCTTGATCTTCAGGAGCTTTGGATTGCAGCACTTCAAATCTTCAATGGAGGTTTTGGAGGCTTGTATAAGAGTTTATAGGAGTATATGTGAGTTAGAGTTTGTGTATGGAGGCTAGGGTTTTAGAAAACCTAAAGAAGACTAGGGTTTAGGGAGGCTACGAGCTCTATATATCAAAGAGGAGAGTTTTTAGACTGAGTTTGCGGACCCCTTTCATGCTGGAGGAGGCTTTGTATTTACAAAGAGTGGAATGACCTGGCGCTTGCTACAGTGGCGCCAGGGCAAATTTTGGCTTGGCACCACTATTAGTGGCACCAGCCACTTAGGAAAGTTTTAAGGTTGGCAAGCAACGTGTTTTTAGAAGATTTGGGCGCTTGTACTAGTAACTACCATGCAATTTTTAGCCTAGCTTTACTAGGAATGACTCCGGAAGGTCCGAGAAGGATTTAGAGGACCGAGAATGGCCCAGAAGGCCAAAAAGGAACAAGAACCCTTAGAATAGAGTCCTGGAGGTATTAGACTTGAAAAATGATGACAGGATATGTTTGAAGGGTCGACTGGGCCATTGGGAGCAGAACGGTCAACTGGATCAAAAACTACCGGGATGGACTCGAAATCTCCCAGAAAAAGACTCGAGACTTAAAAACATTACCTAGAGTGTTCCAAGAGGTTACCAATTTGATACCCAGAGCCGGTGTGGTCGGAAAAGGCGGCCGGCCCATTAAGGGCAAAATAGTTATTTTGTACCGGGTTTGCTAGAACTAACTTGAAATGATTTGAAAAGGTAATGGGAAGTTAAGAATACTATAAGAAGCATTCTCAGGAGGTTGCCGGTTTGATACCCAGAGCTGATATGGTTCCCTGGGCATTCAGATGCCTAGGGGCAAAATGGTTATCTTGACTGGAATGTCTCGGAATTACCCCAAAACTGACTAGAAGGGACCTAATTATGCCGAATTGTCTTTAACACAATCTTGGAAGGGAGAAACTATCATTTTAAGGACTTAGGTACTTTCTCAAGAAACGTACCGGAAATGACCCTAGGGATAGTTTAGTCATTTTTCACCGAAGTGGACTAGCAGGCACCGGTGTTGACTAGGCTTTTGAGTGTTTCCATCACTCTGACGGCAGTCCCATGACATAGGGGTTTGTTGGCGATTCCCTATATCGACCTGTTTGCGAGTGTTTCCGTCACTCTGACGGTTGTGATGTTTACGAGTATTTCCGTTACTCTAACGGGTCGCGACCATTCCAAAGACTGCCTAATCTCTGGAAGCTGCTTTGTGGACTTAGTGCCTGAGGAATCAACTTTCTCAGAAGGTGTGCCGAAATGGACATTTCTGCATTGGCGGGCTAGCAGGCGCCAAAGGTGGACCGTTCTACCATCTCAGGGACTTGGGGACTCATCCCGGTCGACGGGTTTGAGGGGACTTACTGTTCTAAAGAGTTCACTCGAAAACGTGCCGGATTGGATGGTCTTACCACCTTGAGGAATCAACTTTCTCAAAAGATGTGCCGAATTTAATTGGAATTGAAATTAAAAAGGGGACCTACTATCTTCGAAACACGTGCCTATTGGAATTGGTTCGAATAATGCCCCCAAAGGCATTTTGGTTATTTTGCGTCTATTTGGGCCCTAAGGGTCTGCAAAGCGATCGATTGACGAGATTAGACTTGAAAAACTGATTTAGATTGGCATACGTCTATATTGACTTGAATACATGTCTAGATGAACTGGAGATTGCAGAGCGGGCAAAAATGGGGTGCTTATAGCTGCCCCTCTTTTTCTGTCTTTGCTTGTCGAAGACAGAAAATGATAGAGTAAGAGTCCCATGTTGACCGTAAGGCAGTCGGAGGGACGAACTCTGAAAATTTTTCGAAAACGGGAGTTTAAAAATGGATATTGGTCCCAAAAGGCCTTTGAAATCGAGTTTCGGCGGGAAAAAGGGCAAAATTGCCTAGAATTTGGAACCGGCGCCACTGCTTTGGTGGAATTGGCTTGGCGCCACTCCTAGCGGCGCTAGGCTTGGGATCAAAACCAGCAATATTTTCTGGTTCGAACACTTACGGGATTTGAAGGATTTTATGAAAAATCTAGAGTCATTATGAGGAAACCGACCTAGAAATTGAAGGAACACTTCTTATGGATCACAGGGGATTGCCGGAAGTAAATGCCGTCGCCGAAAAAGTTACCAGAAGAGAAGATTTCGCCGGAGAACTCCTAGTGGTGAGTTTTTTTTATTTTATGTTGATTTTGATGTGTAGAATTCCGTTTGAGCAATGTGAACAAGGGAAATTGATGTTTCGATATATTTTGAACACTGTGGTGAAGTTATTTTTGCATTTTGGCCCTTATTTGATTGAATGTGAGTGATTTTCATGATTATGTGAAGGGGGTTTCGGCAAGAATTGGGGGTTTCTTCCTACAGCTTTGGGCATTGAGATTTTAGGCTAGATTTTTATACCGTGTGCCTTAAAAAAAATGTGTTGAACAGTTGTGCGAAGTTTTGTGATTTTTGAAAACTTTTTGAATTTTTTATTTTTTGCAAAATAGAAAAATTCTTAGAAAAATAGGAAAAATGGAAAAAATTGAGAAAGTGATGGAATTAATAGATTTTAAAATTTGAAAAAATGTAAGAATATTTTAGAAAACATTTGAAATGATTTTAAAGAATTTTAGGATAACTTTGAAAACCATTGATTCATTGGAACATAAAACAAGTCTTTTGAAAAGTTTGAAAATTTGAAAAAGTGTGAGCGGGTGTTGATATTATGTGATTGTGATGTGGTAGAGTGCATGATTTGTGTTTTGTGTTGATGTTGTGGGTGTTGTAGGGACCATTTTTAACGAAACTTTGTCAAAATTTTTAGACATTAGGAAAGAGTTGGAAAAGTTTTGTAATAAAATCTTTTTGAAGGAAAAAGACAGAAAACCCTAGAAATTTTAGAAAACTTGTTTTGACTCGAAGTTGACAAATCAAAATGTGTAGGAAATTCATTTTGACTAATCACTTGAAATCTTTTTATTATTTGTTTATTTGTTTATTTGTTTTTATTATTTTTTATTGTTTCTCTTTCTTCTTTTTCTTATTTCTTATGAGTTACACTTACCTTATGTTAATATTCTTACCTTGATTTTCAGGATGGCGAACGCAGTTTTGAGTCAACTAAGAGCTTAGCATGACAGTTATCTTCCGGATGAGAAGGATATCTTTTGCCGGTCCTTCGGTCGGGTGGCTTCACTCTTGTCAGTCCAGCTTATTCCAGGGTTCATATAGGCGGTGACTCCCTTTTGGTAACCTAGCTTATCTCTTTTCTACTTCGAGGAGTGCGATATTACCTCTACTCCTCACGAGTACAGTTTTCTTCTTGGTTTTCGAAATGATTCTGCCGACATCGTAGGGCCCATCTTTCCTGACGGTTGTATTACGGTGGTCTCGTCCCAGCTTAGACTCCGACACGCGGTTTTTTCATCTTCTTCTCTGCCCCAGTTTCTTTACGTTCCAGCGGAGTTGCTATTCTCTTGCTTTGAGTTTACCACGGGTATGCGGGCCCACTCAGATGATTGGCATACTTCTCAGGACTGGTCTATTTCTCGCATGGTCGCTCTAGTTCTGCTTCTTCTGAACTACTTGGTGTTCCCACGAGGAGATGAGTTAGTTGACTGCCAATTATGTGCACTGTTGGCTCAGATTCGTAAGGGGCATTCCTATGCTCCCATGGTTGTGGGGGAGACCTTTATGAATCTTACCAGATTCCAGCTGACTATTGATGCTTATTTCCAGGGATGCGTTGCTCTTTTCTAGCTTTGGGTGATTGGGCACTTATTTATTACTCCTCTAATCCAGCATACATTGTATCTCGAGCTCGACCATATACACTCCTTGGCAAAATCTCGAAGAGTTATGGCGGATAGGTTTTCGCAGACCGTAGTAGCCTGGGCTAACTACCTTCAGCGCATGAGGTCGGGCACGGTCAGGTGGTATTTAGGACTCATTGGTAGCTACTGCTTGAGAGTTCGGCCTTCTGAGAGAGCCTTCGTGCCATTAGCAAGCTTACGGGGCATTGCCCCTTTCTTCGGGATTTGAGTTCTGCGATAGCTTGGTAGGAGTCAGAATATCCCCTACTTGGCATCTGCGACTGAGTTTCTCTTGACTTTGAGGCATCGATCCCGAGAGCATTGGTGGAGACAGTTATGGATATATGGAGATCTTTGCTTCCTCACGTAGACAATGATGGTCCATTCTCTGTCATGCCCCTTGAGACTAATACCTATCGCTATTGGCTTTGAAGCTATGTGTTAGGTCCTAGCAGACTTGGGGATCTACTCTTCGAGACTCCTTTATCCCCCGTAGGGTACACCGACTTCTTGACAGCTATGATTGTTCAATGTTGTCGTCACAGAAAGCAAAACCATCAATTGATATCGGTATTACATGATTGGTTGAGGGCGAGAGATACTGAGGTAGCTTCTCTGGAGATGCAGCTAGCAGCAACCGGATTGACACATGATAGCTCACCCTTGAGTACTACGAGGAGACGTAGGCGGCCACGAGTTGTTCTAAACAATTCCACTCCCTCAAAGGATGATGTCACGGATAGTCAGTCTTTGTGAGAGGCCGTGGAGTCCCTTACCCGGGAGAGGGATATGCTTCTGGCCCGATGTGCGAACTACGAGCGAGGCCAGCTCGGGTCATTGACAGTTGGTACTTCTTCGAGCACTCCCCTTGCAGTTGGCGAGCCAGTTAATCCTCGCTTAGTGGACTCCTCCTCTGATGATGATGGGGAGCAATATATTTTTGCCTCTCGCTCTTAAATCTATTGATTCCTACATTTAGAGAAAGATAGACTTCGTTTTACTATTGTATACTTTTTTGTCTTATAAACTTATAGGCTTCCATACTTTTGATATGATTTTCCTGCATGGTTAGTATAACAGCAAACTTGAGAAAGTTGAATGAAAGCCGCAACTTAATGGAAAATTACACCCTTAGGTTTGATACTTTGACTAACTGATTGTTCCGTGAAAGAAACCCCTGCTTCCTGTAACCTTAACTGGGCTAATCTGGAGAATGCTTTTCGAGATGCCTTCTAACTTTCACACTGCTGCTTTTATATGTATGACTTCTGGGAATGCTACACCTTGGATTATTTCTTACATCATAGCCCCCCCCCCCCCCCCCCCCCCCCCCTTTTTTGTTGCTATTTTTATTACTAGTGCTTGTGAGGGTTTTCACCAGTCACAACTCTGTCATTCTTGCACCAAGGTGCCTTTGCAAGTTTTCACTGAGGTCGACAGTTTTGTATCTTACTGCATCCCTACTCTTTTACCTACGCCTCCCTTTCGGGTTTTCACCGCATCCTCGAGAACGTGCTTATTTTCTCTCTTCTTCCTCTCTCTTTCCTGAGCTTGATCTCTGATTTCTGTTGAGAAACTTTTAAATACCAATTACACCATCTCCCAGCTTTCCTTGCTAATAGCATATTTCAGTAAGCTCATTTGGACTAAGCAATTTAATTAAGATCTGAAAGGACTTTTAGGGTTTGTGGTGTGGGTTTTTACTTTCGAAAGAAAATAAAAAGGCTCAAACCTACCATTCTACTAGCGATCACTGTCAATGATTTTTGGTCTAATAGCACTTTTCTATGTATTTTTATCTTTCTTTGGGTATCATATCACCCCTTTTTTTGGGTAAAATAACAACATTAACAAAAGCACTTGTGCCAACTTAGAATAATACTTCAAGGATTCCTTTTCTTTTTTTTTTGTTTGGGCATATCTGCAGTGTACTAATTTGACCTAGCGTGTTCACTTTATTAGGAAATATTCTTGAAGGAAAGTAACCGGCTCTAAGGGTTTGACAAAGGTTATTATTATTAATTTTTAACTGTATGGGAAATGAAATGAGTGCCTCTTGTCATTTCGAAATTAAATTGCTTAGTCTATAGAGCTTTACCATTGAAGTCATACCTGATTAATTAGCTTAGATTAAGGAAAGTAGATTTTATTACTTTCGCACAGAAACCAAAGGTCTAGCCTTCAGAATTAGATGTAGTAATGTTTGACAGCATCTAAATTCAACAGACTAGGGAATTCTTGACCATCCATCTCCTCCAAGATAAGTGCTCCTCCATCAAGACCTTCTTTATCACGAACGGCCCTTCATAGTTTGGGGCGAATTTCCCCTGCGCTGCTTCCTAATGGGGGAATATCTTTCTAAACACCAAATCTCCCGGTTGGAATGATTGAGGCTGCAACTTCTTGTCAAATGCCCTAGCCATTTGCCTTCTGTAGCACTGAGTGTGATAAATTGCAGCTAACCGCTTCTCATCTAGCAGGCAAAGTTGAGCATACCAGTCTTCGATCCACTCTGCTTCATCTAGCTTGGTCTCCATTAAGATCCTTAGGGAAGGAATCTCAACTTCAATGGGGATGACTGCCTCTGTACCATAGACTAGTTTGAAGGGAGTACCTCCAGTGGAAACCCTCAAAGTAGTTCGGTAGGCCATTAATGCAAAAGGAAGTTTCTCGTGCCAATCTTTGTCATTGTCGACCATTTTTCAGAGTATTTTCTTGATGTTCTTGTTGGATGCTTCCACTGCTTCGTTCATCTAAGGCCAGTAGGTGACTAAATTTTGGTGGGTAATGTGAAACTTTTGACACAACTTTGATACCAACTCATTATTTAAGTTGGAAGCATTGTCAGTAATGAGTGACTCAGGAATCCCATATCAGCTGATGATGTGATTCTTTATGAACCTTTCCACGACCTTCTTAGTAATATGAATGTAAAAGACTGCTTCCACCCACTTAGTGAAATAATCAATAGCAACTAGGATGAAATGGTGACCGTTAGAGGCTTTGGGAGTGATAGGGCCAATCATATCTATCCCCCACATAGAGAAGGGCCAAGGGGCTGACATGGAATGGAGCCCTGTGGGCGGTGCTTTGATCTTATCCCCATGTATCTAGAAGTTATGACATCGGAGGACGTATCTAACGCAATGTGACTCCATTATTGACCAGTAATACCCTGTCCAGAGAATCTTCTTAGCAAGTGTGTGGCCATTCATGTGAGGACCACAAACTCCTTCGTGCACTTCCTCCATGATAACCTTAGCTTCGATGGCATTGACGCATCTTAGAGGTCAAAACCCTGATCTCCTAAAAAGTTCATTTCCAGCTATAAAGTAATGTCCTGCCAAATGGCAAACGGCCCTTCTATCTTAGTGTGAGGCTGTATCTGGGAATGTCCTGGTCTGAATGTACCTTTGGATGTCATAAAACCATGGTTATCCGTCAAGCTCAGCTATTGTGTGAAGGCAATAGGAAAGGGTATCCATGGTAAAGATCTGGAGAGGAGGGATTTCGGTGCCCTTGTCAACCCTGTCTGCTGTGGCTAAAGTGGCTAAGACGTCAGCAAAACTATTCTCTGCTCGGGGTACATGATGGAAATCCACACTCCTAAAGTGTTGACACAAATCCTTAACTTGTTGATAATACAGGGAAAGTTTGGCATCTCGGGTTTCGTACACGTCCTTGGATTACTGAATAACCAGATCTGAATCTCCAAAAATAGCCAACGTCAATCTTCATTTCTAGTGCTAGCCTTAACCCCAGGATGCAAGCCTTATATTCGGCGATGTTGTTGGTACAGGGCTCCAATTGCAACTTAACCACAATGGGGTAATGACTACCCATTCTCGATACTACTATTGCCCCAATGCCAGCTCCCTTTTTATTAGCAGCCCCATCGAAATACATCTTCCACCCGGTTTCTACTTATTCTTTGATTGCATTCTCAACGCATAGTATATCTTCATCAGGGAATTGTGGTTCCATAGATTGGTAATTATTAATAGGGTTCTGGGCCAGATAATCAGCTATTACCTGCCCCTTGACTGCTTTACGGGTAGTGAATACCATGTCGAATTCTGACAAGATCATGTGCCACTAGGCAATTCTAGTAAACAGGGTTGGTTTCTCGAATATATACTTGAAGGGATCCATTTGAGATATGAGGAAGGTGGTATGGTAAATCATGTAATGCCTCAGCCTGTGGGCTACCCAAGCTAACGCGCAATAGGCTTTCTCAAGATCAGAATACTTTATTTCATATGGCAGGAACTTTTTACTAAGGTAGTAAATGACTTGCTCTTTCTTCCCTGTTTCGTCATGCTGCCCCAAAACACGCCAAAATTGACATGTACATAAATAAAGGGTGCCCCAGGGTAGGTGCCACTAGAACTGGAGGATTCTGTAGATATTCTTTAATTGTCTCAAAAACTGTTTGGCAATTATGATCCCATTCTTTCGGAACGTCTTTCTTGAGGAGTTTGAAAATAGGCTCACACATATGGGTCATTTGAGTAATGAACCTGCTGATGAAATTTATCTTTTCTAGAAAGGACTGGATCTCCTTTTCCCCTCTCGGTGCTGGCATTTCGACGATGGACTTTACTTTGGCAGGATCAATCTATATCCCCTTTTCATTGACTATAAACCCTAACAGCCTCCCTAAAGTCACTCCAAATGTGCATTTGGCAGTATTCAGTTTGAGTTGGTACTTGTGAAGATGGTCAAACACCTTCCATAGGTTGAACAAGTGATCCTTCTGCTATTTGGACTTAACGATCATGTCATCAACATAAATTTTCACCTCTTGATGCATCATATCATGAAACAAGGTGACCATGGCTTTTTGGTTGGGTGCCCCTGCGTTGCGAAGCTCGAATGGCATAACGTTATAACAATATACTCCCCCGAGGGTGATGAAAGCAACATTTTCTCGATCCCTTTCAGCTAACTTGATCTGGTTGTATCTCGAAAAGCCATCCATGAAGAAAAACATCTCATGACTGATCGTGATGTCAACAAGCAAATCTATGTGTGGGAGAGGAAAGCCATCCTTCGGACTGGCCTTGTTAAGGTCCCGAAAATTAATACACATCCGCACCTTGCCGTCCTTCTTGGGTACAGGGACAATGTTAGCCAGCCATTAGGGATACTCTACTACTTGCAAAAATCTTGCCTGGAATTGTTTAATCACTTTTTCCTTGATCTTCAGGCTTCATTCGGGCTTCAATCTTCTCAACTTTTGTTTAAAGGGTTCCATCTGCGGGTCTAGGGGCAATTTATGTTCAACAATGGATTCATCCAGCCCAGGCATATCTGGATAGGACCAAGCAAAAACATCCAGGTATGCATGCAATAGTTTCAATAACTCTCCACGTTGCCACTGATCTAGGCTTGTGCCTATTGTAAGCTCTTTTAGATGCCTTATATTCCCCAAATTAACGGTTTCTGTTTCCTCAATGGTTGGGGTACTACAGTTCTCATGTCTTTCTATTTGTTCCTAAATTTCCTCTGGCACCTCTTCTGAATAATTTACATTCTCTGCAATTCCCAGTTGTTGGTAATCAAACTCGGTGTTAAAGTCATTATTTGTCAGGAATCTCGTTCTCTGGATTAGCTGAGTAAGGTGTCAGATGTAAGGGTCCCTTGCATGGAAAATAGTATGCAATGAATCAAACAAAAAGGAAATATTTTTCCATTAACAATAACTTGATTTTAAAAGTTAAGATAAGTAAATTAAAAGGACAAAGTTTGTTTATGGTAAATCTGCTACTCTGGGATTCTGCTCTAGCGAGCTTTGTACCGAAATTTGCAAGCACGGATGATGTCTTTGCTGGCCCAATTATACTAGTTCTCGCTTGGCAACATCGTTCGAATGGATCCATCTTGAGTTATTCCAGTGTCGGCTATCATGATGGGTGCTGCTTCTTAAACTTTCCTCTTCTTTAGACTCTTATTTAATGTAGACGTTCCTTTCCCCATATCTAACTACCTAAATCGATCCGAAAGTTCCATGGTAGCTTTCTTGTCAGCCCTCTTCTTCCATGCTGCTTCTCTTTTCTCCTTTCTCATGGGTTCATACCCCAGCCCAAAGGTAGGTTTGGCCGACGGTATATCCATGACCTCAGGCCTTCCTTGTAAATATTTGCCTAAGCCTTTCCCTGGATGAAAACCATTTGTCTTGAAGTACTGCACTATCATTTGAGAATTTTGAGAATATTTCGATTCCACTTGATCTTCTTTCTGCACTGCGGTGATATATTCAAATGATTGAATATAGGAGGGCGATCTAGTGTCAGATGCAATGACATCAGCTTCGTATACAGCGAGTTTCTTTTCAGTAAAAATAGAAATCAACTTGGAGCCTACGATGAACTTGACTTTCTAATGAAGGCTAGAAGGGACTGCACCCGCCGAATGAATCCAAGGTCGTCCTAACAACAAATTGTAGACAATTGGAATATGCAAGACTTGGAACTTGATTGCGAAGGTCACTGGCCCTATCTCAACCGGCATTTTAAACTCCCCTATAGCTTCCCTCCGAGAACCATCAAAGGCACGAATGACCATGCTGCTATTATTCAAATAAGTTCGGTCCATTCCAAGCCTTTCTAGGGTAGAATACGAGCAAACGTTCAAAGCTGACCCATTATCTATTAATACTTTGGCTACCATTTTTTCTCTTATTCTCACAACGATATGCAGAGCACGGGTATAGCCCGTTCCATCAGCAGGAATCTCGTCATTGGAGAATGTATAATGTTTGGGGCCATAATAAGGCTCACCATGTTATGTAGATAATTTGGTGTGAAACTCTCTAGCACATGAGCATCCTTGAGGATCTTTAGCAAAGCATCTCGGTGTACTTCAAAAGTGAGCAGCAAGCCTAACATCGAAATATGGGCTGGGACTTTTCTAAGTTGTTCCATAATGTTGTAGTCGACCTTTCCCAAAGCTTTGGTGAATTCTAACATCTCTTTATCTATTGGTTGGTTGGAGCTTTCCCCTTCTTTATCTTTTCCTTTCAATTTCCTTTCCACTTTAGCAGAGGTGCAGAGTCTCCCTGACCTAGTCATCCCTCTATTTCTGTTATAGGTTCTCCGGTGCATTTATCAGGTAGGTAATTTCATGGGACACTATGAAGATTAGATATTGGCGATTGGGTTATAATAGGAAGAGTTATCCCTGGGTTTATGGGTAATGGGATTACCATAGTTGAAAGGTTAGTGAGGACATGCAAGGTGGTGGGCACAATTGGTTTCTTTGGTAGGACTAAGGATAACATAGGTCGTACGGCTTCTTGAGTGTTGGCTTGAGGTTCAGGCCTAGCCACAGAGACCATGGGTTCAGGGTCGAACAATGGAGTAAGGATGAGGCAGTAATGAGGGGGATTAGGCAAGGTTTCAATGGTCAGGTTCATTGTGGATTGATAAGATTGTATGGTTAGGAGGGAATGGTCTTGGATTTTGAGCTCCCTTAGGATATAAGTTGTCTCCTTTGGAATTACAACAGATGGGTTATGTGGGTTACCTCTACTGACATTCTTGCTTTCTAATGGTATGTTCTCTTGAAGCTTGTGAATCATGGCCTTCACTAGTACGGGAGATGTTGAACTAGTATTGATTTCTCTTACCTATAAGAACAAGGACACCAGTTGCAAGTTAGTGTTTGGTCTTGGGAGAATTTTATGCAATGCATGTCCTAGGGTGTCCCTACTTGAGAGGGAAACTAATCATGATGTATTGGTTCACTTTTGGAGATAGGAGGTTTGCCCCTGTATGCAAGTACCTTACCACAAATCAAGTATCTATACTCATTCCTACATTCATTCATTTGCGGAAAAGGAGTACATTGAACTTTTGGGTTTAAAACAAAAGAAACAAAGTACATTTTAACAGGGGGAGCGGGAACATTTTTCCTTTGGACTTCCGCCTATCTAATTTTACATAAGAAACCCTAAACTACTCTTGAGTCTTCGGATTCGCCTTCGTTGGATTTGATGTCGATGAGGTCGCTGAGAGACCTTATTGATCGATTGCCCTTTTTCGTCCTGGCAACCCTATCTCCATGAACATAGAGGGATTGGGGCCCCTCTTATGAAATGAATTGATGTGCATGCCATGAGTCCTTAGGGTTACACGGGAACCCTTAGGGTTTGGGTAGGTTTTGTGCACGGGAGTGTGACCTTGGTGTCACTCTCAATGGGTTAATCATATGCATGAAAATGCAGTGACTTGGGTTACTCTTGAACTCTTGTCTTGACATGGAATATGGAATGCATGAAAATAGATGCAAAGAGTATAAGGAGAGAGAATGCAATAATAAAGTAAATGTGCATGCATGAGCAGTTAGACAGGCATTATAATAGTACGAATACAGTCATTACAACTACAGGAATAAACAAGTATAAAGAAAAGTAAGAGTGGTCGCCCTTTCCTCCATGGTTTTGGAAAACAGTGTGCGTGTCTTAAATCCGATAGAGGTTTGGCTATGCAAGGTGTCTATATAAGCATGAGGTTGAGGGTTTACTAATACGTCATACAAAGGCTCGGTCTTAAGATCTTCAAACCTAGGCCCACTGCCCGAGGTGGTGCCATGATCGGTTGGTGATCCGAGCAGGGGAACCATCAAGAGGCCATAGGCGAAGAAACTGCCACAACATCTTGCCTAAAACCAATATACTGTTCCCCCTTCTAACTAGAAGGGACAGATCAGGGTAAAAATGCAAGTATATAGAATGCAAGTGCACGTGCAAAGTGTGTGTGATTTTTAGAAAGCGGAGGAAAGAGCCCAACAACTCCCATTCATCCTGTTCATCACATTTATGCATAACAGTTAATAAAATAATATTGTAAACAAAAAACGCACCTGCAAAACAAAGATGCAAGAGTTAGTATATGGATGGCAAGCTTAATACAAGATAACATGAGTAGAAT
This sequence comes from Euryodendron excelsum, assembly GCA_033060915.1. NCBI lineage: Eukaryota > Viridiplantae > Streptophyta > Magnoliopsida > Ericales > Pentaphylacaceae > Euryodendron > Euryodendron excelsum. The sequence continues at coordinate 23,184,799 of CM065383.1, read as the reverse complement.
TAAATGCATGTTTTTTAAAACAACTTTGAAAATTTGATTTTTGAAAACTGAAAGTGGATAAAATTCAACAAGTTAATCGAAGACTCTACATGAGTGGAGGGTGAAGGGACATGACTATGGCCTAACCCTCTAAGTGTCCCTAGTGGAGTCGCAGGCTGTCGTGCCCAGATTTTTCACACTCGAGGAATACACACGGAAGCGGAAAAAATATTGTACTCTCTCGTTAGAACTCATCCTCCTAGAAGAATGAGTACAACTAGGTTTGAATTGAAAATTGATTTGAATAAAGGGCTTTTGGAAAACATTTGGAGTAGCCACCTAACTTGATAAGGTGAGTTAGGTCATCTACAAACTAAGCACAATCTGAAGACTACACTTGGGGTTTTTGAAAACGATTTTGAAAATATCTCCACAAGAGAGGGTTTTTAAGAAAATAGATTGTTTGGCAACTTTTAAAAAAACTCCATTTTGGTCTTTGAAAACAGTGATTCTAAGTTCGGAGGTTGGTTACGTGTAGGGAAGATGCACTAAGCCATCACTACCTCGCCCTTGTGGTACCTACATGTCTATTTACCTTAGATTCACCCAATAGAGTCTTCAACTAATACATGTCCAAAACTATCCACTTTGAAAAAAGAATGATGTATGATATGCAATTGCAAGAAAAGAGTGTTTGAAAATAGATTTGAAAAGAACTTGATTTGATTTGAAAAGAGATTTGAAGAGATAGATTTGATTTTGAAAAAAAGTTTTGGAGATCGGAAATAGAGATTTGGAAATAGAAATTTATAATTGGAGGTTTGAAATAGATCATGGAATTGGAAGTTGAAAAAAAGTTGTGGAATTGAAGATTTGAAATAGGTTGTGGAAATAGAAGTTTGAAAAAGATTATGACCGCACCCATAAGAGTTGCCTACATATCCCTTTTGAGGAATCAGGTTAGTCATAGTTCGGACAAGAGTCCGATAGAAAATAGAAGGTTTTGATTTAAGCTTAGAATAGAAGATTTGAAAAAGGATTTGATTTGAACTTAGAATAGAGAATTGGAAGTTGGAATTTGGAATTGAAAGGATTGGACTTTGATCTTTCATTAGAAGATTTGAAAGGATTGATTTTGGAAAACTTGGTTTCAGGAAACCTAGACTTAGGAAAAATGGAACTTAGGAAAGACCTGAGATTTAAGAAAGACTTGACTCGCATGTTGGGCTTGGAAGATTAGGAAAAGATTGAATTTAGGAAAGGTTCGAATTAGGAAAATTTCAAAATAGGAAAGTTTCGTTTTAGGAAAGTTTCATTTTAGGAAAGTTTTCGAATTAAGAAAGTTTCATTATAGGAAAGTTTCGAAATATGAAAGGTTTCGATTTAGGAAAGTTTTTGATTTAGGAAAGTTTTTGTTTCAGGAAAAAGGAATGTTTTTGGAATAGAAAAGTTTTGAAATTAGAAAATTTTAACTTAAGAAATTTTTGGATTTAAAAAGTTTTGAAATTTAGAAAGTTTAGGATTTGGAAAGATTTGAAATTTGAGTTTTAGAAATGCTTGAGATCAGAAAAGGCTTAAGTTTAAGAAATGTTTGAAAACTTAAAGTTTAAGGGAAGATTTGAAAGTTTAAGTTTTGAAAACTTAAGGTTTAGGAAAGTATGAGATTAAGAAGGAGTGGATTAGGAAAGGTTTGGATTTGGAAGGATTGAGATTCCTATTTCCTTAAATAAGAGATTAGATTTTGTTTATAAAAGAGGTGTTTTGACTTTGTTTCCAAAAACGGAGGATTGGATCTAGTTTCATAAATGGAAGATTGGTTTTGGTTTCATAAAGGGAAGATTGGATTTGACATGGAATTAGAAAAATGAAGTTTTGGAAATCCTAGATTTTAGGGTAGAAAATAGGTTTTGAAAATATATGGTTTTAATGTAGAAAACGGGATTTTAGAAACCTAGGTTTTAATGCAAGATTGAAAATCATGTTTGAGAAAAGAAAATTAGGGTTTCCTAATCATTGACTCTATGGTTTAACTTGGATTCTAAGAAAAGAGATTTTTAAAAAGTGAGTTTTTGAAAAGAAATCTTAGGAAGGAGTTTTTAGAAAGTAAACTTAAAAAGAGAGTTTTTCAAAAGGGATTTTGGAAAGTAAAATTTTGAGAGAGTTTTTGGATAGAGAAATTTTGGAAGGAGATCTTAAAAAGGAGTTTTTGGAAAGCGAATTTTGAAAAGAGAGGTTTTGGAAAGGGATTTTTGGAAAGAGTTTTTCTAGGAAGGAGTTTTGGAAAGAGTTTTTAGGAAAGAGATTTAGGGAATGTTTCTAGAAAGTGAGCTTTGAAGAGAGCGTTTTGGAAAAGAGTTTCTAGGAAAGTGAGTTTTGTGATGGAAAGTTTTAGAAAACAACTTTGGAAAGAAATTTTGAGAGGAGATTTGAAGAGAATTTTTAGAAAATGTATTGGAAAAGAGATTTTTAGAAGGAGAGATTTGAAAAGTGAGTTTTTGTAATGTTCATAAAAATATCTCACTTTTCTAAAACGATTCTAACCATAAGTACGCTTCACCACATAATCAAGGGGGCCAAACCTACGTGGTCTCTGGTTAGACTAAAAGAAAGCCCCCGATACGGTGGCCTTCAATTGCCTAACCCTACACATAGACCGAGAAGTCCCTTGTTTCAAGCATGCAAGAAACCAGCGGGGGGGGGGGGGGGGGGGGAAGATGGGGGATTAAAATAGAAGAAAACCCAAAAGGGTTAGGAGAGAGAAGAGAGAGGGGGAGAGTTGCGTAAATGTAAATAGGAAGCCTACCTTGCGTCTTCTTTTATTCGCTTTGCTTTATGCACTTTGTTCTTCTTGCTTTGCTTCGGTCTTCACTTCGCTTCACTTTGTGTCAGTTTTCAAGGGCTTGTCTTGATCTTCGGGAGCTTTGGGTTGCAGGACTTCAAGTCTTCAATGGAGGCTTTGGAGGCTAGTATAAGAGTGTATAGGAGTATATGTGAGTTAGGGTTTGTGTATGGAGGCTAAGGGTTTGGAAAACCTAAAGAAGACTAGGGTTCGGGGAAGCTACGAGCTTTGTATATTGAAGAAGAGAGTTTTTAAACTGAGTTTGTGGACCCCTTTCACGTTGGAGGAGGCTCTGTATTTATAGAGAGTAGAATGACCTGGCGCCTATTGCAGAGGCGCCAAGAAAAATTTTCTTCTGGCGCCACTCCGGAAAATTTTGGCTTAGCGCCACTATTAGTGGCACCAGCCACTTAGGAAAGTTTTAAGATTGGCAAGCAACATATCTTCAGAAGATTTGGGCAGATGTACTAGTGACTACCATGCAATTTTTAGCCTAGCTTCAGTAAGAGTGACTCCGAAAGGTCCGAGAAGGATTTAAAGGACCAGGAATGGCCCAGAAGGCCGGAAAGGAATAGGAACCCTTAGAATAGAGTCCCAGAGGTATTAGACTTAGAAAATGATGACAGGATGTGTTTGAAGGGTTGACCGGGCTATTAGGGGCAGAACGGTCAACTAGATCGAAAAACTACCAGGATGGACTTGAAATGTCTCGAAAGAAGACTCGAGACTTAGAAACATTACCTAGAATATTCCAAAAGGTTATCAGTTTGATACCCAGGGCCGGTGTGGTCGGAAAACGCGACCGGCCCACTAGGGGCAAAACGGTCATTTTGTACCAGGTCTGCCGGAACTTACTCAGAATGATTTGAAAAGGTAATAGAAAGTCGAGAATACTATAAGAAGCATTCTTAGGAGGTTATCAGTTTGATACCCAGAGCCGGTGTGGTTCCCGGGGCATTCGGATGCCTAGGGGCAAAATGGTCATCTTGACCGGAATGTCTCAGAACTGGCTCAAAACTAACTAAAAGGCACCTAATCATGCCAGATTGTCTTTAAGACAATATTGGAAGGGTGGACTTGTTGTTCTGAGAACTTAGGTACTTTCTCAAGAAACGTGATAAAAATGGCCCTAAGGGCAGTTTAGTCATTTTTTACCGAAGTGGGCTAGCAGGCACTGGTGTTTACCTGGGTTTTGAGTGTTTCCATCACTCTAACGACAATCCCATGACATAGGGGTTTGTTGGCAATTCCCTATATCAACCTGTTTGCGAGTGTTTCCGTCACTCTAACGATTGCGATGTTTACGAGTATTTCCATTATTCTAACGGGTCGCAATCATTCCAGAGACTGCCTAATCTCTAGAAACTGCTATGTAAACTTAGCGCCTGAGGAATCAACTTTCTTAGAAGGCGTGCTGAAACAGACATTTTTGCATTGGCGGGCTAGTAGGAGCCAAAGGTGGACCGTTCTACCATCTCAGGGACTTGGGGTCTCATTCCGGTCGACAGGTTTAAAGGGACTTACTGTTTCGAAGAGTTCACTCAGAAACGTGCCGGATTGGATGGTCTTACCACATTGAGGAATCAACTTTCTCGACAGGTATGCTGGATTTAATTAGAATTGGAATTGGAATTGGAATTAGAAAGGGAACTTACCATCTTTGGAAAAACGTGCCTATTGGAATTGAACCGAACAATGCCCCTGAGGGAATTTTAGTCATTTTGCCTCTATTTGGGCCCTAAGGGCCAGCGAAGTGATCGATTGTTGGGATTAGACTTGAAAAGTTGATTTAGATTGAAATACGTCCATATTGACTTGAATATAAATTTGGATGAATTGGAGACTGCCGAGCGGACAAAAATGGGGTGCTTACACTCTTGGCTAATCCATTAAAGTTGCCCTTCCTTGGAGTATCATTTGTGATATGCATTGCTCTGGAGGGTTGCCTTGATGGATCACTTCTTTAGCAACACCATTTGGCCAGGCCTTCTACGGCATTGCAAGGAATGGCCCTCTTGTGCCATCAATTGATAAGCAAGGTGCTTTTATGCTCCTTGAAAATATTTTCCATGGAACAACATCCTTTTCCTTCTTCATGTAAGTCTTACCTCGATGTAGTAGATCTTTTGTCTTTTACTAGAGTAGTATTTCCTTTTTGTATTTTTGTGGTTGGCACCATTTCTCATGTAAGGTCCTATCTTAACCTGTAATCTTTGAATGAATCAATAAAAGAACTTCGGTTTTATTCTTTTTTCAAGTACTTTTACTCCTTCATCTTTATATTTTCTTTCTTACGCAACATGGACACTTGTATGTATGCTTGCTCAGGCCTGAGTCCAACCATATTAGCATCTAGGCTTTGCTGGAACTCCTAGTTGATCCTTCCATCCCTTCATGAATGGTGAAGTCTTCTGCTCAGGCAGAGCACTCTTCCCTTCTTGGATGGTGAAGTCTTCTGCTCAAGTAGCATTTCTTGTCATAATGAGTCTCTAACATTCTTTCTTAGGCGATGGATGATTGCCCCTTTTCCTAGGATCATGATTGCACGAGTTTATCCAAGAGTCAACAAACCGTCTTTGTACGATGCTTGGGCACACGTTGCACCTCTTAGACTCTCATTAATCATCTTTATTGAATGGTTTGTCGTAACTCCTATGACGTGGCGTTATGCACTTTGTCTTAGATCAGTGTGTCTAATTCCTTCAAACGTCATGCTCCTTCCGCTTCTATATGAGATGGTTCTTGCCTTTTCTGGGGTTGCCGTTGTTTTTACTATTTGAGCAGTCTCAGAAGCCTTCTTTCTTGGTTGTTATGAGTTCTTTGTTTCAAAGCAGTAGACTTATCAGTAGAGTTAGACCCTACTTCAATAAGTGTTATTCTTTATCTGAGTTTCTTTTTCCTTCGAACCCTTTCCTTATTCATAGGTAAGTATCGGAATAAACTTGAGATTCCTAAGGTTAAGGTGAAATTCATGAGGAAGTATAATATTGTGGATAATGTCACTCTTTGTCTTGGTGTGGATGGAGTTTATGACCAATTCGGTGATTGCAATAACATACCCTTCTCTCTTGTAGCCATTACTAAAGGTGGCCTCAGGTTTCTGGTGGCCTCTCTGCTCCACCGTACGTTGCATTCATGCAACCTATTCTCGAGGCAAAGCGACCCCAACTTTTATAACTTGGTATTCAGCGTCAATGTTTTGAATAGGATTATTGGGACCTGTCTAGGGTTCTGGCAAATCTTGTACTATTACACCCTAGTGAAAGTGCACTTAGGGGGGGGGGCGGGGAAGACGGATATTATCTAAAGAGTACACCGGGGAAGAAACCACTGGTGGAATATCTCCTGAAGTCTCATAAAGGCCTAGACGATGATTTCGTTATGGTCGGGAAAAATAGGGTGTTTGGCTCTAATGAGGACCCATTCGACTATGTTAAGTGTCCGAGGAAGATGGGCAAGCCAGGTTTGCCCCGACCTCATCATTCTGTACCATTCCTTTATTATCTTTCCATCTCCAAAGCTTATTCTTCGTCATTCTTGCAAAATCTAACATTCAACATGTAAACAATTGGAGGGTTGACCTTACAACCTTGAAGAGGATGTGGAAGTTCAGAGGTGTCCTTTATCGGGTGTTTACTAGAAGTTTATGCATGCCCTTCTGAACTACCTCATCCTTCATTTTTTGGACGTGGTTGCCACTAGGTAGGACAAGGGCGCCGCAGTTGCGATCAGTATCCCGATCAATTGTCCTGTTGAAGTTAACCAAGTGACAGTCGCCACCAAAACTGCCCCTGCCGAAGTTCCTACCACTACTGCAGTGCCTACGGGTCGGCGGGTACCTGTTGACCTGTTGTCATTAGTTTATGAGGGTCGCAGGCCCTTATGTTAGCTAGCAATGCTCCAATTCGCCTGGTGCAGGCTGGTAATAACCCGGTATTTTCTCTCCCTATTCCTACGGATGCTTCACCTCCTGTTTTCCCTGTCCAGTAGTCAAAGGTGCCTCGTGAAAGCCCACCTCGAGATGAAGAAGTGTTGTACCACCCTCCGATTCCTATAGATAGAGACTATCCTGCTTTGGACAATAGTGTTAAGAGGAGAAGAGTATTAGAGGAACGGGTATTACAGGAGGGGGTTGAAATACCTTCGGTTGATCTCAGTGCTCGTGCTCGTGCTTGGGTGCCTCTTGAGCTCACCACGGGAGGAAGGTTGATCTTCGACGATGGCTTGGCACTACACTCGGTCGACATGGGGTTCAGCATTAGCCGAGCTCTTTTGCTGCCTACTAATATGGCCATCCAAGACGAGCAATCCGACGACCAACTGATAAGGACCGGTCTCCGGTATTTGACTATGGTAGGGTTTCTTCCCTCGCTTTTCTTTTTTTTTTTTTTTTCTCTTTCCTTCTATTTTAGCCGACCAGTAGCTCTTTCAGACAGTCCAAAAGTTGCATAATGTGCTCGAAACCACGTGGAGCTGCTGGATGCCGATCTACACCAACTAGCCCAAGCAAACGTTGAGTGCCTCTAACATATCAGGACTTTAGACGATGGGGAGAGAGAGAGAGAGAGAGAGAGAGAGAGCCGAGCATGCTAGCACAAAGGAGAGGGCAAAAAAGGCTGTAGTGGAGATAGTTGATTGGGAGTGGCACTTTAACGAGGTGCATATAGAGAAATCCTGCCTCTATATTGAGGTGACCCGGCTAAAAGGGGTGACTGCTGGTCTCAAAGCTAAGAACACTGAGTTCGTGGTTGATAAAGTGGACTAAGCTTCGTGTTAAGTCAGGTTTGGAATGATGGCTTCATGAAGGTTGAGGGCTTCTATGTCCAGTAGGTGCAAGACATCCAGGGGACCTTATTTCGAAGCAGCTAGGTCACTGCTTTAAGGGCTACTGGGATCCCAGAGGACTCCGAGCTCTTTGTCAATATCCCTGCTCCTATGATCATCCCTTCTACACTGGAGCAGCCATGAGTGATAGGGAATGTTGAGGCCGATGCTCGCCAGGCAGAGCTTGGGGGTAACCAGGTAGAGGTTACTCACCAGGAAGCTGCCGACCGGGGAGGAGGAGAAACGCCAAGGTGAGAATGTGATGGACAATACTGCCTAATAGCTCTTTTATTATTTCTTACTTCTTTTTTCTTTTTTGTAGTTCGGGATTACTGAGCTTGTAATGTACTACACAGTTTTTGAAAAATCTCATTAATTTTTGTTCTATGACTAATCTTTTCTTGAAAACACATTTTATATCTTCGTTTCATTGCTATGTTAATATGCTCTTGGCATACTCGACCCTTTTTAGGCTAGGCAGTGACCTAGGATTATTCCACAGGAATTTCATTTCTTAGTGTGCTATGACTGAGCTTAGTCTATCGTTAGCACTTGTGCCCAAGATTCTTTTGTAGGCCTTGTATTTCTTAGAGTACCATTTCTTGTACTTTTTTTCTTGAGTATCGTTCTTAGTGCTTTCTCTTTTCCTTGAAGTACCATTCGTAGTATCAGATTCTTATGCCAATCTCAGTCCAACACTTCACACAAGTCTTGTGAAATAAGAGAATGTCATTGACTTTATGTGGCTACTACCTCTGCATGTTCTTACACTGAAAGAAATAAAAGTACAAATGCCTAATGATAAAACTTCATAAGGCCGGCCATGTTCTGTGGTCGAGGTAGGGGTTGCCCATCACTGTCCTCCAAGTGATAGGCCCTCGTCCCGACCACCGAGGCCACGCACCCCGGGGAGACGTTTCTTGGCCAAACATTCTTGTCGTGGGTTCTTATGAGCTTCTGCTGGTAGTATGTCAGCCATGTAGATGCCCGCTCCCTCTTTTCTTCCATCAGGTCCAAGTCTTTCGTGATTGCCTGGTGGTTCTGCCTTTCATTAATTTTGATTGTTGTAGGCCCAGTATCACTGCCTCCATGCCATATGCCATGGCATAGGGGGTCTTTCCGATAGACCTTCATGGTGTGGTTCAATAAGATCAGATGTGTAACACTGGTGTGCTGTTGCGGGTATCCAAAAATAAAACCTATACTAAAAATAAATAAATATGTAGTAGTGCGAGTAAGAATCGTTCTCACGAAAAGTGGCTAACCTAGTTTTATGCTATGTGAACAAAGAGGGAGGGGGGTTTGGGTAAAATGAAAACAATTTTAATGAAAATAACTACGGAACAATTTAGATTAAAGTATTAAAGTCAATCAAAAGAACAAACCTTGGTCTAAATCAACATCCACCATTGGAATTATATAACTGATCATCGATGCAAGCATATCAATTTACACATTGAATATTCAACTTCAAAATTGTTTTCCTATCTCTCCTTGGTCGTAGTTAATTAAAAAACAAGCGATTTCATTAACCCTAACTATTAAACAAGCTAGGATAAATACTCAATGTTTAATCTAGTAGTAGCTTTAAGAATTGGAGAGATCAATGAAACTAAACAACACAAGTACAAGTGGTTGCATTTAATTTAGTCAAACGCCCTTCTTAAGATCTAATAATTCCTGACTCAGTAAATCATTAAATCTTAGTTGATTCACAAATCAAAGGAATCAAACAATTATAGATTTGATATCTAACCCAGCAATAGATTATAATGAATAATAAACTAGTAGGCTTCATCGTAATTAAACAAGACAATCATGAAAATAGGCACAGAAGAACATCTGATACTCAAAGCATAAATTAAATAACAAAAACAAATTAGATCTCACAGTTTATTGTTAATTCCGAGGCTTTCGTTTCCCCCAACCAAGATTCAAAGTTTAGTCACGCAGGGCCATGAAGAAAACTCAAAGAAGAAGTTACAGAAGAAGAAAGAAACTTATGTTTTCTACTACTTTTTTCTCCTAGAATAATATGAAAAATGCCAACCCTAAAAGCAAAACAATCCCAGCTTTTATAGGCTTTTGAAAATCTGCAGATGCGTAAAGCCGTTCGAATACCCTTACTACCGTTTGAACGCATCGGACCACCATTCAAACGGTGCGTCGAACGCACTTCGAATGGAAAAATTTCTCTCTGTATTTTCCAAACACACTTCGAACCTGAACTTGATGTGAATCCGTTTGACGTGCCGTTTGAACGCACTCTTCGACTGTTCGAATTCCCTCCGAACACTGCATCTAATTTAGCTCGAATTTGTCACTTTTAAGCTAGGATTCTCTTCCTTGGTGTTCCATAACACCCTAAATCAAAATATAAGAGTAATGAGTATATTTAGGTACCAAATAAGTATAAAAGACTAAATATTAAGGGAGAAAAATATGACATTTGCATTCTCATCAAACACCCTGAACCATCACTTTTTAATTTCTAACATATTAAATTGTATTATGTGTGTTTAATCAAGCATAATTCAAATTTTATATAGATCTCTAACTTTGATTAATTAAGGTTTTGTATGATTAACTACACTAATCAGTATTAATTAAATTAAGTATGTTTGATCTAGATAAGAGGATTAATTATATGTAAGTATGTTCAATTAAGTTTAATCACATGATTAGAGATTGGGCTAGTGAAAGACGACTCATGGTCTTGTTGCATAAAAAGATGACACCTCACCACTCTATAAACCTTATAGTGACACATGTGTCCCAATTAGTCTTTAGTTATACATATTGTAAGGCTTTGTATTGCTGTTGGTATATTTTTTAAGCACTCCACCGAAACGATAAGTATAGATATATATATGTATAGGAAGAGAGAGAATGAATGGACCTTGTAGACATAATCCACTATCTCCCACAAACTCTTGTATCCATCCATTTGCATGCAAGATTTTATATACATTGGAGAGAGAGAGAGAGACAGAGACAGAGAGATAGAAGGGGAGCTATGGTGTTTGGCAAAATAGAAAGTGAAGGAAAGTGAATGGAACTCTTAGAACACTTCAACCTAGCTTAAACCAAGGTATGTAATCAATTTATATGTTCATACCCATGCATTTGATCAGTTAGAAAACCCTCAAAAGCCCTTTTATGGTGTAAAATTAGGGGATTTATATTTTGAAAGAGGACCATGTTGGAGCGAGACTAAGATTTAAAGTGTGTTTTCTATAAATGTACTATATGTTTATGTTATTAAAGGTTTTCATGAGACCCTTAGATCTCATTGATTTAATGTTTCTGAGGTTGATACCCTATAGGAACCTTTACATAAAGATTTTAGTTAGAATTGAGCACCCCTATTTTGGTAGTCTTTATATTTTTTGTCATAAGTCTCTCAATTCTTGGAATTTTGCTATCAAACCAAAGTCATTGAAAAATAGACTTTTGTACTTCTCTATTGATAGTTTATGGACCAAAATATGAGTTAAAATGAGTGAGTTACGCCATTTGAAGTTGACACTTTGAATCTGCCCGAAAATTGTTCTTGTGCTGAGGGGTCAACACCTCTGTATATGTGTCGACACTTCTGAACCCAAAATTCTGACCTAAGCTCATTGTGAAAAATAGTAGATTCTTGTATCTTAGGGGCCGACACCTTTAACATTTTTTTAGTATCGATGATTACACTCTATGAAACACTCTATAAAAAGGAGTCGACACTTGTTTTTCAAATGTCGTCACCTTTAACATTTTTGATTAAGACTTATATTCTATAGACGGGGTTGACACCTTCATTCCAGGAGTTGACGCTTTTTGCCCAGGTGCTGACACTTTGCTCAAGTACACTTGACTTAGGAAACTATACCTTAGTATAACATCACAAGTTCTTCACTTTAGAATACTTTTGCACTATTTTAGAACCTATTAATGGGAACTAATATTTGTTACTTGAACATTATATGTCTTGATTGTGTAGGATGGTCATAAGGAGAAATTTGAGGCATTAAGGGACACAAGGTGAGTAATGGAGTAATGGAGTAATGGAGTAACTTTATTATATTTACTATACAAATACTTTTATTTACTAAAAACTTACACAATTGAAATGCTTTCTATAGAAAGGTTTTACCTATGATATCATTCAAGTATAATTACCATGTTTTGATTATAAGTCTTGTATCTATCATGCTATGCAAACCCATGGATTTAATTATATGAATGTTATTTGGAATATACATTTGTAGCTAATATGTTTCATTCTCAGGGGTCCTATACCAGGGGACTTAAAATAAGCCGAAAGCATAATATATTATATTAGGGGAGACGTCCCCAGGGGGCCACTGACGGTCTGCTCCCAAATGTCTATGTCCTAGGAGATGGATGAAAGTCCTACCTCAAGACGTACCACTAGGGGATACGAGCCTATAGGGGTACCGATCAAGAGGTAAATCACTTTTGATACGAAGTAATAGGATCATTAAACATATTTTTATCATGCGGATGAAACGGTGAAGGTTTCAACATGATGAAAGCAATTAATGATATTTCTTTTAAGGTTATGAAGTATTTTACGTTACCTTTCGAGAAATGCAATTTACAAGTATCAAAAGATTTATTTCAATGTTATAGATTATAATGGTTTTGCATAGATTATCACTCATATATCAAAAGCTTTGTGATAACTCCAGGGCTTATGCTTTCAGTTAAACTTCCCATAGTATTTTTATGCTTTAACTGCTTTATTATTCATTGAGCTTTTAGTTCAAGCTTTTACTCAACAATTTCAAGAAAAGAAAATTGAAGACGATACTGTGTCGCGCCTCGACTTTTCGCACCTGAAAAAGACAAGTGAGAAAAACACAGTTCTCTCTTGTTACAACTCATCCTCCTAGAAGAATGAATGTGACTAGGTTTGAATTATAAATTGATTTTGAATAAGGGCTTTTGAAAAAGATTTGAAGTCGCCACCTAACTTGATTAAGTTGAGTAAGGTCACCGAAAAACTAAGTGCAATCCGAAGATTAAACTTAGGACTTTTGAACAAGATTTTGAAAACTTCCTTAAGAGAGGATTTTTAAGAAAATAGGTTGTTTGGCAACCTTTGAAAAATTGTAAGCCCTTTTTGAAACTAACTCCATTTTGGTCTTTGAAAATAATGATTTAAATTCAGAGGCTGGTTATGTGTAGGGAAACCGCACTAAGCCATCACCTTACCCTGCTATTGCGGTACCTACATGTCTATTCACCCTAGGTTCACTCATTCAGAGTCTTTGATGAATGATTGTCCAAAACTATCCACTTTAGAAAAGAATTTTGAAATAGAGATTTGACATGATGCATAATATACAAGTGTAAGAAAAGACTTTGAATTTGAAAATGGATTTGAGAAGACTTGATTTGATTTTAAAATGGGTTTGAAAAGATAGATTTGATTTTTGAAAGGAAGGTTTTTAGAAATTGGAATTGGAGATTTGAAAATAGATTGTAAAATTTGAAACTTGAAATAGATTGAGGAATTGGAGACTTAAGAAAAGTTATGACCGCACCCATGAGGATTGCCTACATATCCCTTTTGGAGAATTAGGTCTGTAGTAATTCGGATAAGAGTCCGATTGAAAATAGACATTTTGAGATTTTAAAAAGTTTGATTTAAAAAGGAGTTTTGATTTAAACTTTGAATAAAAGATTTGGATCTGAGATTGAACTTAGACCTAGAATTGAACTTGAAAGAGGATTTGACCCTTGAAAGAGAACTTGGACTAGATTTGAAAAGATAGAGTTGAGTTTTGAAAATATTTTGAAATTTGAAATTTGAAAAACCATCTTGGTTTGGAAAGCAGTTTTAGAAAAGAGTTGAAGCTTCCTAACTTTAGGGTTAGGATTGAACTAAGATTTAGGTTTCCTAAGGTTTAGATAACTTAAGATTGGAACATGTAGTTGAATTGGAAAGGATTTAGACTTGAAAAGTTCGATTTTAGAAAGTTGGATTTAGGAAAGTTCGACTTAAGAAAGTCGGATTTAAAGAAGATTTGAAAGAGATTTTGATTTGATTTGAAAACACTTGACTTCAAAGGATTTGGAAAGATAGGGTTTAGGAAAGATTAGATTTTTGAAAACTTTGAATTAGAAATGTTTCAAAATATGAAAGTTTCACTATAAGAAAGTTTCATTTTAGAAAAGTGCCAAATTAGGAAAGTTTTGGATTTTGAAAATTTCATCTTAGCAAAATTTCGAATGTAGAAAGGTTGGAATTAAGAAATGTTTGAATTAAGAAAGTTTAGAAATTAGGAAGGGATTGAATTAAAAAAGATTTGATTTCTATTTGTAAAAAGAGATTATTTGAATATGTTTCCAAAAACGGAGGATTGGATTTGGTTTCCTAAATTGGATGACTAGATTTTATATAGAAATGGAAAGAATGAGATTTGGAAAACTTGGATTTAGAAAATATGATTTGCTATGGAAAAGAGGTTTAGGAAACCTAAGAGTTTGATGTAGAAAAATAGAATTTTGGAAAGCTATGATTGGATGTGGCAAAGGAAAGTGAAACTTAAGGTTTTCTAATTATTGGCTCTAGGGCTTGACTTAAGCTTCAAGAAAAAGAGATTTTGAAAAGTAAATCTTTTGAGAGGAGTTTATAGGAGGGAAACTTGAAGCTTTTAGAAAGTAAAACTTTTGAAGAGAGTTTTTAGAAAGAAATTTTAGGAAAGAGTTTTTAGGAAAGTAGGTTGAAAAAGAAGTTTGGAAAGAGATTTGAAAAAGCGATTTAGAAAAGGAATGGAATATGGACTTTTACAACACTACTAAAAAACTGGGTATTAGCGACAGGAGACTGCCGTCACAAAAGAGAGAACGTCGTCGCAAAAGAGCTTTTGCAACGGCTTTGCTACAGCAAATAGGGCGACGCTTCAAATGGAGCCACAAAAGGTTTTTGCGACGGCTTATGCGACGGGAGATTGACTTTTGCGACGACATTATGACTGTCGCAAATATGCCGTGGTAAAATATTTTTTTGCGACGGGAAATTGCTATTGCCATTGTCCGTCACAATTGCCTTATTTGCGACGACATCACCCGTCGCAAATGAATGACGCACGATTTCATTATATTAGCGACGATATTATGTCGTCGCAAATAAAAATGATGCCGTCGCAAAAGCATATTATTAGTGACACATAAAAATCGTCAGAACAAATATGTAGGTAATTCTCAAACTTTTATTACAGCCTTTGCCGTCGCAAAAAATAACCTGTCATTGCAAAAAGTGGAGAACATATTTAATAAATTATATTAAATTTAATATTTTTTAATTTCCTAAAAATCCTGTATGCGCATGAAATAGTATAACTGAATTAATTAATAAAAAATATTCATTCCCAAAATTCCTGTTTATACATAAAATAATATAACTAATTCATTCACCAAAAAAAAAGCATTCATTCACAAAAAAAATTCCTGTTTACACATAAAATATAATATTACTAATTCATTCACCAAAAAAAAAAAGCTTTCATTCACAAAAAAATTCCTTGTTTACCAAAAAAAATTCATTTACCAAATTTCATAATCCATATCCACAAAAAATATAACAAATATTAGAATTATAGTTTTTCTGTAAAACTCCAACATTCAAGTATACCCAAACATCCAATAATTCAAAATATAAAACGAAATAAAACATTAACAGCCCCTTCAATCTCGATCATCATGGCAAACCTAATCCTTTTCAATAACCTGAAAAAAACAAAAATAAAACAATTACCAACATGATTGATATAGACAACATATATGCAATATCATATCATTAATGAAACCATAAAATTAAAAAAAAAAAAAAGTTGTAATTTACATTAACAGATTTCCATGTAATGTATTTGTCAATCGATTCTCCCACAATTTCAATGCCATGGCATGGTCTTTCTAAAAGAGCGTTAGGTTTTCTCATAGTTTAAACAAACACTTTGTAGAAGTTTGGACCCAAAGGTTCTCCATCCAATTCTGTGAATGGGTCCATACTTATAAGCAACCCCTCTGCCACCTTGAGTTTTGGAAGCCCCACACTAAGCAAACTTACTTTAATACCACCCTACAATCATAAGTACAATATTTAGATAAGTTGTATAAAACAAATCGAACTTTAAATATTAAAACTTAAAGTGTTATAATATTAGAAAAAATGCTATAATTCCTAAACCGAGAATCTGGCGACTGTGCCATTTGTCCCAACAAGTCATCATTGCCTAAACCGTGCTACGTGCCAAGTTTCACCCCATTCCTAGAATGTTCGTGGATTTTGAACCCCAAATCGACGAAACTAAACTTTAAAATTTAAAGTGTTATAATATTAGAAAAAATGCTATAATTTTCAAACCAGGAATCCGGTGACCGTGCCATTTGTCCCCACACGTTATCATTGCCTAAACCGTGCTACGTGCCAAGTTTTATGCCGTTCCTAGACCGTTCATGGATTTTGGGCCCCAAAACGATGAAACTAAACTTTAAAACTTAGTGTAATAATACTATAAAAAATGCTATAATTCCCAAACCGGGAATCCGGCGATCGTGCTATTTTTCCCCACATGTTATCATTGCCTAAAACGTGCTACATGCCTAGTTTCACGCCATTCCTATACCGTTTGTGAATTTTGGGCTCCAAAATGACGAAACTTGATTTTTAAAACTTAAAGTGTTATAATATTAGAAAAAATGATATAATTCCCAAACCGGGAATCCAGCTACCGTGCCGTTTGTCCCCACACATCATCATTGTCTAAACCATGCTACGTGCTAAGTTTCACGCCGTTCCTAGACCGTTTGTGAATTTCGGGCCCCAAAACGACGAAACTAAACTTTAAAACTTAAAGTATTATAACATTAAAAAAATGCTATAAATCCTAAACCGGGAATCCAGTGACCATGCCGTTTGTCCCCACACGTCATCATTGCCTAAACCGTGCTACGTGCCAAGTTTCACTCCGTTACTAGAACGTCCGTGGATTTTGCGCCCCAAAACGAAGAAACTAAACTTTAAAACTTAAAGTGCAATAATACTATAAAAAATGCTATAATTCCCAAACCGGGATTCCGGCAACCGTGCCATTTGTCCCCACACCTTATTGCCTAAACCGTGCTACATGCCAAGTTTCATGCCATTCCTAGACCGTTCGTGGATTTTGGGCCCCAAAACGGCGAAACTTAATTTTTAAAACTTAAAGTGTTATAATATTAGAAAAAATGCTATAATTCCCAAACTGGGAATTCGACGACCATGTCATTTGTTCCCACACGTCATCATTGCCTAAACCATGCTACGTGCCAAGTTTCACGCCATTCCTAGAAGGTTCATGGATTTTGGGCCCCAAAATGATGAAACCAAACTTTAAAACTTAAAATGTATTAATACTATTAAAAATGCTATAATTCCAAAACCAAGAATCCGACGACCGTACTGTTTGTCCCCACACGTTATCATTGCCTAAACCATGCTACGTGCCAAGTTTCACGTCATTCCTAGACCGTTCGTGGATTTTGGACCCTAAAATGACGAAACTAAATTTTAAAACTTAAAGTGTTATAACATTAGAAAAAATGCTATAATTCTCAAACTGAGAATCCGGTGAACAGATACTTATAGAAACCAATACCTAGAACACAACTTATCAAATGAATTATCTGAAACAGAACAAAAAGCAATCTGACTAATGCAAGTCTATCCACCATTGTCACATAAACAAAGATGCATCTCCAATAACATGAACTTCATGTATTTATGCACCTCATGAGATGGAATCATTGCTGATATATGGCCAAAAATCTTAAGGTTCTATAATCATTCCATATTGTTCTCATCTCTGGAGATAGTAGAGAGGCAAGATAAAGAAAACAAAGTAAGTAAAAAAAAGTGGAAAAAGTTTGACTTGCTCATGGAAATAGACTTGCAACCTATTCTCTCCGTAAGAGAACTTTAAATTTATTTTAAAAATTAAGAGCAACAGGATAAGGAAAACAAAGAAGTCGCACTTAACTTAATTGACTGCTATTAAAGAAGCCACAGTACTAGGACATTTTTTCTTTTCTTTTCTTTTATTTATTTACTTATTTGTATGACAAGGAACCACCCTCGGCTCCATATTGGACCCACCCCAGCAGTGTAAACCCTAGATATGCAATCACCTGCAAAAACAGGTATCAATTAAGCCCGGGGGCCGGAGTTTCCACTGATAGCCAAATAGAGAATGTAAGAGTACTACATAAGAGGTCACTCTCAGGTTGAAATCCAATACTACATTTTGGATAACAAAATCTGGACTTCCAAAATCAACAAATTTACAATTTGTTAAAAAAAAAAAAGTGTAGATTCTTGAGTGGATTACCCTGCTCAAATCACACATGATTCTAAACTATGGATTTCTGAGCATCAAGCACATTGCAAAAGGCCAACACACACTTACGTCAGTGCACATACACAAGAGAGAGAGAGAGAGAGAGAGAGAGAGAGAGAGAGAGAGAGAGAGAGAGAGAGAGAGAGAGAGAGAGAGAGAGAGAGAGAGAGAGAGAGAAAGTGTGCTCTCCACATGAACAATACACACTTGAGAGAGAGAGATGACCCCACACTAACAATGGAGATGCACAAGTTCAGGGCTGCTAAAACAAGTAGTTGGGTAGGCTATAATTCTAAAATAAAATACTTCCCCAGTTACTCTGAAAAAAGGAGGAGAAGAAAGAAATACAAATCCAAATGCAACCATCAGAAAAGTCTCCTCTTCCTTTAAATCTAAATGTGTAGAAGCAGATAACACAAATGAGGGTATGTGACCTTGTCTGTTATTCAAGGACTCTATAACTTAAAGAAATGATAGTATGAAAATTATTCAGACATGTTTAAGATGAAGACAACATAACACACAGATCACGAGACTGCATGATTCCGAGATGCATGATTGGCAAGAAAAGAAAAGCCAGCATGATAGATAATACATTCTCTAGAAGTTTAAGATACAACCAACTGGAGAGAACTAGAAAAAAAAATCAATTAAATAGTTCATTAATAGGCAAGGAAGACTAGTAAATACATCGAACATCATGAGTAAAACATGTCAAGTTGAAATGGTCCTAGGATGAGAGGGTTCAAAAACAAAGGAGAGATGGAGGTAAAGAGAAGAGAGACTATTTCTTGAGATTTCATATAAAGCATGGCCCCAAATAAAAGCAAAATGGTAAAATAGGCATCATGGATGCAGCAACCAATTAGGAAAAAAAGGCTTCATAGACTTGACTATATTTTTGCAACCAAGACAACGTTACCACCAAGCCAAGGCAACTTTGGTTTGAGTTAACTTTACTTTAGTCTGCTTAAGTTGCAAACACCAACATTCACATATTGCATTCATCTTCCCTCAGCATAACATGTAACTTCTCTATTACGAAACAAAGAACTCTGCATCAATATAAAAGTCTCTCTTCCATATAATATAAGTTTTCTAGTGCTCGTGAAACACTCCAACATCAGATGGCTTCCTTAATTCAGAACATAGGATTAGAACAGAGTTGTTTCAATAATGTTCTCATATGAGAGGTGATGGCCAGTATTTCAAATTTATTTTGCATTGAATAAAACAAAGCATTGTTGACAACTTGCATTACTAATCAAAGCACTGGAGATGAGGTTAAAGTACATTTGATATTTGAACCCATTCTTAAAGATGCAATTCAGGCAATAAAAGACAACATGACCTTTAACAAGTTAACTACAGAATCACCTTGAGCTTACCATTTCCACATAAATTTCCAAAGGCATCTGCTACCATTCTTAAAATTTGGGGATCAGCTATTTTGGATCCAGTATTTTACTAATGGTCGAGCAGCTCCTTTGCTCATTATTAAGCTTTGATTCATCCCTGGAAAGATAGAAAATGAGAGACACTTCAAAGAAAGCCCAGGGTGTAATTTGGAAAAAATTATGTTTGGTTTAAAAATATTTCTGTCCAGCAATAGCTCAAGGATTATTATGTTGGGAGAAGCAATGAGGAGTAGTTATGCAGCACTAAATAAATAGCCATAGCATAATGTTGTATCAAGCCCAGTAAAAAGGATGCATAATCATAGGGAAACCATTTTGTATTGAGATATTTTTTGTTATTTCCAATGGTGAGAAGTAAGGAGATATAGGTGACGAAGTATCAAAAGCAAATGAGTACAGATTTAAATTTACTAGTTAACAGGGCAATCCTTGAAATGCCGAGTAGGCGCTGGTGGAAGGCGAAGGCGGTCGCAATGGCGCTAAGGGAGGACGAAAGCTGCTGTAGGGGCGATGCTTGTGGGGGAGGGTGAAGGCTGTGGCACTGCTGGTGGAGAGTGAAGGTTGCGATGAGAGAGAGAAAGATATAGTAGCGAGTGAGAGGGAAATCCAGCAGCAGAGGGCGAAGGCTGCGATGAGAGGGAGAAAAATCTAGTAGCGAGCAAGAGGGAGATCCAGCAACGGAGGGCGAAGGCTGCGATGGCGGTGCTGGTGGTGGAGGGCGATGGCTGCGACGAGAGGGAGAGAGATCTAGTAGCAAGCGAGAGAGAAAGAACCTAGGGCTTTTGATCGAGAGGGAAAGATAAAAGGGGAAGGAAATTTTATGTCCCCCAATTGAAACGATGTCGTTTTACTTAGTATTTGCGATGGGGTCGAGCTGTCACAAAAAGGTTGTCGCGAATGGGATGGCATTTGCGACGAGACAATTTCAATCACAAAATGCCGTAGCAAAGGTACCATTTGTGACGGGAACTTGGCCATCACAAAAACGCCATCACAAAAGATGGTTTTTGTGACGGCATTTGTGATGGCTGTTTTCCCGTCACAAATAGTGGTATTTGTGACGGGAAAACGACCGTCACAAATACTTTCGTCGCAAAAGCCCTCTTTTTTAGTAATGCAAGTCTCTAAAAATATCTCACTTTCCTAAAACAACTCTAACCATTAGAAGATTAGAACCATTGTAGGATCACGGTTTTGAAAACAACAAGAATTTGAAAATATGAACAATGATAGTCACTTTAAATATAACACTTTCCTAAATCAACCCTAACCATTGAATAGCTAGAATAACTTTAGGATTGTGATTTTAGTAAAATCGATTTTAGGGTTTACACCCAAAACTTATGTAACACTTTCCTAAGACAAACCTAACCATGGACTGGTTAGAATTATCTTAGGATTGTGATTTTTTGAAAGCATGTTTGGAAGAAGAAGATTTTAATGCAAGTTTCGAAAGAGATTTTGATGCAAGTTTTTGAAAACAAGTTTAAAAAAAACAATTTTGAAGAGATGCATGAGTATGATATGCAAAATACAAGTAAAGTCGTGAACATACAAGGTATAGGCTTCACCACATAATCAAGGGGGCCGAATCCACATAATCTAAGGTCAAATTAGAAGAAAGCCCCTGACACGGTGACTTTCAACCATTCTTCCTACACATAAATCGGGGACTTCCTTGTTCCAAGTATGCAAGAAAGGGGGGAAGAAGATAGGGAATTAAAATAAAAGAAAACCTAAGTGGGTTAAGAGAGAGAAGAGAGGAGGGGGGAATTGCACAAACGTAAATAGAAAACTAAGCTTGTGTCTTATTTGATTTGCTTGTTTTATTACTTTACGTGGCTTTGATCTTCGAGAGCTTTGAAATTACAGCACCTTGAGCCTTCAATGGTCGGCTTGGAGGCTCGTATAGGCATGTATTGAGTGTATGTATACTAGGGTTAAAGTGTATGGGGGCTAGGGTTTGAAGAAGCCTAAGAAACTAGGGTTTGGAGAGAGTTCGGGGGCTATATATGGAGAGACAGTTTTTAAAGTTAGATTGCCAACCGGTTTCACGCAAAGAAGAGGCTATGTATTTATAGACCCAAGAGTGACCTGGAGCCTATTACAGTGGCGCCACTACTAGTGGCGCTAGCCACTTAGGAAACCTTTTAAGGCGGCAAGAAACATATCTTCAACCATTGATATGCAAGACAGAAGATTTGGGCGCCTGTCCTAGTGACTACCATGCATTTTTTAGCCTAGCTTTACTAGGAGTGATTCCGGAAGGTCCAAGAATGTTTCGGAAGGCTATGAATGGTTCGAAAGGCCGAAAATGGATAGAAACCTTTGAAATAGTGTCCCAGGGGTAACGAACTTGAAAAACAAGGTCGAAATTATTGACCGGGCTATTAGAGACAAAACGGTCAACTAGACTAGAAAACCATTAGAATGGACTCAGAATAATCCATAAGCGGACTTGAAGGTTGGAAACACTATCCAGAAATGCTCCAAGGGAGTGCAGGTTTGATACCCAGAGCTAGTGTGGTTAAAGTGGCGCCAAGCTATTTTTTTGCCTTATAGTAGCTCCAGCCACTTAGGAAACCTTTTAAGGTGGCAAGCAACATATCTTCGACCCTTCATACGCAAGACAGAAGATTTGAGTTCCTGTCCTAGTGACTACCATACATTTTTTAGCCTAGCTCCACTGGGAGTGACTCCGGAAGGTCTAGGAATGTTTTGGAAGGACGGGAATGGTTCGAAAGGCCAAAAATGGGTAGAAATCTTTGAAATAGTGTCCTAAGGGTAACGAACTTGAAAAACAAAGTCGGAATTGTTGACCAGGCTATTAGGGGCAAAACGGTCAACTAGATCGGAAAACCATCGGAATGGAATTGGAATAATCCATGAGTGGACTTGAAGGTTTAAAACACTATCCAGAATGCTCCAAGGGAGTGCCGATTTGATATCCATAGTCGGTGTGGTTGGAAAATGCGATCAACCCACCAGGGGTAAAACGGTCATTTTTGCACTAGGTTGGTCGGAATTGACTCAAAATAATCCAAAAAGATAATAGAAATTCGGGAATACTATAAAAAGCATTCTCAAGAAGTTATCGATTTGATACCCAGAGCCGGTGTGGTTCCCAGACGTACTCGAATGCCTAGGGGCAAAATAGTCATTTTGATCAAATGGTCTCGAAATTAGTCTGGAACTAACTGGAAGGCACTTAAACATGCCGGATCTTCTTTGGGATGATCTTTGAAGGGTGGACTTACCGTTCTAAAGACTTAGGTACTTTCTCGATAAGCGTGCCGAAAATGGCTTAAAGGGCAGTTTGGTCATTTTTTGCCGAAGTGGGCTAACAGGCACTAGTGTTGACCTGAATTTTGAGTGTTTCTGCCACTTTGATGGTCTGTGACGAGTTAGTTTCCAAAGGTATCTTGTCCTTTGGTAAACATGTCATGGCCAAAAGGTGAGTTCGGTTCCGTGACATAGTGGGTTTGTTGACAATTCTCAATGTCGACCTGTTTACGAGTGTTTCCACCACTCTAATGGTTGCGAAGTTTACGAGTATTTCCACCACTCTGATGGTTCGCGATCATTCCGAAGATTGCCTGATCTTGAGAAGCTGCTAAGTGGACTTATTGTTTAAGGAATCAACTTTTTCAAAAGACGTGCTGAATAATGGACATTCTTGGTTGGCGAGCTAGCAGGCTCCAAAGGTGGACCATTCTACCATCTCGGGGACTTGGGGTCTCATCCCGATCGATGGGTTTGAAGGGACTTACAGTTCTAAAGACTTTTCTCAAAAAACGTGCCAAATTGGATGGTTTTACCACCTAAAGGATCAACTTTTTGAAAAGGCGCACTGGATTTGATGTGAATTGGAATTGGACTTGAAGTGAAATTTGAGATTGAAATGAGGACTTACCGTCCCCAATAAGACATGCCAATGGGAATCGGACCGAGCAATGCCACAAGGGCATTTTGGTCATTTTGCCTCTATTGGGCTCTATGGGCCCGTGAAGCGATTGATTGGATTGGACTGAGTTTGAAAAGTTGATTTGGACTTGAATATATCTGTGTTGGTTTGAACATAGGTCTAGACGGACCAGAGATTGCCAAGCGGGTAAATATGGGGTGCTTACATACTAATGCTTTTGTAGGCTTTGTTGAAGATGCTTGATATAATTGTTTTGTGAAGCCATGCCCTGATTTGCTAGGAGATGTCTATTATGTCATGTTAGAGACTAATGTCATATTTTTTTGCCAAGGATGTATTCCATATCTCAGTAATGGACTATGTTCTGACTTTTATATAATATTTATTTGAGGTAAGTTATGTATATTACATATGGCCATGAAGTTGGCCCAAATTGTAACTACTTGATTTAATTTGTCATGTTATGGTATGTTTAGTTGGGACGTAAGCACTTGCTCTGAATGACTAAAATACATTATTGCTTATATTTTTATATGTAAACCTTCTGCATTTTGTTTTTTTTGTAAAATGATTATAAGGTATATGTGATTAACCCATTGATGTGTTTGGTCTTCGGTAGCCATGCTACTGGCCGATAATAATCCTTAATCCTCATAAAGTGGGTTTGGGGTTATAAGAAGATGACACTCGAGAGCTCCTTAGTCCACCGTCCTTTGGCGACTTCGAGCCTCTTCTTCATTTCATCTAGGATCATTTTGTTGGACATTTCGGCCTGCCCATTGCTCTACGAATAAGTAGGAGTAGAGTAGTAGTTGATGACCCCCTGGTCCGAGCAAAATTTCCTGAAGGGATAGCTATCGAATTGGGCACCATTACCCGAGATCAAGGCTCTGGGTAAATCGAATCTTATGATGATATTCCTCCATACGAACCTTTTAGTATCTTTGTCTGAGATGCTAAATAATGACTTAATTTCTATCCGCTTGGTAAAGTAATCAGTGGCTACAAGAGCCACCTGTCGCGCCACAATTTTTCATACCATTGAAATGATATGTGGAAAACACATGGTACTTTCTCACTAAAACTCATCCTCCTAAAAAGATGAGTATAACTGGATTTGAATTACAAATTGATTTGAATAAGGGCTTTTGAAAAAGATTTAGAGTTGCCACATAACTTTGTTAAGGTGAGTTAGGTCACCTAAAACGAAGTGCAATCCGAAGATTAAACTTATGGTTTTTGAAAAGCTTTTGGAAAACTTCCTCAAGAGAGTGTTTTTTTGGAGAAAAGAGGTTGTTTGGCAACCTTTGGAGAGATTTAAGCCCTTTTTTAAAATAACTCTATTTTCGTCTTTCAAAAATAACGATTCTAGGTTTAGAGGTTGATTATGTATAGGGAAGATACACTAGGCTATTACCCTATCCCACTTTTGCGGTACCTACACGTCTTTTTACCCTAAATTCACTCATTTAGAATCTTCGATTACACAATGTCTAATTATGCCCACTTTGAGAAGAATTTTGAAAAGAGATTTGAACCATCACTTTAGAGATAATATAATACATGATATACAGGTGCAAGAAAAGAATTTGAAGAGAGATTTTTGAAAAAGGGATTGGAATTTGAAAAGGTTATAACCGCACCCATGAGGGTTGCCTATGTATCCCTTTGTTGGGAACTAGATTAGTCATAATTTGGACACAGGGTCCGATTGAAAATAAACACTTTGGCGTCTTGTTTGATTTGAAAAGACACTTTGAGGCCTTTAAAAGTTTGATTTGAAAATAGTTTGATTTGAACTTTGATTTGGAAGATTTGAAATTGGACTTTGATTTGAAATTGAACTTTGAGGTTAAACTTGGACTTATTTTGGAAAGTTGGAATTGAACTTTAAAAGCATACTGACTTGAATTGGAGTTTAAAAACCATCTTGGTTTAGAAAAGAGTTGAAGTTTTCTAACTTAGGGTTAGGGATCGAACTTGGGTTTTTAGCCTCCTAGGATCTATATAACCTAGGTCATAAACATGCAATTGAAATAGAAAGGTTTGATTATGCAAAAGCTTGATTTTAGAAAGTTTTGAATTTTAGTAAAGACTTGATTTAAGAAATATTTTATTTAAGAAAGGTTTGGAATTAGGAAATATTTGGAATTAGGAAAGATTTGAAATTTTGAAATTAGAAAAGATTTGAAGATTTGAAATTAAGAAAGATTTGATCTCTGTTTCCTAAAAATGAAGATTGGATCTTATTTCCAAAAATAGATGATTTTCTTTGGTTTCCTATTTGAAAAAGACTTGATTTGAGTTGAACTTGGAAAGCTTTAGTTTTGAAAATCTATCATTTTATTTGATTCAAGAATTAGAAAATCTAGGATTTTATGTAAAAGATGATTTTAGGAATCTATGATTTGATGTAAATAGAAAATCATGATTTTATGTGAGGAAACTAGGGTTTCCTAAACACGGGCTCTAGGGTTTTGACTTGAACTTCAAGACAAAAAGTTTTTGGAAAGTAAATCCTTGATAAGAACTTTAGCAAGTGAATTTGCAAAACTAGTTTAGAAAGATATGAATATAGACCTTTGAAAGTCTCTTAAATATCTAATTTTCCTAAAACGATTCTAATCATGAGAAGACTAGAACCTTCTAAGGTTGTGAGTTTTGAAAATAATTAGGTTTGAAACCCTAATACGGACTTTGATGGTCCCTTTGAATATAACATTTTCCTAAAACAACCCTAACTATAGAATGGCTAGAATCATCTTAGAGTTGTGATTTCTTGAAAAATAATTTAAGACTTGAATACAAATTTGGATCTTGATGGTCATATTAAATATAACACTTTTTTAAAACAACCCCAACCATGGAATGGTAAGAATCATCTTAGGATTGTGGGTTTGAAAACAATTTTGAAGGAAAAGGTTTTGAATCCAAGTTTTGAAAATAACTTTTAATGCAAGTTTGAAAACACCTTTGAATGCATGATTATGATAACAACAGTGCAATAGGAACATGAACATATAAGGTTGGGCTTCACCACATAACCAAGGGGGTTGGACCCATACCGTCTTAGGTGAAACTCAAAAAGAATCCCCGACATGGTGAATCCCTCCAAGTTTTTCCTAGGCATGAACCGGGAGGTCCCTTATTTTAAGCATGCAAGAAGAGGAGGAGGTAAAAGATGGGGGGTTAAAATAAAAGAAAACCCAATTGGGTTAGGAGAGAGAAGAGAAAGGGGGATTGCACAAAAGTAAACAGAACCCTACCTGTCTTCTTCTTTGCTTTAATGCTTTGATGTTGGACTTTGCCTAGACTTTGAGAGCCTTGAATGTGCAGCACTTGATCTTTAATGGATGCATAGAGGCAAGGATTTAAGTGTATAGACTGTATGAAGGCTAGAGTTTGAGTGTATGGAGGCTGGGGTTTCAAGGGGCTTGCGAGAATTAGGATTTTGAGGGAATTCGAGCTCTGCTTTCAGAGAGGCAAAGTTTCTGGAGTGATTTTGCAAACCACAAATATGTAGGGGGTGGCCAATATTTATAGGCCACAAGAATAGTGACTGACGCTTGTTACAGTGGTGCCACTTTGTGAAATTTTCAAGGCGGCAAGAAATAGATCTTTCACCCATGTGACGCAAGGCCGAAGATTTAGCGCTTGTCCTAGTGACTACCATGCAATATTTGGCCTCACTTCACTTGGAGTGACTCCGAAAAGTTCAGAAATGATCTGAAAGGTTACGAATAATTAGAATCGGCTAAGAATGGATGGGAACCCTTGAAAGAGTGTCCCAGAGGTAAACGCCTTGATAACCAGAGCCTAATTAGTTGAAAATAGCGACCGACTCACTAGGGGCAAAATAGTCATTTGAATCAGAGAAACATTAGCATTAGCCCGAAGTGATCCATGAGAAGATTTGAAGGTTGGAAATGCTATTGATAATGTTCTAAGAGATTTTCGGTTTGATACTCATAGCTGGTGTGGTTTGAAAAGGCGATCAGTCCACTAGGGCAAATTAGTCATTCACACTGGGTTTACCAAAAATGGACCCGGAATTGTCCAAAAAGGTATTGAAGGGTTGAGAATACTATTAGAAGCATCCTTGAAAGGTAACTGGTTTGATACCTAGAGCCAGTGTGATTCCCGGAGGCGATTGGATGCTTAGGGAAAAAATGCTCATTTTTACTAGATGCTCTTTGAATCGATCCAGAAGTGACTGAAAGGCACTAGAACTTACTAGATTATTCTTGGGACAATCTTGGAATGATGGACTTATAGCTCAGAGGTCTTAGTACTTTCTCAAGAAGCATATCAAAATGGCTTAATAGGTAGTTTGATAATTTTTTTACCAAAGTGGGCTAGTAGGCACTAGTGTTGACCTGGGTTTGGAGTGTTTCCGCCACTCTAACGGTGTGTGATGAGTTGGTTTCCAAAGATATCCCATTCTTTGATAAACGTGTCATGGCTAAGAGGTGTGTTTAGTCCCGTGACATAGAGGGTTTGTTGGCATTCCTGATGTCGAATTGTTTGTAAGTGTTTTCATCACTCTAATAGTTGTGATGTTTGTGAGTGTTTTTGTCACTCTAAAGGTGTGTTTATTTTGTAGACTCCCTAATCTTAGGAAGCTGCTAGGTGGTCTTATCATCTCAAGGCCTTAGGTACTTTCCTGATTTATGTGCCGAATAGTGGATAGTCTACGTTGGTGGGCTAGCAGGTGTCAGAAGTGAACCGCTCTACCATCTCAAGGACTTCGGTTCTATCCCTGTCGACAGGTGTGAAGGGACTTATTATTTCGCAGGATTTCACGATAAACGTGTTGTACTAGATGGAATTAGTCTCTTTTTCTGTATTTGCTTGTCAAAGGTAGAAAACAATAAAGTAAGGGTCCCATGTTAACCGCAAGGCAATCGAAAGGACTGGAATTGGAAGTTTTTTTAGGACTGGAATTTGAAAATTGGAGATTGGTCCAAAGGGGCATTTAAAAAAGGATTTTGGTAGGCAAAAGGCAAAATTTTCCAAAATTAACCTATGCCGCCAGTGGGAGTGGTGTCAGGCATAAAAGTGCTTTGGCGCCACTAGTAGTGGCGCTAGGCCTAGGTAGAAGACTTTGTCGGAGAACTCTAAGAGGTGAGTTTTTTGTTTTATGTTGCTCTTGATGTGTAGAATTCCATTTTAGTCATGCAAATAGTAGAAGTTGTTGTTTTGATATGCTTTTAATACTCTGGTGGTGTTGTTTTTGCATTTTGATGCTCATTTGATTGAGTTTAAGTAGTTATGCATATTTACTCGCAAGGGTTTCTTGGCAGGAAATGAGGTTTTACTCCTACGAGCTTGGGTATTGTGTCTTTGGACCAAAATTTGGCATTATGTGTCCTAGAAAAATGTATTAAATGACCGTATGAACTTTCGTAATTTTTTGAAAATTTTTGAAAATTTTTATTTTTTCAAGAAGGAAAAATTGAGAAATTGATTGAATTGACCAAGTTAGGTATTTAGAAAAATTAGGGGGATATTTTAAAAAAATATTTAAAGTAGTTTTAAAATTTTTTGTAGTAATTTTAAAAACCCTTGGATTTTTGAAAAATAGAACATTTGTTTGAAAAATTGAAAACCTTGGAAATGTGCACGGGTTCTCTTGTGTTTGTCCACGACATGTGCTTGTGATACCGTGGAGCGCATGGTTTGTGCTATGTCGTGGAATTTTGGGCGTTGTAGAGACTATTTACAAATGAGACTCTACCAAAATTTTTTGAAATTAGGAAAGAGTTAGAAACTTTTGGAAATATAATCTTTTTGAAGGAAAAAAATATAAAACCTTTGAAGATGGGGCCTTTTTGACAGAAAAGACCTCAAGAAACTCAAGGGGTCTTAGAACAAAACTTTTGAAGGAAACGCTTAAAAAACCTATGAAAATGGACTTTGAATAAAACTTTTGGAAGAAAAGTTTAAAAACCCTTTGAAAAATGACTTTGAATGAAACTTTTGAAGGAAAAGTTCAGAAACCCTTGAGAATTGATTTTGAGTAAACTTTTTGAAAGAAAACGTTTAGAAAACCTTGAGAATTAATTTCAAAAGGCTTCTTGGAAATAAAATTTAAAAACATTTGGAATTTGAATGAGACTTTGGAAGAAATGCTTGAAAAACCTTGAAGCTTGTTTGGAGAGAAACCTTTCGAAGGAAAGGTTTAGAAGATCTTTGAAATGGAATTTGAATAGAACTTTCGAGATTTGATTTTGAAACTAACTTTGGCTTTTGATTACTTTTGAAAGCAATGGTTACGAAACCTTAGAAATTAATTTTGAAATTAACTTTTGGAGAGAAAAAGTTTAGGAAATCTGAAAAATTGATTTTGAACATAAACTTTTGAAGGAAAAAGTTTAAGAAACCTTGACAGTTGAGGAATATGATGGAATAGACTCTTCTGGGGGTGTGGAAATGGGACTTGAGTCATTCTTTTTTTTTTTCTTTTTTCTTTTTCTGTAGCTTTTTCTTTTGAACTGAATATACCATATATTAATACCCTTTTACCTTGATTTGACTGTCAAGATGGCAAACGCTGGTGATGATGCCTTTGAGCAGAGACGTGTTCCGGGATGGGGGCTCGCACAAATTCCGTCGACATTTTTAGTCACTCTAGGGACAATCGTAGATCAAATGCTAGGACCTCTTCTAGTCAGAGTGGGAGGGGGAGTATACCTCCGATTGACCCTTTTCCTCCAGTCAAGCTGGTTTTTGAGGGAGAGATGGATATGGAAGATGAGGCATTGGGCCTAGGAGATAAAGTGACTGGATACAAGAGGAACTCTACTAGGTGGAGGTAGACAGATGTAGATTTGGGGGATTTAGAGGTACCAGACATTTCTCCGTTGGGGGACCTAACTTATCATCCCAGTGTTTATTCCCTACAGCATTTGCCCCCTCCTAGAGTACATACATCATTTTGGGGGGCTGTTCATCAGGTATTTAGTACCATACAGTGAGCTACTCCATCCTACCATCCCTTTCTAACAGAGATTGGGTTCGGAGCTTTCATGGGATTACAAGCAAACTGCCTGAACTGCCAGTTGGTGTTAGCCTTGATTGAGAGATGGTTTGGCAAGATAGGGACCTTTCACTTTATGGGTTTCAAGCTAGGTCCAACTTCATTAGAATGGGCCATTATCATAGGGCTTTTCTTTTATTAGCCGTCAGATTACGTTATAGTTGGTTAGTAGGGCCGAGGCTTTTGCTCTGTTGGACTTGCCGTCTCCTAACCGCTCTGCTTTTTATATATCTTGGCTTAGTCGAGATGATATTACTTTCTCTGTTGAGCCACCACCTGAGCAGTGAGACATTATGAGGTGATGACTAGTATTGTATATTGTTTTCAACTATTTTTGTAATAACAACAAGTTAATTGTCCCTTTCAGATTGGTGAGTGTGGTAGCCCACTTGGGAGCCTTGTTAGAGCTGGACTAAGGGTCTTTCTCTTCCAGTTGTTTCCTCGAATCCATACGAGTCTGGACTACCTCTCGCTGGGGCAGCGTGATCGGTTTTTGGCCCTTCCTATTTTGGTAGAGTTATGAGTATCTGCTGGTTCGTCGTCCAAAGGTAGTGGAAGCTGACCTTTATCCCCAGGCTATGAGATGGGCTCGTGATCAAGTGACCCACTGGTCTGATATTACTAACTTTGTGACGATATGGGTGAACCTGGAGTTGATAGAGGCAAGAGATGTGACTTAGCGACACTTTGTTGGATCAGTTCATTACGAGGCAGTTAGTTATCTAGTCCCGATGTCTCTATTGAGGATTTCCTTTCTTAGTGATAAGTCTTGGGAGTCCGACCAACATTGGTGCCAGCTCCACAAGGAGTTCCGATTGGCCAGGGATCCTCCTGAGTATATGTTTGGAGCTTTGGTCGAGGGGGTTCCCATTCCACATGCTAAGCGGTAGCCCAGTGCTAGTTTTCTTCTTCCACCGGAGATTGACTATGCCACTCATTTCAAGGCTCGATTCATAGGTGCCTTCACCCAATTTCAGGTGGTGTTTGAAGGCTACGCAGTAGGCTAGGAGGTAGTGGACTTGTGGCATTGGGCTAGGGGATTTGTGCCCCATACTGAGTTTACTGCCATGAAGGATCAGAGAGACTGGTACCAGACCAAAAGAGATTAGTTCCAAATAGAGAGAGACCAGTACCAGGCTGAGGTAGCCACTTTGACCGCACGATTGGCTCATATAGAAGGTGGTGGGGTATATATATATTATCTTCTTCTTCTTTATTTTGGTTTTGTTTATTTATCCATCTACTTTTCTAATCGAAGTTCCTTTTCTTTGTAGGATGTTAGTGCTTCTAGTAGTCGGCCGCCTCCTCCTGAGCTAGACTTTTTGTGACTACGATCCAGACATTGACTTTGACTCCTAATGGGTGCCCTTTGTTACGGGCTTAGCTTTTCTTCTACACCATGTCCTGGATACGCATTAGAGTTTAGTTTTTGTTATACAATTTATTTGTAATTTTCAAATTAGATGGATGTTTATGATTTAGACAGCTAGATATATGGATAGATGTATGAACAGGTATAAAGCTAGGATTATCATGATGTTGATGATGTATATCTTACTTGTTTTAGATATGATATTGACTTGCATTGGTGACTTTTGTTTTCACAGGGAGCTATGTCCTATGTATGCTAAACTCAGGTTGAAAGTTTTATAAAAATGCATTCATATGTTAGGGATGTACTAGTTGACACATAATAGAATGGATGAATTATGAATAAACACACTTGAGGTGCCTGTCAAGTTACACATCCTTGGAATGGCAACTCTTTTTTTCTCAGGGGTTTGGCCTCTCTTCTAGCTTAACCTTACCTTAATTAGATGATGACAGTGCTTCATACCTTTCCCATCTTTCTGACCACCTCCGACTGTCTACTTTGGGTTATTGTCTGGGATTATTTGACTTGAACTCTAAACCCTTAGGGGCTTAGGCAATGACTTACATGAACTTTGGCAGAGCGATAAGCAGCCAGTCTTTCAATCTGAGGAGGGTTTGCTTTAGGACCGTAATGTAGGCTAAGTTATGGGGTTTTGAGAATAAAAGGGATATGCAGGCTTAAATTTAATGTTGCTTTCAATAGGGTTTAGATCCACACCATCCTTGGCTGGTCTTCTAGTGAAGCCTTGCCCCTTTCTTTTTTGCCTTGGCAACACGTCTAGCTCATTTAAATCAAGCAATCCCTTTTCAATTGGAGAGGACTGTATTAAAGTTTCAATGTAAGCCATGGTTTTGGGTTTCTACAAAAAAAGGTAAAGGCTTGTCACGCCCAAATTTTTCGCACTCGAGGAATATTCACACAAGCAGAAAAAATGTTGTACTGTCTCGTTAGAACTCACCCTCCTAGAAGAATGAGTGCGACTAGGTTTGAATTGAAAATTTGATTTGAATAAAGGGCTTTTGAAAAATATTCGGAGTCACCACCTACTTGATTAAGGTGAGTTAGGTCACCTAAAAACTAAGAATAATCCGAAGACTACACTTAGGGTTTTGGAAAAGGATTTGAAAATATCTCCTCGAGAGAGAGTTTTTAAGAAAAACAGGTTGTTTGGAAACCTTTGGAAAACACTTAGCCCTTTTTGAAAAATAACTTCTTTTGGTCTATGAAAACAGTGATCCTAGGTTTGGAGGTTGGTTACGTGTAGGGAAGACGCACTAAATCATCACCCTCCCCTGCCCGTTCGGTACCTACATGTCAATCTACCCTTGATTCAACTATGAGAGTCTTTAATTAACATATGTTCAACCCTATTCACTTTAGAAAAATAATGTTTGAAAAATATGATGCATGATATGCAAATGCAATAGAAGAGAATTGAAAAATAGATTTGAAAAGAGTTTGATTTGATTTGAAAGAGATTTGAAGAAATAGAATTGAAATTGAAAAGTTTGAAAATTTGGAAATAGAAATTTGAAAATAGAAATTTTGAAATTGAAATTTTGAAAATAGATTGGAATTTGAGATTTGAAAAATGTGGAGAGCGCACCCATGAGGGTGGAATTGAAAGTTTGAAAAGTGTTGTGACCGCACCTATGAAGGTGGAATTGAAAGTTTGAAAAGTGTTGTGACTGCACCTATGAAGGTTGCCTACGTATTCCTTTGGGGGAATCAGGTCAGTTGTAGTTCGGACAAGAGTCCGATTGAAAATAGAAGAATTAATTTGAAGAAAGAGATCGAATTGGAAATTGAAAGTAGAAGATTGAGAGATTGAACTTTGAATGGAGGATTGAAAATTGGAATTTAGAATTTTGGAATTGAAAAGATTGAATTTTGATTTGAAAATATCGAACTTTGAATAGAGAGAGATTTAGACTTATTTTGAAAAGACGAAGGTTTAGGAAACCTAGACTTAGGAAAGAGAAGAGAATTAGGAAAGACTTGACTCGGCATGGAAGATTTAGGAAATTAGGAAGAATTGGATTTAGGAAAGGTTCGAATTTAGGAAATGTTCGATTTAGGGAAGTTCCGAATTAGGAAAGTTTCATTTTTGGAAAGTTTTGAAAATTGGAAAGTTTTGAAAATAGGAAAGTTTTTCGGAAAGTTTTGAATTTGAAAAGTTTTCACTTTAGGAAAGTTTTGAAATAGGAAAGTATTGAATTTAGAAATGTTTTGAATTAGGAAAAGTTTTAGTTTAAGAAAGGATTAGAATTTAGAAAGTTTCAAGTTAAGAAAGTTTTGAATTTTGGAATGTTTTGAAAAAGGGAAGTTTAGAAAGTGGAAAAGTTTAGAAAACAAGGAAATTTTGAAAATAAGAAAGTTTCATTTTGGGAAAGGTTTGAAAAAGGAAAGTTTTCAGTTTAGAAAATGTTTGAATTAAGAAAGTCTAAGATTTGGAAAGATGTTGAAGTTTTGGAAAATTTAAAATTTGGAAAGATTTAGGTTTAGAAAGATTTAACTTGAGAAAGTTTCAAATTTAGAAAGTTTTGAATTTGGAAAGATTTGAAGTTTAGAAAGTTTAAGATTTAGAAAGTTTTAGAATTTTAGAAAATCTTGAGATTAGAAAAGGTTTGAGGTTAGGAAAAGTTTGAAAACTTGAATTTTGAAAGTTAAGATTTGAAAGGAGGGTAGGATTAGGAAAGGGTTGAATTAGGAAAGATTTGAATTTTGAAATTTAAGGAAAGATTTAAGGTTTAGGTTTAAGAAACTTATGGTTTAGGAAGGAATTGAATTAAGAAAGGTTTGGATTAGGAAGGGATTGGATTTGGTTTCTAAAAGAAAAGATTTGATTTTCTTTTCAAAAACGGAGGATTGGATTCGGTTTCCTAAACGGGAATATTTGATTGGTTTCCTAAATGGAAGATAGGATTTGGCAAGGATTTGGAAAGGGAGATTCTAAAAACCCTAGATTTGAAAAATTATAGTTTCGATGTAGAAAATAGGTTTTGGAAACATGTATAGTTTGGATGTGAAAACAAGAGGTTTTGGAAACCTAAGTTTGGGCAAAGTTTAAAAACCATGTTTTTTGAAAGAAAATTAGGGTTTCCTAATTGTGGGTTCTAGGGCTTGATTTGGGCTCTAAGGAAAGAGTTTTTGGAAAGTGCGTTTTTGGAAACGAAGGTTTTCTAGAAAGGAAATCCTAGGGAGGAGTTTTTGGAAAGTGTTTTTAGAAACGAAGGTTTTCTAGAAGGGAATCCTAGGAAGGAGTTTCTAGAAGGAAAGATTTTGGAAAGAGAGTTTTTGGAAAGATTTTTGGAGAGAGTTTTTCTAGGAAGATTTTTGATTAAAGATTGTTGAAGAGAGTTTTTGGAAAGATTTTTGGGGAACGTTTTTAGAAAGTGGATTTTGAGGGAGAGGATTTTGGAAAGGAGTTGAAAAAGGGAGTTTTGAAAAATAGATTTTAGGAGGGAGTATTTGAAAGCAATTTTGGAGAGGAAAGTTTTAGGAAAGTATGTTGAAAAATAGACTTTTAGGAAGAGGGATTTTTTTGAAAAGAGAGTTTTTAGAAGGTATAAAAACATCTCACTTTCCTAAAGCAATTCTAACCATAAGAGGGCTAGAACCACTTTAGGAAAGCGGTTTTCGAAAACAATAAGATTTGAAAATATGGACCATATTGGTCACTTTTAATGTAACACTTTCCTAAAGCAACCCTAGCCATGGAAAGGCTAGAATCACCCTAGAATTGTGATTTTGAAAACAAGTTTTTGAAAAAGAGATTTTGATGCAATTTTGAAAATAAGTTTGAAAACGGTTTTGAAAACGAGTTTGAAAACGAATTTTGGAAGATGCAAGACTATGATATGCACAATGCAATTTGGGGTCGTGAACATACAAGGCTAAGGCTTCACCACATAATCAAGGGGGCCGGACCCACGTGGTCTTTGGTTATACTAGAAGAAAGCCCCCGACACGGTGACTCTCCAATAGCCCAATCCTACACATGGACCGAGAATCCCCTTGTTTCAAGCATGCAAAGAAAGGGGGGGAAAGAGATGGGGGATTAAAATAGAGAAAGCCCAAGTGGGTTAGGAGAGAGAACAGAGAGGGGGGAAGTGCGGAAATTTAAATAGGGAGCCTACCGTATGTCTTGTTTATTTTGCGCACCTTGCTTTCTTCGGTCTTCACCTTCAGTCTTCAAGAGTTGTCTTCAAGCTTTGGATTGCAGCTCCTCAAGTCTTCAAAGGATGGTCGAAGGCTAGTGTATGAGTCTATGAGGGTGTGTATGAGTGTATATGAGACTAGGGTTTGTGTATGGTGACTAGGGTTTGGAGAAACCTAAGGAGGCTAGGGTTTAGGAGGTGCTCGAGCTCTGTATATCGAAGCATATGATTTTTAGGTTGAGTTTGTGGATCCTCTTCACATTAAATGAGGCT
This sequence comes from Euryodendron excelsum, assembly GCA_033060915.1. Classification (NCBI taxonomy): domain Eukaryota; kingdom Viridiplantae; phylum Streptophyta; class Magnoliopsida; order Ericales; family Pentaphylacaceae; genus Euryodendron; species Euryodendron excelsum. The sequence goes on along the minus strand of CM065383.1, from coordinate 23,148,576 downwards.
CTATATTTATAGAGATTGGACAACACTGGCGCTTGTTGTAGTGGCGCCAGGCCAAAGTTTACACTAGTGGCGCCAGGTCATTTTTTGGCTTGGCACCACTACTAGTGGCACCGGCCATTTAGGAAATGTTTAAGGTCGGCAAGCAACGTATCTTTGACTAGATTTGGGCGTTTGTACTAGTGACTACCATGCAATTTTTAGCCTAGCTTCACTAGGAGTGGCTCCGAAAAGTTCGGGAATGATTTGGAGGAACCGAGAATGACCCGGAAGGCTGGAAAGGAGTAGGAACACTTAAAATAGTGTCCTGGAGATATTTGACTTGAGAAGTGAGGATAAGATGTATCGGAAAGGTTGACCAGGCCTTTAGGGCAAAACGGTCAATCGGACCGAGAAATTGCCGGGACAGACTCGGATTGTCCCAAAAGAAGACTTGGGATCTGGAAACATTATTCAGAATGTTTCCAGAGGTTTCCGGTTTGATTCCCAGAGCCGGCGTGGTTGGAAAAGGAAACCGACCCACCAGGGGCAAAACGGTCATTTTGTACCGGGTTTGCCGGAACTGACTCGGAATGATCCGGAAAGGTAAAGGAAGGTTGAGAACACTATAAAAGATAGTCTCAATAGGTTACCGGTTTGATACCCAGAGCCGGTGTGGTTGGAAAATGAGATCGGCCCTCCAGGGGCAAAATGGTCATTTTGTACCGGGTTGGCCGAAACTGACTTGGAATGATCTAGAAAGGTAAAGGGAGGTTGAGAACACTATAAAAAGTAGTCTCAGGAGGTTACCAATTTGATACCCAGAGCCGGTGTGGTCGAAAAAGAAGACCGGCCCACCAGGGACAAAATGGTCATTTAGCTTCAAGTGGGCCCTACAGGCCCGAGAAGCGACTGGTGGACTAAATTCAAGTTAAAAAGGCGGGCTTAGAGTCTAAATATGCATGTGATGTGTGAAAGTGAGCTTGGTCAGCTCGGAGATTGCCGAGCGGGCAAAAATGGGGTGCTTACAAAGCTCGAACTTACTATTTTTAATGGGCTTCCTTATTACCTAGGATCACCTTCAGTTTTCCTTTTTGCCTTTAGATCATTGTATGCTTTTCAAGTTTCCATGAAGTGAGTCATCCTTTCTTGTGGCTTACTTGTTGACCTTCTAATGGAGGGTTTTTTTTGGCACCTTCCTTTACTTTTGCTTGCCTCTTGATGGGTCCTTCCTTTTTTCCTTTTGTTTTCCTTAGTGGTGATCGCTAAGCTGGGATTTATCTTTTTAAGAAATACGAACTGACTCAATAGGTTTGACAAAGGTTACTTTGTGACTGTACGAGAAATGAAATGAGGGCTTCTTTTCCTTTTGAACTGAATTGCTTGATCCATAGAGCCTTTATGCTGCTTTGGCTTGATACCTCGAGTGGGGGAAAATAACCATTCTTGACCGAGTCTTTTACTACCTACTTGCCCCAGTGTAGGGGGATGGTTTTGGATTGGGATTGACAATAAATTTTTAGCTTTCTGCATAGCACTAGTGGGTTGAGCAAAGGGAACATATATCATTTTATTTTTTTGGGAAATTGAAAGATGATTCCTCTTTCTTGTGATAGTCTTGCTACTCATTTCTTAGCTTTGGTGTCTTGTAAGTGCTACTTTTTGGGTGGTCTCTTCACTCACTCTCATCTTCCCTTTCTTCAAAAAGTTGATCATTCGAAGAGTGGTTAACTCATGCTATCACACCCTTCAAATTAGATCTTTTCCAAGATAAAATGCACCGCTTTTTTGGAAGCATCCACCATTCACAAGAATATGCGATAACATCATTTGAATGAAAAGATATTTCTTTATTATTTCAACAAAAAGCATAGGGTCTTTATTGAAATGAAAATGCAAACATAAATTTAATGACAAAAAATAAAAGGCATAGAAAGAAAGTAGGTGAGAACACCCCTCTCTTGTACGATTTTTAGGAGAGCCCTTCTAGTAGGATTTTGAGACGATGCCCACATTCTCAACGCTTCATCCATCATTGAGGTCTCCTAACCAGACAAGGCAAGCATGTGCTTCTTTTAGGGCCCTGGGTGAGTTGATAGTGATGGTGCCATTATTGGCCTCATTGACTTTCTTGTTGTTTTCTATTGCCCGTTAGTTTCTTCGATAAATAAGTTGACCAACTCGCCTCTTTCTAGCTCGAATGATTTTTCTAGAACTTTTGGCTCTTCAAGTCCCCAGCCCATGTCTTCATAGTCAAATTTAGTCACGAGCCAGGGGTTCTCTGATAGGTGGCGTTCAACCATAGCATACTTAGGGTGCAAGAATTCGTCACCCCAACCATCAGCGGTCATGTCTCTGGCAATAATCTCCTCCACCGATATGGACTCTTCAATTGGCCAATCAGAGGGATCATGCACTTCATTTGGATTGTAGCAATAGATTGGGCATGGCGAGTATTCCTCCTCCCAGTTGCTTTCTTCAACAGTCTCCCAATCTCCATCATAATAATCTTCAACCATGATTTCATCCAATTCATCATTTTCATCTATTTTTTCTAGTATCAGGTTAACAGTGTGGTCCGATAGAGGGTTTGTGGTTACATTAGGAGAGGAGTGTGGTTCACCGGTTTTATATTGATTGTGTTATTATCTATTAGGTCTTGAATTTTATACTTGAGGGAGAAGCAATTTTCAGTGTCATGCCCTTGTCCTCCTGAATGGTAGTTGCAAGTGAGCGTGCTATTGAAGGTTGGACGTAGAGAGCTTGGTAGTGGATGGGTCGATATAGGCTTAATTATGTTATTTTTTAAGAGGTTGTGGTAGGCTTCTATCTATGTGAGGCTAGAGTATCAAAGCTGCGGATGCGTCGGGTCAGCCTATTGGGGTTGAAATTAGGTTGTGCTCCAACAAAGTTGGGGACTTGCACAACTAGGTTGCTTAGCATGGTGAAGGTAGGTATGGGCAATATAGGATGCAACTGGGGTGGTGGGCGATATTGTGGTGGTTAAGCAGGTAACATGGTCGACACTTCTCCTTTTTTCTTGATCACCCCTCTTATGGTGGCTACCTTTTTGTCTATGTTGGCAGACCTTTCTCCAATCTTTGCATAGGGGTCTATAATTCTCCACGTTTTGAGGCCCTTTTGGTTGGCCCAAAAGGCAACCCAATAGAGGGTTGAATTGAATTTTTTTAAAAATAATTACAATTAAGACTAATTAAAATTAATCTAAGCAATGAAATAGTAATTCAAGGTATGTGTGATGCAAAATAATCAAGATTGAATGAAAGCAAAGCACAAAGAAAGATACCAAGAATTATCGAGGTTTAACCACAACTTCTGGTCTACGTCCTCACCTCAAGATCCCCTTGAAGTCTTCTTCTACTATGCAATGTCCAATTATAAAGTAGAGGCTAGTTGAAGTGCCTAGTTCACTCTCTCCATGAAGTATCACCTAAGCTTCAATGCTACAAGAATTTTATCCGAGCTTTCTCAAACTTACAAGTGTTTTTCTTCCACTAGAGAACTTCAAACTCTAACTCACAGGCAAATAGAGATATACAATTGAAGTGCACACTCTCTATGAAGAGTAGATGAGAATTAAATAGTTCACTAAATGTCAACTATTGAGAATAAAAAGAATTTTTAGAAGTTGAAAGAATTTTTAGCTCAATGATCAGTGGAATGTTGTAACTATTATTCTTAAATGCCTTTGGAGTCTTGTATTTAAAGCCCTTAACCAATTTCAGCTATTGGTGGTAGTTGCAACTTCATTTAATGCGAGTTCAAATCAATATAACGTTTAAAAATATAGCCGTTAGTCCCCAGGTATCAACACTTCATTTTCATGTGTTGGCACTTCATGTTTACATCCTCCAGCTCTTGTCCTCTATCTCCATGTGTCGACACTTGAACATTTATTTCTCAAACTTTGGCCTCTGTCTTCATGTGTCGATACTTCTGCCCAGAATATTTCTTCCATGTTTTTCTTGATCAACTTAGATTCAAAACACTTTAATATCTTCAAGGAGCCTTCTCTTTGGGGTATAATGATCTTTCAAAACCTTCAATCCAATGTGGTTATTCAAGAATGTCTCCAATTCAATTTGGATTGAATTCATTTTAGTTTCTTTAAAATCTTCTCTTAGATTCTTCATTGAGTCTTCACAAACTTGATAAACTCTTCTTTTGAACACCTTCAATCTTTTCGAATTCAAATCATTGATTTGATATTTGAATATGTGTCATTTCTCTATTTTGGTGCATTGCTCAATCCTTAACTTGTTATGCATCTATTTTGACATACATTAAGCTTTAGGTTTAAAACATATTTCTCATTGATCTGCACACTAATTAAATTCATCAGTAAACTAACACAAGGTTTAGTTATCATCAAAATCAAGGCATGGAGTCAACAAGCTCCTCATCTTTTATGATGACAAAACCTTTGCAAAAATAGGTATAAGACTAAATGAAGTAAGTAGAATCATATTTCATACCAGAAAATACTCCCCTTTTCTTGTATGGTTTTGCAATTGATGTATGCTCCCCCTTTCTTTTATAATGCAAAAATTCTTCAAAATAATATTATTAAAGTAATCATATGCAAATTCCTTTTTCCTTTAGGCAAAAGTCATATGTATAAATTAAGACATTTGGTAAGCATGATCCTAAAAGCATTCATTCTTTACTATTCTTCCATGAACCATCAATCTTCTCCCCCTAAAATTTTCATTTATCATTTTGCTTAGAAAGAATGTCTATTAAGAATGTATGTTACCATTCTTTGCCAACATGTTAAGAATGTATGTTACCATTCTTCTCCAACACGATTTACCATACTTCTCCCACTTTTTGTCAAGTCATCAAAAAGAGAAATAAAAGGTTATAACAAAGACAGGTACAATAGTAAAAAAATCTTAAAACAAAATAATTTGTATAAATAGGGCAGCAAGCAAAGCATTCAACCAACAAGGGCTTCAAGCTTTCATAACAATAAGGTTATATTTCATTCACAAAACATTACAAAAGATTAGTCAATTAACATCCACAAAATATTACAAAAAAATTGTCTTGAGGATGACACGCCATCCTTTAACACAGACAAAGTTAGTACATATGCAAAAATGAAAATGCAAATGAGAGAGAGATGGGATAAGGGTAGGTGATCTTAGTGGGGAGAGGCTGGTGGTGATGGGGTTAGGACAAGGGGGGTATCTTTGGTGTTAGGAAACTTCTTTCCAGGCCTATCCCTCAGCCCATATTTGTGACCAGAAGAAGAGGGAATAGGAGCATCAGATTCAGTTGCAGAAGAATCCTCCTCTTGGCCTTGCTTCTCTACCTCAGCATGCTCTTCCTCTTCACGATCTTCTCCTTCTTCAGCCTCTATTTTTGTTTCTTCCTCACCCTCTTTTTCTCCTTTTTCCTTACCTTCTTTTTCACTTTCTCTATTTTCTTCCTCATTTGCCTCATTTTCTTCTTCTAATTCTTCTTCCTCTCCTTCCACATCTTCTTCTATCATTTTTGCTTTTCCGTGCCTCAGCATTTTCACTTTCTTTTTCAATTCTCTCACTTTTCTTTCCACAAATATCATCCTTGTGGCAGCAATATCTGCCTCCTTGTTCAGTTTCTCTAAAGATTCCATTACTTATTTCACAAACTAAGCCATACCCCTCTTCACTTTCTTTAAAGTCTTGGATGAGGTTTCTCTTGGCACTCCTTGCCCTAGAGGTACTACCAGTTGTGGTCTTTTCTTTTGAAGCATCACCCTCTGAAGGCTTCTATGTGGGTTTAGGAGTCCACTTGTTATTCTTCATAATATACACCATTCTTTTGAGAGTCTTTTCATTATAATCATTACTATTGGTTTTGGGAGATCTCTTCTTTTCATTGTTCAAAACAATTTTGAAATGTTTGAAAACTTTAGTCAAGAAGATACCATAGGGCAGATTGATTCTGGCAATGGTGGCTTTGTACATATGATCCAAGATGAATAAAGGCAAATCAATCTTAGAATCAGTTAGATACAGCCACAAGAAAAATAACTCTTTCTCATAAACATACTCATATCTTCTAGTTTTGGGGGTGAAAATGGTATAGGTAAAGTGATGTACTAATCTTAATTTAAGAGGCAAATCATTGTCAATTGGTTGCAAACACTCATCCACTTCTTTTCCATACAAAACTTTCAATTGTTCTTTTTGAGATACATTATCTCAATAAACTTCTCCACCAAGCCTAATTCTAAGAATATGTCTTATCACAGTTCTATCCAAAGTAAAACAGACACCTTTGACATAACTTACAATAAATACTTCTTCATATTCTCTTTTGGCATTGGCATAAAAGTGTGCAACTAAATCAGGATAAACATCATCCCTTAATGTGGTCATGATTTTTCATCCCAAATTTGCTAATTTTGTACTCAACTCAAATTTATGAAGATCAAAGAAATTGTAGTCCACCCATCTACCATTAAAGACCTTTTTAAGAGAAAAATTCGTATTGTACCTCTCTTGTGCTTTATCCTCACTAAAATATAACTCACTCCTTGGGCAGTTAAGGATACCGGTTCTCCTTTCTTGCTTCTCTTCTTCTTCTTCCCTTTATCCTTGCTTGAATCCCCTTTGGATTTTTTCTTTTGGCCTTTCGGAACATAAGCGCTTGATACGACTAGGGCTTTCGAGCCCTTCTTTGGTTTAGAGATTTTTGGTGCCATGAAAGGATCAACAGAGGTTGTGAGAGGTTGGAAATGGATTGATCAGGGTTTATAGGATGTTTGAGAGAGAGATTTAAGGGGTTGGTTAATGACGGTTGGGTTTGGAGCGAAGAAAGAGGGAGAGAGATAGATATATAGAGAGAGGGAAATTTCAAATGATGTTAAACAGGGGTATTTTAATATAAAGACCCAAAGCATGTGTCGACACATAAAAATGAAGTGTCGACACATGGGCTGCAACAATTCATCTTGAACCCTCTATTCTCATGTGTTGACACATGAAAAGGATGTGTCGACACCTTGAATCAGATTGTGCCAGATTGGATATTTATGAACTCAAGGGTCGGTTTTTTGTCCAGAGAGGATAATGTGTACTAATATGAGCATGCAATGAATTGTATTGACATAAAATATATTTTATACAAATAATCAATGTACTTAAAACGCAAATAATATGAATGTCATTCAAATTTAACAAAGATCAAGATATAGGATCACTCATTCCCAATTCTCTTCTTATCATGCAAAATCTATCTTCACTTAATGGTTTTGTAAATATGTCAGCCAATTGCATGTTTTGTGCTCATAAAATCAAGTTCAATATTTCCTTTTTGCACATGGTCTCTTATGAAGTGATATCTAATCTTAATGTGTTTTGTGCGAGAGTGCTGAATGGGATTCTTAATCAAATTTATAGCACTAGTATTGTCACATCTAATCGAAATATGATCAAATGAGATACCATAATCTTCTAATTGTTGTTTAATCCATAATTCTTGAGCACAACAGCTATCAGTTACTACATATTTAGCCTCAACTGTGGAGAGAGCAACCAAATTTTATTTCTTGCTACACCAAGATACAATCATGCTGCCTAGGAGTTGGCAAGAGCCACTTGTGCTCTTCCTATTAACTCTACTCCCCACATAGTCAGCATCAGTGTAACAAATCAAATTAAAAGATGTCATTAGTAGCACCGAATATGATATCATCCACATATATTTGTACTAAAAGTATATCATTGTTTTTTATCTTGATAAAAGGAGAAGTGTCTATTTTTTCTCTTGAAAAACTTTTTTGAATAAAAAAATTACTTAATCTTTCATACCAAGCCCTTGGAGCTTGCTTCAAACCATATAATGCTTTTGTTAATTTGAAAACATGATTAGGAAATTTTGGATCTTCAAATCCTAGGGGTTGCTAAACATATACCTCTTTAGTAATAGAACCATTTAGGAATGCACTTTTAACATCCATTTGATAAAGTTTGAAATCCTTAAAACATGAGAATGCAAGTAACATCCTAATAGCTTCTAATCTAGCTCCCAAAGTATATGTTTCATCAAAATCAATGCCTTCCTCTTAACTATACGCTTAAGCAACAAGTCTTGCCTTGTTCTTCACAGCAACTCCTGATTCATCCATTTTATTTCTGAAGACCCATTTAGTTCCAATGATTGGACCATTAGGCTCAGAAACAATGTGCCATACCTCATTCTTCTCAAATTGATTTAACTCCTCTTGCATAGCATTAATCCAAAACTCATCATTTTCAGCATCATTAAAACACTTAGGTTCTATTTGTGATAAAAATGCAAGATGATTACATATATTTCTAAGAGAGGATCTAGTTCATACCCCTTGCGAAGGACCACCTAGGATTTGTTCTATTGGATGGTTATGTACAAAATTTCGTTCCTTAGATAAACCTTCATTGATCTCTTGTTGGCTTGTTGAGACTTCTTGCACTTCCTTCTCCTTTTGTGGATCTTCTTTAGAGCTTGGATGGATGTTTAACTTTTCCATATTTTGCTCCATTTCATCTACATCTTCACTTGCAATATTTCTAGAAAGGGAGTTATGTTCATCAAAGGTGACATGGATTGATTCCTCAACCACTAGAGCTCACTTATTAAAGACTCTATATGCTTTGCTATGTGTTGAATATCCAAGAAATACACCCTCGTCAGATTTTGCATTAAACTTTCTAAGGTTGTCTTTATTGTTATTCAACACAAAGCATTTGCATCCAAAGGCTCAAAAGTATGAGACATTTGGTTTCTTATCTTTCCAAAGTTTAGAAGGGGTTTTGTTTAAAAATTTCTAAATAAAATTCAATTTAAAATATAACAAGTTGTGTTGATAGCTTCAGCCCAAAAACACTTTGGCAATCCATTTTCACAAAGCATGGTTCTTTCCATTTCTTCCAAAGTTCTATTTTTTCTTTCAACAAATCCATTTTGTTGAGGTGTTCTAGAGGCTAAAAAGTTGTGGTCAAAACAATTTTCATCACAAAATTCTTCAAAGGGTTTGCAATCAAATTTCCCTCCATGGTCAATCTTTATAGAAGTGATTGAAAAAACATTCTCATTTTTAACCTTTTTACAAAATTGTCTCATCCTTGTGAGCCAAGAAAAATGTCCATATAAATATAAAGTAGTTTGTCGCGGCCCGGTTTTTGGGTGTCCAAAGTCCTTTCGGCTCGGAGACCCTAAAGCACGGAACTCTGTCACTAGAACTCGTCACGGAACTCTGTCACTAGAACTCGTCCTCCTAGAAGGACAAGTGTGACCAGGTTTGAAAATTGGTTTGACTAAGGGCTTTTTAGAAAAATAGGAGTCGCCACCTAACTTGATAAAGGTGAGTTAGGGCACCTAAAACTAAGCATTAATCCGAAGATTAAACCTGGAGTTTTTGAAAAAGGTTTTTGAAAACTCCCTCAAGAGAGGGTTTTTAGGAAAATAGGTTGTTTGGCAACCTTTTGAAACGTTTTGAGCCCTTTTTGAAAATAACTCCATTTTTGGTCTTTTGAAAACAGAAATCTAAAGTTCGGGGATTGTTTACGTGTAGGAAAGATATCCTAAGATCATCACCCTACCCTGCCCTTTCGGTACCTACATTTCTAATCACCCTTTGTTCACTCACTAGAATAACCAGTTACCATGGTCCACTTTATATCCACTTTAGAATTTTTGAAAACGGGGTTTAGTCATCACTTTTCGGATGGATGATGCATGATGCAAGTTTTTAGGAAGATTGTGAAAATAACGGAGGTTTTGAAAGAGTTTGGAATAAAAACTTTGAATTGATTGAAATTTTTGAAAAAGGGATTGGGGTTGACATAAAAATTATAACCACACCATTTTAGGTTGCCTACGTATCTCATTTGGCAAGAATCAAGTCATTCGTAGTTCGGGCAAGAGCCCGATGAAAAATAGGCGCATTAGGGCCTTTGAAAGGTTTGAAGACACATTGAGGTCTTTGAAAAAGTTTAAGACACTTTGAGGTCTTTGGAAGTTGAAGACTCCTTGTGGTCTAGAAAGTTTTGACTTGAAATTAGATGGTGGTGTGTTTTGAAAATGCTTTTGGATCAATTTGATAGAATTTTGAAAAAAGTTTTTGGATAACTCAAGAGAGTTTGAGAATGTTTTTGAAATTTTGTTTTGAAAACCTTAGAGGTATGATTTTGGAATGTTTTGATGAATTGGTTTTTGAAAGTGGTGTTTGGAATCCTAATATGGATAACCTTAGGGGTTGTTTTTGTTTTGTCATTTGTCCTTAGAATCCCTAATCATGAGAGGGCTAGGGACACCTTAGGTTTGTGACATTTTGAAAGTATTTTTTTAGAAATGCCTTAGAGCGTAGGAACATTAGAAGAGTGTATGGAGTTGGATTTTTGAAATCAAGGGAATAGGAGGTTTCGAAAAATAAGCTATGAGAATAATTTGAAAATTTTAAATGATCATTTAGAAAAGGGTCCAAGAGTTGGGACTTTAAAGTTCACTTAACCTAGGTTGGGTTAGCCTAGGGTTAGGGGGAACCTAAGGTTAAGAAGACTAAGGGTTAACTAACTAGGGTTAAGTTAACTAAGGTAACTAGGGTCAAGTTAACTTAAGGTTAGGTAACTAGGGTCAAGTTAACCTAGGGTTAGGTAACTAGGGTCAAGTTAACCTAGGGTTAGGCAACTAGGGTCAAATTGACCTAGGGTTAGGTAACTAGGGTCAAATTGACCTAGGGTTTGGTAACTATGGTCAAGTTAACCTAAGATTAGATTGGAGAATGGTCTTGAAAATTGTTTTGATGCACTCTTGGAAAGAGTTTTGAAAACACAACATGATATGCAATGGACTTTGGTTGGTAATCTTTACGAAGATCATTTTCATGAAAATTTTGACTCTAGCCAAGAATATGGTTTATATGGTTGGTGATTGAAGACCATTCCAAGGAAGGTTTCCTTATGGCCATTATAACCAATATCTTGACAAGGGTATAAGGGGTCAAAATTCAACATAATGATAGTGATTTTTGGAAGATCATTTTTTATGCAAAGATGGTGAGAGTGCATTTTTGAAATCATTTTTGCAGAAGGATTTTGAAAACCATTTTTTCAAGGGAACCATTCCATCAAGAGAGGGTTCATATGACCAATAAATGGGAGACCACTCAAGAGAGGGTTCTATGGGATCATCCCAACCACTAAACTTAAGAGAATAGAAACCATAGAATTCAAAGAGTTTGAACAACATTCTTAGGCAAGCATGAAGAGTAAGGGGACCATTCTAACAATTTAGGACTCCTATGGCCGATATAAAGGGAGACCACTCAAGAGAGGGTTCCATGGGGCCATTTTTAACCACTAAATTGGAGAGAATGGAAACCTTGAATATTAGAGAGTTTGAAAGAAACTTTCATGCAAGTTGAAATACAATGATGCAAAAGTATGAATTAGGGGGTTGAGAGGGACTTTCTAAGGCATGACTCCTAAGGTCTCATCCTAGACTTCAAGGGACCAACTCTTGGAACAATTTTTGAAGGACATGTAGAACTTGAAAATATCATGAAATTAAGAGCGATGCATGCATTGTAGGATATGGCAATAAACATAAAATGAAGCCAAGCATACAAGACATGATCAAAATAATAATATGCAAGGGGTCATGATTCACATACAAGGCTTTTAGGCTTCACCATACAAACAAGGGGTTCTTAGGCCATACCATCTTAAAGTAGGCTAGTGACAAGTCCCTCTACACGGTGGCTCTCACTTGCTTTCCTCTAGGCATGATCTAGGAGCCCTCTTGGCTCAAGCATGCAAGAAAGGGGGGTTGAAGATGGGGATTAAAATAGAGAATAGCCTAAGTAGGCTAGGAGGGAGAAGAGAAGAGTGGGGGAGAGCACAAATGTCAAAGGGATACCACCTTTTGTCTTCAACACTCTTGTAGTCTTCAATGGATGTTTTGATTGGAGCTTGAGTGGCTTCAAGAAGGCTTGAGGGGCTTTAGTGGAGTATATAAGTGTATATGAGGCCTTGTATATGGAGTGTATAGGCTTAAGAGGGGTAGAATCTAGCCTAAGTGTTGGAAGGGAGGAATATATGTAGAAATTTGAGTTTCTGGAGTGATTTCAGCAGAGTTTCATATCAATTTCGGACCTGGAATATGCAAGGGGGGAGGCCTCTATTTATAGGCAATTTGGAATAGACCATGCACATGTAGGACATGCGCAGGTACTGTTCCATTGCCAGAATAACACGTGGCACCCTATGTACTGGTTAAATCTCGACCGTTGATCGAAAGTCGGTCTATCTGAACAAAATTTGAGCGCATGTAGCATACGCTCCGTCACTGGGAAGATTCGCCCGAACTTTGCCTCGATAATTGGGTCAATCGGGAAGGTTCTGGGAAAATCGGTCGCACTAGAGATGTTTTCCTAGCGTTTCTGATGAACTTTCATGTTTTCAAAAATTTTGAATTATGTTTGGAGGTGAGTGATATCGCCTTGGGAAGCGTGCCAAAAAGGACACTTTTGTGGAGCATCTGTGAAACGCTCTGTGTGTGTTCAAAAGTAGCTATTTTCATTTGATGTGATCGAGACCTTTGAGAAGCAATCTATTCGATCGGACCGTTCCAATGGAAAGTACTCTGGAAATACTTTCTAGAATTCTCAAATTTACACATTCTCAAATCATTTGATGGTGCGTTTTGATTAGGGAATCAAAGAAAAAGTCAACCTTGGCGGAGCGTCTGCGAGACGCTTTAGGGGTTGCTGAAAGTCATGGTTTACACACCGTACGATGGAGGGCTTCAGGGAGCGATCTATTTGATCAAACCATATCAATGGAAAGATCTATGGACGAGTGTTTGAGAATTCCCTGATGTACGCATTTCTCAAGTCTGTTGACGATGCGTTATAACCAGGGAATCCGGGGAAAAGACAATTTAGGCGGAGCCTCTGCGAGACGCTCCAGGGAACTTTTGTCGAGTCGTGTGAGTTTAGCATCGTAGGGTATTCCTTGGGTTAAACAAAGGCGGGTGGTGAAACCTCCACTCAAAATCCCAAGGCCGGTGCTGTTTCGGGGCATTTTTGGGCTTCCAGGAGCAAAACGGTCATTTTGACCGGAGTTGGCTGGAAATGGACTGGTATATTGTGTTAGGCGTGTAGGGCTATTCAGGGATGGTTTTGAGAGAGTCCGTTGCCGTTCAGCGGGGTTTGTGCCATGCTGAGCCGCTCGGGGGCAAAACAGTCATTTTGACTGGAGTGGGCCGGAATAGGACAGGATTTGGACCGAATGGCGTGCGGGGGACGCCTGATGGTTTGACAACATTTGGAAGGATGGACTTATCATTTTGAAGGATTTTGAACTTTCCCCAAACGTGCCTGGAGGCCCAAAAGGGCAGGTTTGGTCATTTTTCACCGAGTCGGGCTAGCAGGCGCCGGTGTTGACCTAGGTATTGGTTCCCGAGACCGCCCGGTCTCGGAAAACTACTTGTGCGGTGTTGGTCTCTAAGAACGCCTGGTCTTAGAGAGCTACCTGTAGGGTGGTGTTGGTTCTTGAGAACGCCTGGTCCTAGAAAGCTACCTGGAAGGGTGGTGTTGGTCTCCGAGAACGCTTAGTCCCAGAGAACTACCGAATAATGGACATTCTACATTGGCGGGCTATTAGGCGCCAGAAGTGAACCATCTGGAGTCTTTGATGAGGTGTTGGTCCCCGAGATCGCTCGATCCCGGGAAGCTACCTGGATGGCGTTGGTTTCTAGGCCCGCCTGGTCAGGAAAACTCCCTGGAACAATGGTGCTTAAGGCTTCAACGGGTCCTTGTGGGCCCGAGAAGCGACCAACTGGTTGGATTGGAGATTGAAAGGCTCATCTTGAGCCTGCATGTGTTGTGATGTTGGAAACTGAATCCGGTGGGGTTAGAGATTGCCGAGCGGACAAAAATGGAGTGCTTACATAGTCATCAACAATAACAAGTGCATATTATTTTCCACCAAGACTTAAAGTCTAGTTGGTCCAAATAAGTCCATATGCAACAGTTGTAATGGCCTAGAAGTAGTGAGCATGTTCATAGATTTAAAAGAGATTCGAGTTTGCTTACCCATTTGAGAAGCATCACAAACTCTATCTTTGTTAAACTTGATTTTTGAAAATCCTTTGACCAAATCATTTTTATAAACCTTTGAAAGTATGCTCATACTAATGTGACCAAGTTTTCTATGCCACAACCAACTTTCATCACTATTCATAGCAGCAAGGCATTCAACATTACAAGAAGACAAGTCATTTATATCAAAAATGTATATATTGCCTGTTTATGCCTAGTGAGAATAGTTTTGTTACTGTTGATGCCAATCACATTACATTTAGAGGATTTGAATATAACTTTGCATCCTTTGTCACAAAGTCGACTAATACTCAAAAGATTGTGTTTGAGTCCTCTAACAAGAAAACATTTTCTATAAAAGTGAAAGAGTTCTTACCAATACTATCTATACCGATGATCTTTCTTTTGCTATTATCTCCAAAGGTGACAAGTCCTCCATCCTTTGGTGAGAGAGATGCGAATTGTGCTTTATCTCCCGTCATATGTCTTAAGCATCAACTATCCAAGTAACAATAGTCTTTCTTGGATTTCACCTGAAGGCACACCTACGAAAGAATTTATTTGACTTTAGGTACCCAAACCATCTTGGGTTCTTGGAGATTAGTCCTCAATGGCCTTCTTGGAACCTATGCATTGTTAGGTGTAATTGATTTTTGTATGGCACAACAACTACTAGCAACACTTTTGTTTTCCAAGAATAGCATCCAATTTCTCTTTTCCATTTACACATTTAAAAAGAGTTGTTTCCAAGTGTTTAACTTCTTCTCTCAAAACTTGATTTGCCCTTGAAAGTGAAGAATCCTTTTGAAAAGAGTTTTCCTTAACTCTATTTTTCAAGACACAAATTTCATTCTTTAAATCTTCATTTTCTTTTGTAAGTCCTCATTGTCTTTAGTTAGAGTAGAAATCATCTTTTTGAGAAGACTATTTTTAATTTCCATCTTTTTTAATTCAATAATTAAATCATCGAAAGCATCTTGTAGTTCATTGAAAGTAAATTGAGAGGAATCAGAAGATGATACCTCATTCTCTTCCTCATGAGCCATGAGACATAGATTGCCCATTTCTTGAGTTTTGGTTTCTTCTTCGAAATTGGATTCTTCATCATCACTCCAAGTCATAGCAACCATTGCCCTCTTCACTTGGTCTTTCTTTCCTTTCTTTTTGAGCATGGGGCATTCAGCCTTTATATGGCCAGGCTTCTTACATTCATAACATATAATAGTTGATTCTTTTCTAAAATCTCCTTTGGTTTCATGCTTCTTTCCACCTTTCTATTTTCTTTTCATGAATCTTTTGAATTTTCATGTGATAAGGGTAATTTCATCATCATCCTCATCACTGATTCATCTTCTGGGTTGGTGGACTTGAATGCCACTGACCTCTTTTTCTTTTCTTCCTCTTCTTGGGCATGTTGCTTTTGAGTAAACTCATATGTCATTAGGGAGCCCAAGAGTTCTTCAAGAGGTAAGGTGTTGAAGTCATTTGCTTTTTGGATGGTCATAACCTTGGCTTCCCAAGTCTTTGGCAATGAACTCAAAATCTTTCTGACCTGTTCATTGTTAGGATAAACCTTTCAAAGAGACTTCAAGTCATTAATAATATCGGTAAATCTTGTGAACATTTTGGTAATGGACTCATCCAATTTTATCTTAAACAATTCATAGTTATGAACTAAAATATTGATTTTAGATTTCTTGACTTAATTACTACCTTCATGGGTTATCTCAAGTCTATCCCATATTTCCTTGGCTGATTCACAAGTACAGATACGGTTAAATTCGTTAGGATCAAGGGCATAATATAAAATGTTCATGGTTTTAGCTTTAGATTGCAACATTTTTAAATCATTCTCATCCCATTCGGATTTGAGCTTAGAGACATCAACCCTTTCAACTCTCTTAGTAGGAGTCTTGGGACCATTTATTATAATCCTCCATAATTTATAATCAACAAATTGAATATATATTCTCATTCTAGTCTTCTAATAGTTGTAATTGGTGCCGTTAAACATAGTTGGTCTAATGGTGGATTGACCCTCACCTAGAGAGCTTCTAAGTTGATTGCCATGGATCAATTCCTAGGATGTTAATCCAAATACAATAATACAAGCTCTAATACCAATTGTTGGCCCAAAAGGCAACCCAAGAGGGGGTGAATTGGGTTTTTTCAAAAATAATTACAATTAAGACAAATTAAAATCAATCTAAGCAATTAAACAGTAATTCAAGTTATGTGTGATGCAAAATAATCAAGATTGAATGAAAATAAAGCACAAAGAAAGACACCAAGAATTACCGAGATTCAACCACAACTTATGGTCTATGTCCTCACCCCAAGATTCCCTTGAAGTCTTCTTTCACTATGCAATTGTCCAATTAGAAAGTAGAGACTAGTTGAAGTGTCTAGCTCACTCTACTTGAAGCTTACACCCAAGCTTCAATGCTAAGAGAATTTTGTCCAAGCTTTCTCAAACTTACAAGTGTTTTTCTTCTACTAGAGAACACTTATACTCTAACTCACAAGCAAATAGAGATATACAATTAAAGTACACCATCTCTATGAAGAGTTGATGAGAATTAAAAAGAAAAAGAAAGAAAAATAAGGACATAAGCCACAAGTTAGTGTTTGATTTTAAAAAACTTTATGTGATACATGCCTTAGGGGTGTCCCTTTTTGAGAGAGAGACTAAACATGATGCATTCAACTCATTCTTTAGAGATAGGGGGTTTTGCCCCTGTATACAGATACCTTACCATTAGTTGTGAACATCCATTCATTCATTCGTTCGCGAACAATAAAAAGAGTACATTGAACCTTGAGTTTGAATACGGGTAAACCAGAATACATTTTAATAGGGGAAAGAGGAATATTTTCATTAGGACTTCCACCTATCTACTTTTACAAGGAGCATCCTAAACTACTTTTGAGTCCTTGGATTCACCTTTTGTTGATGTCGAGAGGCCATTGAATTGATTTTGCTTTGTGGGTTGCCCCTTTGTCTTCTTGGTAACCCTATCTTTGTGAGCATAGAGAGATTTTGACCTCTCTTCATGGAATGACTTGCAATGCATGCCATGAGTCCTTATGATTATGTGAGAACTCTTAGGATTTTGGTAAGTTTTATGCAAGGGAGAGTGATCTTGGCGTCACTCTCTATGGGTTGATCATATGCATGAGAATGCATTGACTTGAGCTACTTTAGAACTCCCCTCTTGAAATAGAGTATTGAATGTATGTACATGTATGCAAGAGTATAAGGAGAGAGAGTGCAATAGTAAAGTAAACATGCATGCATGAGCATTTATACAAGCATTATAATAATAGGAATAGAAAAGAATAAAGAAAAGTAAAGAAGTCGTCCTTTCCTCCATGGTTTTGAAATTGATGTGTGCGTTTTAAATTCGGTAAAGGTTCGGCTATGCATGGGTTCCTACATGAGCATAAGGTTGAGGGTTTACTAATACTTCCTAAGAAGGCTCACTTCTCAGATATTCAAATCTAGGCCCACTTCCTGAGGTGATGCCATTATCCGAGTGGGGGAACTATCAAGAGGTCGTACGCTAAGAAATTGACACAGCATTCTCCCATAACCAATACACTGTTCCCCTTCTAACTAGAAGGGTAGTAACTAGGTAATAATGCAAATATACAAATGCAAATGCACGTGCAATGCGTGTGTAAAATTTTAAAAATTTAGAGGAAATGACCCAGTAACTCCTATCCATCCTATCTGTTCCATCTTGTCAATCATGGTAGTTTATATAGACAATAAATGTTATGGTCCATTTACAAAATAAAATGCAGAAAGTCCGTATCTTGATGACAAACTTAATGCAAGATAGAATAATTGAATATGAATTGTGTAAGCACCCTATTTTTGCCACCTCGACAATCTCCGGCTCGACTGGATCCAGTTTTCAAACATCACAAAACATACGAGCCCAGGACGACTCTTTCAAACTTTAATCCAATCAGCTGGTTGCTTCCCAGGCCCATAAGACCCAATTGAAGCTATAAAGACCATCATGCACCTAGGCAATCCAAGCAGCTTTCCGAGACCGCCATTGAAGCTGTAAAGACCATCATGCCCCTAGGTAATCCAGGCAGGTTTCCGAGACCGGGTGGTCTCGGAAACCAACACCATCCCGGTAGCTTCCCGAGATCAGGCGATCTCGAGGACCAACATCTTATCAAATTCTAGACGGTTCACTTCTGGCGCCTGCTAGCCCGCCAATGTAGAATGTCCATTATTTGGTAGTTTTCCGAGAATAGGCGTTCTCGGAGACTAACTCCATCCTCACAGATAGCTTTCTAAGACCAGGCGTTCTTGAAAACCAACACCACCCTACAAGTAGCTCTCTGAGACCGAGCGATCTCAGGGACCAACACTGCACAGGTAGCTTTCTTAGACCGAGCGGTCTAGGGAACTAAAACCTAGGTCAACACCGACGCTTGCTAACCCGACTCTGCCAAAATTAACCAAACTTGCCCTTTAAGCCTCCAGGCACGTTTTGAGAAAGTTCAAAATCCCTCGAAACAATAAGTCCACCTTTCCAAAGTGTTACTAAACCATTAGACGCACTCAAGGCGCCATTTTGTCCAATTCTAGTTCCATTTCGGCTAACTCCGGTCAAAATAACTGTTTTGCTCCTGAATGCCCCCAGCACTGCACAAATTCCACTGAATAATGAGAGATTCTCCCAAGATCATCCCTAAATGACCCAACATGCTTAACATATCACTCCAATCCATTCCTGGCCATTCCAAACCAAGCCGGCCAAAATGACCATTTTGCCCCTAACAACCCGAACATGCCTCGAAACAACACCGGTCTTAGAAATTTGAACAATGGGTCTTGCCATACACTCCTGTTTAACCTAACGAGGACCTTACAACACTAAACACCCCTGACTTGATAAAAGTTTCCTAGAGCGTCTCACAGACGCTCTGCCAGAATTGCCTTTTCTCCCGATTCCTTAGTTATAACGCACTATCAAATGACTTGAGAAATGCGTAAACCGGGAAATCCCCGAAAGCTTGTTCATAGGTCTTTCCATCGATATGGCTCGATCGGATAGATTGCTCCCCAAAGTCCCTCATCACGTGGCTCAAAAACTGCTAGTTTTAGCCACCCCGCGCCGCAAGAATTGACTTTTTTCCCAATTCCCTGACTACAACGCACTGCCAAACTACTTGAGAAATGCATAAATTAGGAAATTCCTAAAAGTATTTCCAAAGTACTTTCCATCGGTACGGTCCAATCAGAGACATTACTTCCCAAAGGCTTTGATCATGTGGCACAAAAACAGCTACTTTTGAACTCCCACGGAGCGTATCACAGACACTCCGTAGAGATGCAATTTCATGCACATTTCCCAAGGCAATATCTCACACTGCCGAACGCCATTCGAACTTTTCAAAAACACAAAAGTTCACAAGAAACCTTAGGAGAACACCGTGGATGCAACCGATTCCTCCGAAACCTTCCTGGTTGGCTTAATTATCGAGGCAAAGTTTAAACGAACACTCTCAGTGATAGAATGTATGCTACATACGCCTAGATTTTGATCAGATCAACCAAATTTCGATTAATCGTCAAGATTTAGCTAGTACAATGGGTGCCACGTGGCATTCTGGCAATGGAATAGTACTGGCGCATATGCTACATGCGCTAGGGCAAATTTGGCCCAGGCATATATGCCATATGCGCCATGCTTCTCTCAGATTGCCTATAAATACAGGCCTCCCCCTTTGCATATTTCATAATCGAAATTGATAGCGAAGCTCTGCAAAAACCGCTCCAGAATCTCGAATTCCTATATACATCCCACACCTCAAATACTTAGGCTAGATTCTACCTCCCCCTAACCCATACACTTCACATACATAGCCTTTCATGCCATAGAATATCTCCTTCCAGCCCCTTAAGCATACTTAAAGCCCTCCTAGCTCAAGTCAAAACATCCATAGAAGATTGCAAGTGTATTAAAGGCAAAAGGTGGTATTTCTTTTATGTTTATGTCTCCCCTCACTCCTCTCTTCTCCCCCCCTAGCCTACTTAGGCTATTCTATATTTTAATCCCCATCTTCTACCCCCCTTTCTGGCATGCTTGAAGCAAGAGTGCTCTTAGTTCATGCCTAGAGGAAAGTTAGTGAGAGCCACCGTGTAAGGGGATCTCTCACTAGCCTACTTTAAGATGGTATGGGCTTGGAGCCCCTTGATTACGTGGTGTAGCCTAAAGCCTTATATAAATTCATGACTCCCTTTGTATATTGATATCTTGTTCATGTTTTGTGTGCTTGGCTTTATTTTCATGTTTATAATAATGTTTTTCAAAATTTACACTATTCTCATTTTCATGCCATTTTCAAGCTCAATATTCCCTTCAAAATGGTTTTAAGAGTTGGTCCCTTGAAGTTTACGATGAGATCCTAGGTAATCATGCCTTAGAAAATCTCCCCATTAACCCCTAATTCACACTTTTGCATCTTTGCATTCCAACTTGCATAAAAATGGTTTTCAAATTCTCTAATTCCCAAGGTTTCTATTCTCTCAAGTTTAGTGGTTGGAATAGCCCCATGGAATCCTCTCTTGAGTGGTCTCCCTTTCATATTGGCCATAGGAGCCTTCAATTGTTAGAATGGTTCTCTTCTCTTTTTATTCTTGCGCAAAAATGATTTTCAAACTCTTTGATTTCTAAGGTTTTTATTCTCTCAAGTTTAGTGGTTGGAATGGCCTTATGGAACCCTCTCTTGAGTGGTCTCCCTTTTACATTGGCCATAGGAACCTTGACTTGTTAGAATAGTTTCCTTTGAAAAACGGTTTTCAAAATCTTTTTTCTCAAAAATGATTTTCAAAAGTTCATTCTCTCCATCTTTGCATTAAAAGTGGTTTTTCAAAAGTTGTCATCATTGTGTTGATTATTGAAATCTCTACTCTTTTCACGATAAAGGTTATAATGGTCCTAAGAAAACCTTCTTTGGAATGGTTTTCAACCACCAACCATATAAACCATATCCTTGGCTAGAGTCAAATTTTCATGGAAATGATCTTCGAATGGGTTGTCTACCAAAAGCCTTTGCATAACATGATTTGTTTTCCAAAACTCTTTTAAAAAATGCATAAAACCACCTTTCAAAACCATCTTCTAATCCAACCCTAGGTTAACTTGACTCTAGTTATCCAATCCTAGGTTAGCTTGACCCTAGGTGTCCAACCCTATGTTAACTTGACCCTAGTTATCCAACCCTAGGTTAACTTGATCCTAGTTATCCAACCTTAGGTTAATCTAACCCAAGTTAGTTAACCTTAGGTTAACCAAACCCTAGTTGATTAACCCTAAGTCATCTTGACCCCAGGTTAACCTAACCCAAGTTAGTTTACCTTAGGTCACCCCTAACCTTAGGCCAACCCAACCTAAGTTAGTATACTTCAAGGTTCCAACTCATGGGCCACTTTTAAATGATCTTTCTATTTAAAACTATTCTCATAACCCATCTTTCCAAAACCTCCTACCCTCTTAAGATTTCAAAAAACCAACTCCATAACCTTCTCAAATACACTTACATTCTATCTTTAAATTATTTCCAAAAATATTTTCAAGAATTCACAACCCTAAGGTGACCCTACCCCTTCTATGGCTAGGGATCCCAAGGGAAGATGATACATTAAGTTCAACTTTCAAGGTTGTCCATATTAGAGTTTCAAAGTCCTCGGTGCTTTCAAAACTTTCTGAAGACCAATTTACTAAAACACTCCAAAATCATACCTCCAAGGTTTTCAAAACAAGAATTCAAAACATTTTCAAAACTCTCTTAATTTATTTCAAAGCATCTCCAAAACTCCCTTAAGTTTTCCCAAAAATATTTCAAAACCCCCTTTCGAGAATTTCAAAGTTCTATTTCAAAAACACTCCAACATCCGATTCCAAATCAAAACTCTCAAGTTCTCTTTATCCAAATACCATAAAGTGTCTTCAAACTTTTTCAAAGACCTCAAAACGTCTTAAAACTTGCCAAAAGCCCTAATGCGCCTATTTTCCATCGGGCTCTTGCCCGAACTATGAATTACCTGATTCTCGCCAAATGAGATATGTAGGCAACCTAAAATAGTGCGGTCATAACTTTTATCTCAACTCAAGTCCTTTTTCAAAACTCTCTACCAATTTAAGATTTCTATTTCAAATTCCGTTAAAACTCTCATGTTTTCGAACTTCTTCCAAAACTTGCATCATGCATCATTCATCCAAAAACTGATGACTAAATCCCGTTTTTCAAAATGCTAAAGTGGATAGTAAGTGGATAGTGGTAATCGGTTATTCTAGTGAGTGAACAAAGGGTGATTAGACATGTAGGTACCGAAAGGGCGGGGTAGGGTGATGATCTTAAGATATCTTCCCTACACGTAACCAACCCCCGGACTATAGATTTCTGTTTTCGAATGACCAAAATGAAGTTACTTTCAAAAAGGGCTTAAACTTTCTAAAGGTTGCCAAACAACCTATTTTCTAAAAACTCTCTCTCAAGCGTGTTTTTTAAAACTTTTTTTGAAAACCTAAGTTTAATCTTCGGATTAACACTTAGTTTTAGGTGACCTAACTCACCTCAATCAAGTTAGGTGGCAACTCCTATTTTTCTAAAAAGCCCTTAATCAAACCTATTTCAAGTTCAAATCTAGTTGCACTCATCCTTCTAGGAGGATGAGTTCTAATGACAGAGTTCTGTGTTTTTTCGAGCTGAAAGGACTTGGTCAAAAAATCGAGGTACGACAAATTGAATGCATGTTATGGCATGTTTTTTAAAACAACTTTGATAAATTGGAAGTGGATAGAATTGGACTAATTAATCAAAAATTCTAGATGACTAAAGGTGAAAAGACATGATAATGGCATAACCCTGTAAGCATCCCTAATGGAGTCGTCAACTGTCGAGCCCCAATTTTTCGCAACATCGAAATGTTATATAGGAAACACATGGTACTCTCTCATTAGAACTCATTCTCCTAGGAGGACTAATGCCACTAGGTTTGAATTAGAAATTGATTTGAATAAGAGCTTTTGAAAAAAATTTGGAGTTGCCACCTAACTTTGTTAAGGTGAGTTAGGTCACCTAAAACTAAGTGCAATCCTAAGTGCAATCCGAAGATTAAACTTAGGGCTTTTTTAAAAAGTTTTGGAAAACTTCCTCAAGAGAGGGGTTTTTTTTTTTTTTTTTTTGGAGAAAACATGTCATTTGGCAACCTTTGGAAAGATTTAAGCCATTTTTTAAAATAACTTCATTTTGGTCTTTCTAAAACAGCAATTCTAGGTTCGAAGGTTTGTTATGTATAGAGAACATGCACTAGGCTATCACCCTATCCCTCTCTTATAGTACCCACATGTCTTTTTACCCTAGGTTCACTCATTTAGAATCTTCGATTATACAATGTCTAATTATATCTAGTTCAAACTCGAGGTCTAATTGAGAATAAACACTTTGAGGTCTTGTTTGATTTGAAAAGATACTTTGAGGTCATTAGAAAGTTTAACCTGAAAAAAGTTCGATTTGAACTTTGATTTGGAAGATTTGAAATTGGACTTTAATTTGAAATTGATTTTGATTTAAAATCAAACTTTGAAGTTAAACTGGGACTTATTTTGAAAAGTTGGAATTGAACTTTAAAAGCATCTTGACTTGAATTTGAGTTTAAAAACCATCTGGGTTTAGAAAAAAGTTAAAGTTTCCTAACTTAGGGTTAATGATTGAACTTAGCTTCCTAGGATCTATATAACCTAAGGTTTAAACATGCAATTGAAATAAAAAGGTTTGATTTTGCAAAAGCTTGATTTTAGAAAGTTTCGAATTAGAAAATTTTCAAAGTAGGAAAGTTTCGAATTTTATTAAAGACTTGATTTAAGAAAGATTTGATTTAAGAAAGGTTTGAAATTATAAACTATTTGGAATTAGGAAAGATTTGATCTCTATTTCCTAAAATTGAAGATTGGATTTTATTTTCAAAAATAGATTATTTGATTTGGCTTCCTATTTGAAAAAGATTTGATTTGAGTTGAAATTAGAAAGCTTTAGTTTTGGAAATCTATCATTTTATTTTATTCAAGAATTAGAAAATCTATGATATTATATAGAAGTTGGTTTTGGGAATCTATGATTTGATATAAATAGAAAATCATGATTTTATGTGAGAAAATTAGGGTTTCCCAAACATAGGCTCTAGGGTTTTGACTTGAACTTCAAGACGAAGAGATTTTGGAAAGTAAATCCGTGAGAAGATCTTTTAGGAAGTGGATTTACAAAACTAGTTTAGAAAGGTATGAATATAGACCTTTGAAAGTTTCTTAAATATCTCACTTTCCTAAAACGATTCTAACCATGAGAATACTAGAACCATTCTAGGGTTGTGATTTTGAAAAAAACTAGGGTTTGAAACTCTAATATGGACTTTGATGGTCTCTTTGAATGTAACACTTTTCTAAAACAACCCTAACCATGGAATGGCTAGAATCATCTTAGAATTGTGATTTCTTGAAAAACAATTTAAGACTTGAATTGAAATTTGGACCTTGATGGTCATATTAAGTATAACACTTTTCTAAAACAACTCTAGCCATGGAATGGTTAGAATCATCGTACAATTGTGGTTTTGAAAATAATTTTGAAGGAAAAGGTTTTGAATGCAAGTTTTTAAAACAACTTTTAATGCAAGTTTGAAAACAACTTTGAATGCATGATTATGATAACAACAATGTAATAGGGACATGAACATACAGGTTTGGGCTTCACCACATAACCAAGGAGGTTGAACTCACACCGTCTTAGGTGGAACTCAAAGAGAATCCCCGACATGGTGATTCCTTCCAAGACCTTCCTAGGCATGAACCAGAAGGTCCCTTATTTCAAGCATGCAAGAAGAGGAGGTAGAAGAAGTAGGTCAAAATAGAAGAAAATCTAAGTGGGTTAGAAGAAAGAAGAGAGAAAGGGGGATTGCATAAAAGTAAATAGAACCATACCTTGTATTCTTCTTTGCTTTGATGCTTTGATGTTGGACTTTGAGAGCCTTGAATATGCTGCACTTGATCTTTAATAGATGCTTGGAGGCAAGGATTTGAGTGTATAGACTATATGAAGGCTAGGGTTTGAGTGTTTGGAGACAAGAGTTTGAGGGGGCTTAAAAGAATTAGGGTCTTGAGGAAGTTCGAGCTCTATTTTCAGAGAGGCAGAGTTTCTAGAGTGATTTTGTAGACCCCGAATACGTAGGGGGTGGCATATATTTATAGGCCACCAGAATAGTGACTAGCGCCTCTTGAAGTGGCATCAAGCCATTTTTTAGCTTGGGGCCACTCCTAGTGGTACCAGCCACTTTGGTAAATTTTCAAGGTGGCAAGAAATAGATCTTTGACCCTTATGATCCAAGCCAGAAGATTTGGGCGTCTGTCCTACTGACTATCACGCAATTTTTAGCCTGGCTTCGTTAGTGGTGACTTTGAAAAGTCTGAAAATGATACAAAAGGTCTTGAGCAATCAAAAAAGGCTGGGAATGGATGAGAACTCCTGAAAGATTTTCCTAGAGGTAATTGCCTTGATAACTAAAGCTAAAGTAGTTGAAAAGAGCGACCAGCCCACTAGGGGCAAAATGATCATTTGAATTGGAAAGCATCGGGATCAGCCCGAAGTGATCCATGAGAAGATTTGAAGGTTGAAAACACTCTTTAGAATGTTCTGAGGGATTACAGGTTTGATACCTAGAGTCGGTGTGGTTGAAAAAGGCAACTGGTCCACCAGGAGCAAAATAATTATTTCACATCGGGTTTACCTAAAATGGACCCAAAATGGTCCAAAAAGGTACTGGAGGGTTGGCAATACTATTAGAAGCATCCTTGGAAGGTAACAGATTTGGTACCCAGAGCCGATGTGATTCCTAGAGGCGATTGGATGCCTAGGGGCAAAATGGTCATTTTGACTGGATGCTCTCGGAATCGATCCAGAAGCAATTGAAAGGCACTAGAACTTGCTAGATTATCTTTACAACAATCTTAGAAGGATGGACTTACCACTCTAAGGTCTCAGGTACTTTCTCAAGAAGCGTGCCAATAAGCGTGTCATAGCCAAGAGCTATGTTCGGTCCAATGACATAAGGGGCTTGATGGCATTCCCGATGTCGACCTATGTGTGAGTGTTTCTGTCACTCTAACAGTTGTGATGTTTGTGAGTATTTTCATCACTCTGATGGTGTGCATTCATACCAGAGATTGCTTGATTTTGGGAAGCTGCTAGATGGTCTTATCATCTCGGGGCCTTAGGTACTTTCTCGATCGACGTGCTGAATAACGGACATTCTACATTGGTCGGCTAGTATGCACTAGAAGTGAACCACTCTACCGTCTTGGGGACTTGGGTTCCCTCCTGGTCAATAATTATGAATGGACTTATTGTTCTGAGGGATTTCTCGATAAATGTGCCATACTAGATGGACTTACCATCTGAAGGATCAATTTTCTCAAAAGAGTGCCAAATTGAGTTTGACCAGTCTAGACTGGAATTGGAACTGGAATTGAGATTGAAATATGGACTTACCGTCTTTAAGAAGAAGTGCCAACTAGAATTGGATCGAGTAATGCCCTAAGGATATTTTGGTCATTTTGCCTCTATTGGGCCTGGCAAGCCCGCAAAGCGGTTGATTAATTAGATTAAGTCTGGAAAGCTAATTTGGGCTTAAATGTGTCTATGTCGGAGATTGCCGAGTGGAAAAAAATGAGGTGCTTGCACAATCTTCTAGAACTTGGGGCTTTTAGGAAAGGTTCCACAATATTAGGTCCCCACTATGCAAAAGGTTAGGGGCTGATCAGTGGGTTCAAGTTGTTAGTGGGTTACTAGATGAATGGGCTAAACTTCTAGTATATTTCACATTTCTTAACGTATTGTTGTAAACACCTCATTTTTGCCCGCTCAGCGGTCTCCAGTCCATCCAAACTTGTATTCAAGTCAATATGGACGTATTCTAATATACATCAACTTTCTAAGTCTAATCCCATCAATCGATCGCTTCGTGGGCCCTTTGGGTCCAAATAGAAGCAAAATGACCAAAATGCCCTTGGGAGCATTGTTCGGTCCAATTTCAATAGGCATATCTTTCCGAAGACAGTAAGTCCCCTTTCCAATTCCAATTCCAATCAAACTTCGAGTCCAATTCCAAATTCCAATCCGTCCCTCGACAAAGTTGATTCCTCGAGGTGGTAACTCCATCCAATTCAGCACGTTTTTCGAAGAAAGTTCTTTGAAACGATAAGTCCCTTTAAACCCGTCGACCGGGACGAGACCCCAAGTCCCTGAGATGGTAGAACGGTCCACCTTTGGTGTCTGCTAGCCCACCAATGCAGAAATGTCCGTTTTGGCATGCCTTTCGAGAAAGTTGATTCCTCAGGCACTAAGTCCATTTAGTAGCTTCCCGAGATCAAGCAGTCTCAAGAATAATCGCAAACCGTCAAAGTAGCAGAAGTACTCGTAAACATCGCAACTGTTAGAGTGGTGGAAACACTCGTAAACTGGTTGACATAGAGAATTGCCAACAAACCCCTATATCATGGGACCGCTGTCAGAGTAGCGGAAACACTCAAAACCCAGGTCAACACCAATGCTTGCAATCCCACTATGGTGAAAAATGACCAAACTGCCCCTAGGGCCATTTTCGGCACATTTCTCGAGAAAGTACCTAAGTCCTCATAACGGTAATTCCACCTTTTCAAGATTGTCTTAAAGGTGATCAGGCATGATTAGGTGCCTTCTAGTTAGTTTCGAGCCAATTCCGAGACTTTTCGGTCAAGATAACCATTTTTTCCCTAGGCATCTAAACAGCTGAGGAACCACACCGGCTCTGGGTATCAAACTGGTAACCTTCCGAGAATGCTTTTTATAGTAATCCTGACCTTTCATTATCTCTCCGGATCATTCCGAGTCAATTTCGGCAAACCCAGTGTAAAATGATCATTTTGCCTTTGGTGGGCCGATCGCCTTTTCCGACCACACCGGCTCTGGGTATCAAACCGGTAACATTTGGAAACATTCTAAATAATGTTTCCAAACCTCGAGTCTTTTTCCGGGATATTCTGAGTCCATCTCGGTAGCTTTTCGGCCCGGTTGACCGTTTTGCCCCTAATGGCTCGGTCAACCCTTCCAGCACATCTTGACATCATTTTTTAAGTCAGTTACCCCCGAGACCCTATTCTAAGGGTTCATGTCCCTTTCCGGTCATTTGGGTCATTCCCGGCCCCTTCAAATCATTCCCGGACCTTCTGGAGCCACCCCTAGTGAAGCCAGGCTAAAAATTGCATGGTAGTCACTAGTACAAGCGCCCAAATCTTCTGAAGATGCGTTACTTGCCGACTTAAAAGCTTTCCTAAGTGGCTGGCACCACTACAAGCCAAAACTTGGCCTGGCACTACTAGGAGTGTTCTTTGGCCTGGTGCCACTACAACAGGCGCCAAGTTGTTCTTCTCTCTATAAATACAGAGCCTCCTCCAGCATGAAAGAGGTCCGCAAACTCAGTCTAAAAACCCTACTCATTGATATATAGAGCTCGTAGCCCCCCTAAACCCTAGTTTTCTTTAAGTTTTCCAAACCCTATCCCCCATACACAAACCCTAGCTCTCATATACTCTCATACACTCATATACACTCATACACTAGCCTCCAAAGCCTCCAATGAAGACTTGAAGTGCTGCAACCCAAAGCTCTCAAAGATCAAGACAAGTTCCCGAAGATCAAGAAGAAGACTGAAGTGAAGATCGAAGCGAAGACCGAAGCAAAGCAAGAAAAACAAAGCGCGCAAAGCAAAACAAAATAAAGAAAACACAAGGTAGGCCCTCTATTTAAGTTTACGCATCTTCCCCCTCTCTCTTCTCCCTCTGAACCCACTTGGGTGTTCTTCTATTTTAATCTCCCATCTTCGTCCCTCCTTTCTTGCATATTGAAACAAGGGACTTCCCGGTCCATGTGTAGGATTAGGCTATTGAGAGTCACAATATCGAGGGCTTTCCCTTAGTCTAACAGGAGATCACGTGGATTCGGCCCCCTTGATTATGTGGTGAAGCCTTAATCTTATATGTTCACGACCCCAACTTGCATTGTGCATATCATGATCATACATCTCTCCAAAATTCATTTTCAAACTTGTTTTCAAAACTTGTATTAAAGTCATTTTCAAAGTTTGTGTTAAAATCTTCTTTTTCAAAACTTGTTTTCAAAATCACAATCCTAAGGTGATTCTAGCATTTCCATGGTTAGGGTTACTTTAGCAGAGTGTTACATTTAAAGTGACTAATATGATCCATATTTTCAAATCCTTGTTGTTTTCAAAACCACCATCTTAGAGTGGTTCTAACCTTCTTATGGTTAGAATCGCTTTAGGAAAGTGAGATATTTTATATACTTTCTAAAAACTCTCTTTTCAAATCTCTCTTTCTAAAAAATTCTCTTTTCCAATACACTTTCTAAAAATTCTCTTCAATCTCCTTTTCAAAATTCCTTTCCAAAGTTGTTTTCTAAAACTTCTCTTCACAAAACTCACTTTCCTAAAAACTCCTTTCCAAAATGCTCTCTTCGAAATTCATTTTCTAAAAACGCTCCCTAGGTCTTCTTCCTTTCCAAAAACTCTCTTTTCAAAATTCACTTTCCAAAAACTTCTTTTTAAGATCTCCTTTCAAAAACTCTCTCAAAGTTTTACTTTCCAAAATCCCTTTCAAAAAACTTTCTTTTCAAAATTCACTTTTCAAAAACTCCTCTCTAGGATTGCCTTCCAAAAATTTCCTTTCCTAAAAGCTCACTTTCCAAAATCTCTTTTCTTAGAGTCCAAGTTAATCCCTAGAGCCAACAATTAGGAAACTCTAACTTCTTTTCTTGAAACATGATTTTCAATCTTGCCTTAAAATCTAGGTTTCCAAAATCTCCCCTTTTACATCTAAATCTTAGGTTTCCAAAACCTATTTTCTACATCAAAACTATAGTCTTCCAAATCTAGGGTTTCTAAAACTTCCCCTTCCCATTCCATGTCAAATCCTATCTTTCCTTTAGGAAACCAAATCCAATCTCCCGTTTAGGAAACTAGATCCTATCCTTTGTTTTTTAAAACAAAATCAAACCATCTCTTTTTAGAAATAAAATTCAATCCTTTATTTTAGGAAATCGGAATCTCAATCCTTCCTAGTCTAAATCTTTCCTAAATTCAAATACTTTCTAATCTCATACTTTTCTAAATCTTAAGTTTCCAAAACTTAAACTTTTAAATCTTCCCTTAAACTTTAAACTTCTTAATCTCTCCTAAGCTCAAACCTTTCCTAATTTCAAATCTTCCTAAATTTCAAATCTTTTTAAATTCAAAACTTCCTCAAGTCAAAAACTTTTTAAAAACGAAACCTTTCTTAAGTTAAAACTTTCCAAATCCAAAACTTTCTTAAGTCAAAAATTTCTAAATTTGAAACTTTCTTAAATTCTAAACTTTCCAACTTTCAAAACTTTCTTATTTCAAAACTTGCCTATTTCAAAATATTTCCAAATCGAAACTTTCCTAACTCGAAAAATTTCCTAAACCAAGACTTTCCTATTTCAAAACATTCCTAATTCAAAACTTTCCTAAAATAAAACTTTCCCAAAACAGAATTTTCCTAATTCGAACCTTTCCTAAATCCAATCTTTCCCTAATCTTCCAGGTCCGACATTCGAGTCAAATCTTTCTAAATCTCAAGTCCTTCTTGAATCCTATCTTTCCTAAGTCTAGGTTTCCTAAATCTCAATCTTTCCAAAATAAGTCCAAATTGTTGACTCAAGGTTGATCCTTCTTGACTCAAGGTTAATTCCCATTTTGATTTTGATGATAACTAAACCTTGTATTATTTTACTAATGAATCTACTTAGTGTGCAGATTAACAAAGTTCATAACTTAGACTGAAAAGTTGAATCGTAAGTCTAATACATGTCAAGATGAATGCACAACAAGTTCAAGATCAAACAATGAATTCCAAGAGCTATGCAATGAACCAAACAAAAGATTGATGCCTATCTCTACTTCAAACAAATGTTCTACATTCGAAGAGATTGAAGGTGTTCAAATAAAACTTCTATCAAGTATGCATAGTTTCAATGCAGATTGATTAGCATTCAAGATAGACTGAAGACTTCATCAGAATATGCAAAGATCAGTTAAAGAGGAATTAACTATTGAAGAAATTGAAGATGCTCAAGAGATGATTTCATCTAGTATGCAAAGATCAATTCAAGACAATATGATTGAAGTTGCTGAGAAGATGGCTCACAATGATTGTCTAATCCCTACTTGGAATCCAAGTGAAGAATTCTTCTACAATATAAAGGATCTATGAAGACTAGATACATGAAGACTTCATCATATCTGCAATGATCTCAGTAAAGTGATTTTAATGGAAAATGAAGAATCGCTAGCAAAGAAAGGAAATCAAAAATCAAGCATTGTGAAGCTCTACGTAATTAAGAAAACTTGGCATTGAAGAAGATATTCTACAATGATAGAAGGAGCTGAGCAAATGAAGAAGAAAAGATGAACATTGATCTAATGAAGCCTTGACAGTTTAAGAGTCAAGAGAAGATCAATATTCAACGACTGATTCAATCCAAATTGAATAGAAGTTAACTCTGATGAGTTAAAGAGATTTGATTGATCATCATACCCCAAAGATATACTCCTTGAAGATCTTATACCAGTGCTTTGATAAGCTTGATCAATAGAAATCTGAAAGCAGATTTATGGGCAATGAAGGGACTCATGGAAATGAGGAGTCGCCTCTTGATCACAAAAGTAAAAGGCCTGAAGACAAAATGGGTAATGAGGAGACTCATGGAAATGAGGAGTCTCCTCTTGATCACAGAAGCAAAAAGGCCTGAAGACAAGATGAACAATGAGTGGACTCATGAGAAATGAAGAGTCGCCTCTTGATTACAGAAGCAAAAAGTCTGGAGACCAAGTAGACAATGAGTGGACTCATTATAATGAAGAGTCACCTTATGGAGACAGATGCAAAGGCTTGAAGATGACATGATCAATGAGCGGACGCATGAAGACGAAGAGTCGCCTATTGGTAGCAGAAGTAAAAGGCTTAAACATGAAGATGAAGTGTCGCCTCATGACAGCAGAAGCCAAAGATATGAAGATAGAATGAATAAGGAGTTGCCTCATTGATATGAAGAGCGAACTCATAAAGTTAGTGAACTACATCTTGTAATTATAGAAGCAGAAAATGTTGACTCCACAAATCTGGAGCCGACTCCTCTAATATAACGACTATTTTTCTTAACGTTATAACGGACTGGACGTGCATTAATGATCCCCAACAACCACTAACGGATGGAATCAACACAGGGGTATATATATAAGCCTCCACCTGCATTTATAACCAAGAATCAAGAGGAAGAAACAACTAGAGATAAGAATCACTGATCAACCTGATATTCCTGGAACATTCTTCCTGTTTTATTCTTGTGAGCTTTGAATGTAAAATCAACTCTTGTTAGAGAGTGTGTTTGTTTCTTGTATACTCTTTATACACTTGTAATTGAGAGTTTGAGAGTTCTCTTGTGAAAGCAAAACTCTTGTAAGTTTGAGTGGAGCTTAGACAAAACCACTTGGAGATTGAAGAGCTCGGTGAGGAGTTCTTTGTATAGTGAGCTGAGTACTTTATCAATCAGTGGTCCATCTTGTAATAGGTGATTACATAGTGGAAATGACTTTAAGGAGGTATTGGGGTGAGGACGTATACCACGGTTTGTGGTTGAATCTCGGTAAATCTGTGTCTCTCTTCTACTGCTCTGTTTTCTTTATTTCTACTGATTACATTACATTGCATATAGATTGATCACTATTACATTGCTTAGATTAATTTTAGTTAATCTTAACAATTGTTAATCTCAGAAAAACCCAATTCACCCCCCCTCTTGGGTTGCCTTTTGGACCAACACAAATCCTTCTTCCAAAGTTCTGTTTTTCCAAATCAAAGTCTAATCTTTCTAATTCCAAATTCCAATTTCCAATCTTCTATTCTAAGTTCAAATCAAATCCTTCTTCAAATCAAAATCTCTTTTTCAAATCAAATCTTCTATTTTCAATCGGACTCTTGTCCGAACTACGACTGACTTGATTCCTCTAAAAGGATACGTAGGCAACCCTCATGGGTGCGGTCACAACCTTTTTCAAGCTTTTATTTCCATAACTTTTTTTTCAAATCTCCAATTCCATAATCTATTTTCAAGTTTCAAATTTCAAAAATCTATTTTCAAATCTCTATTTCCAATTTCTAAAACTTTCCAATTTCAAATTTATCTTTTCAAATCTCTTTTTAAATCAAATCAATTTCTTAGCAAATCTATTTCCAAATCTATTTTCCAACTCTCTTTTTCTATTGCACTTGCATATCATGTATCATATCAATTTCTTTCTAAATATTCTTTTTAAAGTGGATAGAATTGGACATTTGTTAATCGAAGCCTCTCATAGGTGAATCTAGGGTGAATAGACATGTAGGTACCGCAAGGGCAGGGTAAGGTGACTGCTTAGTATGTTTTCCCTACACGTAACCAACCTTCGAACTTAGGTCACTGTTTTCGAAAGACCAAAATGGAGTTTATTTTCAAAAAATGGCTTAAATATTTTCAAAAGATTGCCAAACAACCTATTTTTCTAAAAACCTTCTCTTGAGGAAGTATTTTCAAAATCGTTTTTCAAAAACCATAAGTGTAGTCTTCGGATTGTGCTTAGATTTTAGGTGATCTAACTCACCTTAATCAAGTTAGGTGGGGACTCCAAATTGTTTTCCAAAAGCCCTTTATTCAAATCAATTTTCAATTCATACCTAGTCACACTCATTCTTCTAGGAGAATGAGTTCTAACGAGAGAGTACAGTATTTTTCCCGCTTGTGTGTGTATTCCTCGAGTGCGAAAAATCTGGGCGCGACAATTGTTCGGGGTCCTTCTGCATGTAAGGCCACCAAGTCCTTAGGAGATGGCTGGGTAGGTCGACGATCATCCACCTACATGGCCCGTATAACTTCCTTTATAAATCTCATAGAGTAGGTCATAAACCTGGTCTAGGTGTACACACTACAGATAGGGCCAATGAACGACTTCTTGTATGGCATCCTTTCAAGAGACAACCAAAATTGAGTAGTCTTTCATTGTATCTTATGGGCCCCCTTCTTGTTTTTAAGTAGTCGGTCTTCTAATAGATACACGACAATGGGGTCCATCCAGCTTAGACCATGTTTGGCATACATAACTTCCTGTTCTGATTACATTTCAATGCTAGGAGTTGAAAGGGTCTCCACGAATATGGTTTTCCCAAACCCCAATTTAATTGATGTGACTAGGCTTACGAGGGTGTCAGCATGCCTATTTTCCTCCCTATTAACTTATCTCACTTCTATCTTTTTGAACAAGTTAGTTAGTTTCCTAGCTTTGGAGAGGTAGAACTACATTCTCTTATCCCAAGCCACATAGTCACGTAACACCTGGTTAGCTACCAACTGGGAGTTACAAGATACCAGTAGCTTATGACTCAAATCTATTTGACACCTCTTAAGCCTGCTAGCAGTGCTTCATATTCGGCTTCATTGCTGCCAGCTTTAAAGTCGAGTTTGGCAGCTCTTTCTAAGACTACTCCCTTTGGGGAAATCAGAACAATTCTAGCTCTAACCCCTTTATTGTTTAAGGATCCATTAGTAGACAGCTATCATAGGTCCCAATTAGAAGCTCCTAGGGTTCTTGGATCACTTCATCCTTGTCCCCCAGTTCCGGGACTAACCTCTTGGTTTTCAAACTCTCGACGCCTTCGAAGGAGAATTCTGTAATTAGATCAGCTAACACTTACACCTTGATCATTGTTCTTGGCTAGAATTTTATGTTGAATTTTTTAAGCTCGACTACCCATCTCGTGATTCTTCCCAAGAGGTCGCCTTTTCTCACTATCATCTTTAGAAGGTTTTCACTACTATTATGGTGTGGGCTTGGAAATAGTGCACTTGCTTGTGCAAAGCAATTGTTAGAATAAGCGCCCACGCCACTAGTAAGCACCATGACTCAACATCTAGAAAAGTTTTGCTGATATAGTAAACTGATTTTTGCACTTTCTCTTTTTCTCTGATCAATATCGTACAAACAAAGTGGTCCGACACGGCGAGGTAGATGTATAGCTCCTCGGACATGTCCATAGTAAATAGCAATGGCAGTGAGGACAAATATTATTTCATTCTTGGAGGGCATGCTCACATTCTTGGTCCCATTCAAATTTGCTACTATTCTTTAGCAGCTGAAAGAATGGTCGGCATTTGTCCAAGGATCTACTAATAAATCAATTCAGAGCCATTGCCATTCCCATGAGTCTTTGAACCTCTTTAGTTATCTTTAGGTTTTGAACATTCTAAAGCGCCATTATTTGGTCCTAGTTGGCCTTGATTCTTTTTCTTGTTACTAGGTAACCTAAAACTTTTCAGAGGAAACTCCAAATGCACACTTTGAAGTGTTAGTTTTAGTCGATACCTTTTTAGGATGTCAAATATAGACACGAGGTCAGAAAAATGGCTTGAGCTTTCCTTCTTCTTTACCACCATGTTATCGATATAAACCTCAATGGTCTTCCCAAGCAGGCGATCGAACATCTTAGTCACCAATCGTTGGGTATGTCACATTGAGTTTTTCAGCCCAAAAGGCATTATCCTGTAACAGTAGGTCCCTCTCGAGTTAATAAAGGCTATCTTTTCACTGTATTTTCTTATTCGGGTTCATGCATGGCAATCTGGTGGTGTCCTCTATAAGCATCTACGAAGCTTATCTTCAAGTGTCAGGCTGTGGAATCTACTAGTTGATTGATCTTTAGGAGGGGAAAGTTGTCTTTAGGTTAAGTTTTATTAAGGTTGGTGCAGACCACGCAGAGCCTTCACTTCCCATTTTTATTCTTGACAACCACCGTGTTTGAGAACCACGGGGGATAATGTACCTCCCGAATGGAGTCTACTTCAAGCAGCTTTTCCACCTCTTTAGTTACAACCTCAGTGTGCTAGACAACCTACCTTCTTCCTCTTTCAATGATAGGTCGATGTGCAGATCTATGCTGAGGTGATGGCGGATTACCCTGGGGTCGATGCCTGGAATCTCAGACGGCATCCATGCAAAGACACAAACGTTCAGTTTGAGAAAATTTACTACTTCCCGCTCTTCTTGCTTAGACAATGAGGTCCTAATCAAGAATAAATTCTCCTGGTCTATTTGATTGATCTGTATCTTTTTCAATTTTTTATAACATTGTCTTTAGTTGGGCTCCCAACGTCCTTAAGGATAAGAGTATCCGAGTACAGCTCCATCATGTTGAGCTACCCAGAAGTTCCTTTCCCTTTTAGGATTGCCATGAAGCACTGTTTGGCTATAACCTGATCTCTTCTCAACTCTCTCACTCCCTCCGGGGTCAAGAATCTGATAAGTTGGTGGTAGGTGGAGGGGATCGCTCCCATTCTACGTAGCAAGGTTCTTCCTAATGATCATATTGTAGGGGGATAACACAACCACCACAATGAAACCACGACAAATTTTATTTTGAACATAATAGTTCCTACCTAAACAAGTAAGGTGATCTTGCCGAGTGGCCATACCAGGTGTGAGTTGAACCGAACTAATGGTATCTTAGATCTTAGAAGATTGGACTCCTTCATTTTGAGCTTCTTCAATAGGCTAAGGTACATCACTTCGGACGAACTTCCATCAGGACTCTCTTGACGTCGAAATGTCTTACCCAGAGGGTAATGACCAGGGCATCATTATGGGGGAGATGAATGTCGAGCAGATCCGCGTCTGAGAACATTATCTCTTGCTTGGAGTCTTTTTCATCTTCTTCTTGTAGGGCACGGTTCTTCTTACACCTTAATGGTTTCTTACAAGTCAGATGCCTTCTGTACTTTTGCCTTGAGGAGTTTAGATTCACCTTATTTGGATCAGTTACAACATAAATCACATCAACAAACTGCCACAGGGATAGGCCCATTCTTTTTCTCATTTTCATTTCTATTAGGCATGCTCTAGACTTAAGCACTCTTAGTCTTATTGATGAACTGTTCGAGGAGCCTTGCCTTTGCTAGCTCTTCGAGATGGACTTTGTACGCTTTGCAATTCTCGATCATGTGCCCCTTATCTCGATGGAAGGAGTAGTGTAAGTTTTGATTCCCCTTCTTTGGATCACCTATCATTTTGTTAGGCCAATTGAAGTAGGGTTTATTCTTTATCAACGGTAGGATTCGATAGATAGACTATTTGAAGACAATATTCAAGCCTTATTAGCCTTGAAATAATCCTTGAGTCTCCCATTTTCTTTACCACCCTTTGGCAGATTACCATCCTTCCTTGGCTTTTCTTTGGGGGAGGCGGGCATTTACTCAGTCTGCCCCATGTCCTCTTCAACTTTAGCATATTGCTCGATCCGTTGTATTAGCTTGGTGATGCTAGCCACTGCCCTCGCCGTCAACGATTGTCTGAGTTGGCTCTTGAGGGGAAGCCTGTGCATGAATGAGGCCATCGCCAGCTGTTCAGTGCAATCGTTAATATCATTGTAGATTTCCCAATACCTTCAGGAGTATTCCCTTAACGTTTCCTTAGTTTCTTTTTTCATGGACAAAAGAGACTCCACCTCCTTTGGGTGTTTGTTGTTGGCTACGAATCTTAAAGTAAAACCAATCTAGTCGGAAGCTTGTCAAACCACATGAGGGTGATCTCTCCTAGGTTAGAGGGGAACACCTTACAAATGAGCATGTTGTTCCCACTTTAGACTGACATCATTTACTTAAAATGTTGAACGTGAGCCACCGGGTCTAAATTTTTGTCATAAAGAGTGACCCATGGCATGGTAAACTTTCTTGGTGGTTCTAGGCCCTCTATTATTTCTGCAAAGGGCGAAGATGATATTAGGTCTATAGCCAGGTGAGCTATGTCATGCGTGGTCCCACTCTCATCTTTCCTGACACATTCATCCAGCTGCTTTGTCAATCATTGTCTCAATTCGACATCTTGAGTTCTATCTTTCTCCTAGTTGGTGGGTGGCCTCTTTGCTCGACTATGCAACCCCCTTGCACGTCATGCCCTAGTATTACTACTGCTAGTATGATTTTGTATAGTTTTTCCTAAATGGCTTCATTGCCTTTCTTAGCTTCTACTCCTTCTAGGCTACATGTCTTCCTTCAACCCTTCTCGAGAGAGTTTTTACCCCTTAGAAAGGCCTTCTCATTTCGATCTTGCATGAGTGTACTTATTGTGCCTAACCATTCTTTCCAAGTGTTTAACCCTGGCATGGACTTCAGTCAGTTCTTGTTCGCGTTGTCGGACCTCTTCCTTATATGCCTCAGAGACCCTTCAGATACCATTCTAAAGAGGAATCCTTATTAAAGAGCCTTCTCTAGCGGCATGGGGAATGGCTTGTTGTTGGCTCCTGTTGAATCTCTGAGCGAACCCACGACATATCTGGCCTAAGTTGTCTTGGCCCGTGGCGCGAGTTTCCTCACCTTGGGCTTTGTTTTTATCTTAGACCTCCATCTCCATGACTGACAATGTACTCTCATACCCTATCCTCCTACTATTCAATAGAAAGGGGCGTTCTTCCGAAAACTCTAACACTCATAGTTCCATCTTTCATGCCCATAGACATTGCCAATTGTGCGGGGGATTTTTCCACATAGTTTGTAAGTTGTCAATATAAGACTCGAGCATTGGGGAGTTCCATTGTCACCTGCAAAACCACCAAGGGTGAGCACTATCCGACTGATATTTTCTCAGCCAAAGGCACTCTAAAGCTTAAGTCAACTAAGGGAAGTGGTTCACAAGTAAAAAGAGAGAGAGAGTATAGAGAAGGAGTGTATTGCTAGTTTGTGAGCCTCTACTTCTTTTCCAGCCTTCTCATACAGCTTTATAGTATTTCACCAGTCTTCCTGGTCGTGGTCCAGTTAGTCAAGCTTGCCCCTGCTCTAGATGGTTATGGGCTAGTATCCTACGAGTGGAGTGTGGTTCCTGACTTTGGGCACAAGTTCAGCCCACTTCCCTTTCCCTTGAAAGATTAGTAGAAATTGTTCTTCACTCCACTAACTACATTGACCCGGTCAACATAGTGCCCACATGGCGAGTCTGATGTCACATGGCATTCTAGTGCAGAAATTACCTCCCTCAATTAGTGAATATAATTATTTGAAATCTTTTCATAAATGATTCTATTTGTACGAAGGCCTTAATGATTGTATCATTTAGGGTTTTTTAATTCAATATAAACAAAAAATAGGGGTAGCCCACCCATAAGAGTCACAAAACAGAGTTATGGTTACACATAGGCTAATTTGGCAAACATATCGGCCACTTGGTTTGATTCTCTAAGTACATGTTTGATGTGAAACTGCCATGCACATAGAGTTGTAAAATGGACCAAGTTACTCGAGCTCAAGCTCGCCTTCAACTCGTTAAAAGCTCGTTTGAGATCGGCACGTTATGTAAACAAGTCAAGGTCGAACATATTTTAAAACTCGTAAATTTTATGAGCTCAGCTCGAATTTAACTCGATAAGTTTATATATACTAAACAAATTCAAGTTGTCACGCCCAGATTTTCAAACTTAAGTCTTTTGCTCTTGGCTTAGGAAAAATTGGTTATCTCTCTATTAGATCTTAACCTTAAAAGGATAAGTGCAACAAGGGTTTGATCTTGAAATATGATTTGAATAAGAGGTTTTTGAAAAAAATTCATAGTCGCCACCTAACATAATTAAAAATGTGCTAGGTCACCTACAACTAAGTACAATCCAAGGACTGGACTTAGGTTTGCAAAAATGTTTAGAAAATGCATTGTGTAGAATGCTTTAAAAAATGAGGTTTATTTAGTAACCTTTTGAAAATGTTTTAAAGCTCTTTTGAAATGTGACTCCATATTGCTCTTCGCACTAGAAATCTATGGTCTGGGAGTTGGTTACATGTAGAAAAAATATTCTAAGATCATCAACCTACGCCACCCAATAATCGATATCTACATGTCAATTCACCCTTAACTCAGTCACTAATATCTAGTTACTTAATATCTACTATATCTGCTTATAAAATTTTGAAAACGGGGTTTTGTCATTACTTTTGGGATAATGCATGATACACGTTTTTGGAAAGAGTTTTGAAAAATAGGAAGCTTAAAATGAGTTTTGAAAAATGATTTTGATGAAAAGGAAGTTTTGAAGAGGCATTTGACTTGAAAGAAAAGATGTGACCACACCTAGGTTTGTTTAGGTTGCCTACGTATCTCGTTTGGCAAGAATTACATCATTCGTAGTTCATGCAAGACCATGATTGGAAAGTGGACTCAAGAGAGTCTTGGATGGTTTTGAAACTTGAACTATAGTTAGTTTTAACTTGAAAATCAACTCAATGGAGTTTTGAAATGTTTTTAAAGTATAACTCAAAAGAGTTTTGAAATGCTAATCAACTCAAGAGAGTTTTTGAAAAGTGTTTTGAAACCAACTTAAGAGAGTTTTAGAAGGTGTTTTGACATCAACTCAAGAGAGTTTTGAAAGGTGTTTTGAAAGCAACTCAATAGAGTTTTTGAAGTTATGTTTTTTAAAATCAACTTAAGAGAGTTTTGAAAGTGCTTTTGCAATTAATTCAAGAGAGTTTGGAAAGTGGTTTTGAAGTCAACTCAAGAGAACTTTGAAAGCGTGTTTGAAATGAACTCAGGAGAGTTTTTTAAATGATTTTAGGACCAACTCCAGAGAGTTATGAAATGATTTTTAAAATCAACTCAAGAGAGTTTTGGAAAGTGTTTTTGAAATGTTTTTAGAATGAACTCAAGTGAATTTTGAAATATTTTTTAATTGAACACGAGAGAGTTTCAAAACATGTTTGAAATGAACTCAAGAGAGTTTTTGAAATGAACTCGAGAGAATTTTGAAATAATTTGGAATGTTAATTGGAGATTTTTTACAAAAATGCTTGGAATGGAATATAGTAAGAACTCTTTAAGACTTGTCCTTGAAAAGTTTGGAAATCATTTTCTATGCCTTATAAAAGGTTTGTTTGAATATTTCATCACCTTTAAAATATTTATTTGTTTGTCAAATCTCCCATTAGACTTATCATTTTTTAAAAGTATTTTTGAAAAGGGCTAGAAACTTCATTTATGTTCTTTTT
The DNA here is from genome assembly GCA_033060915.1 of Euryodendron excelsum. NCBI lineage: Eukaryota > Viridiplantae > Streptophyta > Magnoliopsida > Ericales > Pentaphylacaceae > Euryodendron > Euryodendron excelsum. The sequence continues at coordinate 23,107,304 of CM065383.1, read as the reverse complement.
TTATATCATTAGGGTTAGGAAACCCTAGTTTGGACTATGGAGCTCACAATCATTATCACACCTTTCTTTGAAAACCCTAATCATTGAAAGATTAGGATTATTCTAACGATTGTGAACTTTCAAAATCATTTTTAGAAAATATTTTTGAAAAGAGTTAGGATATGAAACCCTAGTATGAATCATGTAGATTTCATTTAATATATCACATTCCTTTGAAAATCCTAACCGTGGGAGGGTTAAGATCATCCTTAGAATTCTAAGTTTTCAGAAAATATTTTGGAAAATTGTTTTTGAAAGTGCTAAGTATTTAGCGATTTTCTTTGTTGTGACAAGTTCAAGAGAACCTTTTGAAGATAAATTGAGAAAATCATGAAAATATTTGCAAAGGTTTTAACAATATGATTTTTGAATACTCAAGAGAGTGGAAATTTTGGAAAACAAGTATGAAAATGGTTTTTGAATTTAAAACATGATTTGAAGGGACTTGGAATTGAGGCTTGTGGTTAAATAACTTAGGCTAGGTTTACTAACTAAGGTTAGATTGATCTAGGATTAACTAACTTAGGTTAGGTTGACCTAGGATTAGGTTGACCTAAGGTTAACTAACTTAGGTTAGGTTGACATAGGGTTAACTAACTGGGGTTAGTTTTGTTAGGAAAATTGGCTCATTTTGTGCCATGTAAATTGAGAGCTAAAATCTTTCTATGTCTCATGTGAGTCTTGAGTGTATTGATCGCATTCTAATTACCTTAGATGTTAGGAATTTGCATCTAATAAGCCTCAAAGGAAGAATCAACAAGAAGTGGATGAATTTTGAGAACTAGGTCTCGTGCAAATCTCATTGAATCTGTCTTTAGCAGATTAGTTCGGTTGTACCTAGTTTTTGGCCAAGATTTTCTTCAAATTAGAAAAGGCTCATTAGAGGAATAGTTGTAGAACTCTGAGTCTTCTTTCTAGAGAGTTTTGAATCTCATTAATCTGACATTGGAGTAAAATGTTATGGTCATAATACTGGAGACTACACCATAGACTCCACCGTAGCGCACCTTAACTGCGCCGTGGCGCACTCACCTTAACAAAAATATTCAACAAGTAGTGACATGCGCCATCAGGCACACCAAACTATGCTGTGGCACACTTGGATAATTTTTTGATTTCGAATCTACTTTCCAGCTTGGTACTAAAAAGCTAAAAAGTAGCTTTAGCCCATCAAGGAACATGTGAGAACATGTGGGAGGAATCTTAGCTGGTATGGACTCAACAAGAAACATTATTTACAAGCATGAATCACATATATCTTTCCCATACACTTGTGCACATGAGAATCAACTTGTCCATACACTTGTGCACATGAGCATTAAACTTGCCTATACACTTGTGCACATGTGCACATGAGGATTAAACTTGCGCATACACTTGTGCACATGTGTACATGAGAATCATACTTGCCCATACTCTTGTGCACATAAGGATTTAAGTTGCCCATACACTTGTGCACATGAGGATTAAAGTTGCCCGTACTCTTGTGCATATGGGGATCAAAGGGAGAGAGGTTCTACAATTTTCTTCCTTAGCTAACAAGGCCTTGCAGCAGCTGTCATAATATATGCATAGAAGATATTCAAGTGGGTAGTAAGGGAGTATAGAGAGAGAATAGATTCAAGTATTTTGTGTGTGCACTCTACCACGTAAAGTCCTTTACTTCATATATTAAGAGCCTACATGATCTAAGAGGACTCACCATCATATTTTCCTTTATACCATCAAAGAGAATAGAGTAGCTTGTGGTGATTCAAGTTGCTAGATCGAAGGGCTTCAACGTGGACTCGGTGGAGAATCAAGTACTGAAACGAGTTCATGGATTCGGATGGTGTACAAGCTACAAGGTTCAATCCTAGTTGTGGACTCAACGGTGTGAAAGGGTTGTAAGGCATTCTTGTACTTTGTTCCTTATATAGTGCTTGATTGGAGCTGGACTAGGTCCCGTGGTTTTCTCCCGAAAGGGTTTCCACGCTTAAATTCTCTTATGTCTCTTTGTTGCTTGCTTTGAATACTTGTTGATGTTTATTATTCATGGATTGCTAGAATGTATAATCATGGCTTAAAAATTGAGTAGAGACCTATTCACTCCCCTCTAGGTCCATTTTAGAATATAAATCCATATTACCAAGAACACTTGGTTTTTTCAAGTTTGACATAGGGTTAATTAACTTGGGTTAAGTTAACCTAGGGTTAACTAACTTGGATTAGGTTGACTTCAGATTAGCTAACTTCAGTTAGGTTAATCTATGGTTTTGAAAACCTAGAGAGAAAAACTTGGGTTTTGAAACCTAGTGAGAGAAACTAGGGTTTTGGAACCTAGAGAGAAAAAATAAGATTTTGAACCTAGTGGTTTTGAAAGGTTTATAAAGTGTCATTTTATGCATAAGACTTGGAAGTTTGCTTTGGAAAACTATGATTTCATGTAAAAACCTTATGATTTTATGTAAAAAAAAAAATTTTAATTTTATGTGAAGAACTTTTGAGAAACACTTTGAAAAATGTCATTTCATGTGAAAAAGTTATGATTTCATATTAATCCTATTTTGAAAAATCAACTCAAGAGAATTATGCGTTTTATAGAACCATTTTAAAAATCAACTCGGTATTTTCAATTGGTATCAGAGCGGGACACTCTTAAAATTGTTTTCAAAACTATTTTTCTTAAGTGAGGTCTTGAAAGTGTTTCTAGTAACATGGATTTGTCTAAAGAAGGTATATTGACTGTTTGCTCACCACCTCTGATGGAAGAGCCTATTTATTGTACTGCATATAATTCTTCTATGTACAAGAATACTCACACATCTCCCTTTACATCTAATAGCATGTATGTTAAATATGATAGTTGCCTTGACCATAGTGAAACTCTTGAGTCAAATCATGATGACTCAATGAGTGATAAGGATAATGATGATGAGATCATAGACCTTCAACAAACCTATAACCAATTGTTTCAAGAAAGTTACAAATTGGGAAAAGTCAAAATTAAATTGACTATAAAGGTGAGGACTTTAGAAAAAGAGAAGGATGCATTGAAACAAAAACTTATTGAAGCTCAAACCCTTATAAGTCAGTTGAGTAGTCAAAAGGTTACTTTAAGTAATAAAGTCAATGTTCTTGAGAAAGAGAGTCAAGACAAAGTTGAGTCTAATAAATTTCTTGAGGACAAGGTCAAAAAGCTTGAAACTGAACTTGCTAATGCTTATTTGTTGTTTAAGAAATATAACGCAGGCTCAAAGAAGATTGATGAAATTTTGAATACACAAAGGAGCTTGTGTGACATGACTGGGATTGGATACATAGAGAAGGCAACTACATCTTTCCAGCCGGCAAGTAAGCCTAATTCTATGAAGGCTCAAGGTAAGTCTTCTATACCAAGTAAGGCTAAACATTCTAAGGTTATTTCTTCATGCCACCACTGTGGAATTAAAGGGCACATTAAGCCTCACTGCCCTAATTTGAAGACCAAGGTTGTGACTTCCAAGAAGAACACCACCACATATGCACGTGTTGTGCCAAATTTGAGACCAAGCCTACTAGGTTTGTTCCCACTTGTCATTATTGTGCTGTTAAGGGTCAAATCAAGCCTTATTGCCCTAATTGGGAGACTAAGCATGTGCCTTATAAGTTCATTACTTCTTATGTGTACCCCAAGCATCCAAAGGTTGCCTAATCTTCAAAGTTTAACCATGTTTGTCATCATTGTGGAATGTTTGGTCACATTAGACTTGACTGTCGCAAACTGAATAGGGTTCCTAATTCTCTTGCTCATTATCAACCTATGAGTCACAATAAAAGGTTGAAAAATCAGGTTAAAGTCCTTACCAATCATGTGAACAAAGTTGTACTAAAGCCAAGGCAAGTTCCTAAAAATCATGATGAAAGGAGGAACAACAATGTTATGACAAGACCTAGGACTACACCCACACCTCATGAGTGTATTGACAAACCTAAGGTGACTGTTATATGGGTGAGAAAATCTTATTTGGAATATTTGAGAACCCCTAAAAAATTTATAGGGGCAAGCCTTGTTGAGTAAAGGCTTTTTGCGTCATAGACTAGGATGTGCTTCATGTTTATTCTTCCGATCCTAGTGTTATGATCCCTTTTGTAATTTTATCTTTTGTTATATTTCTATTTTTTTTTATTAAAACAAAAAAGGGGGTTTTTGTTGATTCTTGACTTGTGTTCATAGTTTTGATTGATCTATATTTGACTTTATATAATAGAATCAAATCGCATATTTTGGAAAAACAAAAAGTTCTTTATTCATGCCAAGTATGAACTGAGTGTCTTGTATGTCCAAGTGATGATTTTCATAACTAAACTGACACTTTGGTTCACTTGCATGGAGAAGAAACATGTTGAGTCTAAAAATGTTTTGTTGTATATTTGTTTCATTTGAATTCCATTAGTATTATGCTTGAAAAGACCTATGATTGCATATCCTCTCTAAAGTTTATATTCTTCAATGCCTTCCCTCCTTCTTTTGCTTTCACAATGCAAAAGAATATCTAGAGTGAGCTACTTGTTCAAAAAAAAAAATACTACAAATTCAAAAGAAATTTTATGCAGTCATGACCAAGGAAAAGGCTACCTATGAGTGTAGAGTGAAAGCTACTATAGACGTTCACCGAAATGTGCAACTTGGTTTTAAGCATCATAGAGAAGGTTATCTTGCTCACTAGAGTGAAAGCCGCCTTCGGCCTCAAAAGAGTGAGCTATTAAGAGGTGTTATGCATTTGAGGGAGAGCCTTTGCATTTTTTAATATTAAGCTTTGATTGGTTGTTAATTAGTTTGATTTTCATGCTAAATGATATCTCTTGTGAGTTCTTGATTCAAGTACTTAAAAATATGCTTTTGTTCTTAAGGCTTGATCCTGCTATTCTTGATGCTCACATACTCACTTTGTCGTTTGATTATGACCATCATCATCTTGTTAAAAACTTGATGTAATCATCATCTTGGACATGTATATATGAACTTGAGTACTTGATATGTGTGTTTGAGCTCTTGCCATGTGAATCTTTTATAAGTTTCTTAAAATTTGTGATCGTCAAGTCACTTATATATTTTTATATATATTCATTTAAATCTTGTGGTTGTATTTTGTGTCAAAAATGGGGAAGAAGTATTTTGTTTAGTGTCTTGTTTATTTTTAAATAATTAATGGTTCATCTTAATTTTGCTTGGTGTTTATGCATGTATTGAGGGGGAGTATACCATTGTAGTATTGTTGAGGGGGAGTAATATTATTTACCAAGAACACTTGGTTTTTTCAAGTTTGACATAGGGTTAATTAATTTGGGTTAAGTTGACCTAGGATTAACTAACTTGGATTAGATTGACCTCAGATTAGCTAACTTCAGTTAGGTTAATCTATGGTTTTGAAAACCTAGAGAGAAAAACTCGGGTTTTAAAACCTAGTGAGAGAAATTAGGATTTTGGAATCTAGAGAGAAAAACTAGTGTTTTGAATCTAGTGGTTTTGAAAGGTTTATAAAGTGTCATTTTATGCATAAGACTTGGAAGTTTGCTTTGGAAAACTATGATTTCATGTAAAAACCTTATGATTTTATGTATAAAAAAAAATTTAATTTTATTTGAAGAACTTTTAATAAACACTTTGAAAAATTTCATTTCATGTGAGAAAGTTATGATTTCATGTGAAACCTATTTTGAAAAATCAACTCAAGAGAATTATGCGTTTTATAGAACCACTTTGAAAATCAACTTGGGAGTTGTAAGTTCTATAAACAACTTGAAAATCAACTCAAGAGAGTTGTCTGGAAAACTATTTTTGCACAAACTCAAAAGATTAACCTTTTAGAAAACCATTGAAGAGACTATTGTTTTGAAAACTATTTTAACACAAACTCAAGAAAGTAACATTTTACAAAACTACTCAAGAGATGGTTATTTTGAAAATTATTTTTAACAATCATTTAACACATTAAAACTACTCAAGTGAGCATGTGATATACATGATTTATTTTTGAAAACCACTCAAGTAATGGTTGCATTGGAAATCATTTTTATCATAAACTCAAGAGAGCAAAGCTTTTGAAAACCACTCAAGAGAGGGTTGTTTTGTAAACCATTTTTGAAGCTTTAACATAGTAAAACAACTCAAGTGAATATGTAATTTACATGGTTTGTTTTTTAAAACCACTCAAGTGAGGTTTGTCTTGGAAACCACTTTTATCACAAACTCAAGAGAGCAGAACTTTTGAAACTCACTCAAGAGATGGTTGTAAATCTTGTAAGAACTTGAGAAATCAACTTAAGAGAGTTGTAAGCTTTGTAAAACATGCATCCTCGAGATTAGATGGCTTTAAAGACACATTAAGGCCTAAGAACTTAGGCTTTTTAGCATGACCACTAAGCAACACCATTTTAAAGAGCTTTTTAAGGGACTTTTTACAAAACTTTTGGAGATGAACTTTGAAAATCATTTGAAGAGGATATCACAGGTAGTTTGAGAAAAGATTTTAAATACTAAAACAACTTCATCACATGTATGATATGAACATCACCACAAATATAATGCAAAGGGTATGAACATATAAGGCTTTATTTCACCACGTTGCAAGGTGCTTCAAAGCCATACCATCTATAACTAAACTCACAGGATAGCCTTGGGTACTGTGGGTCTTGTGAGGTTTCACCTGGGGATGGCTAACAAGTTCTCTTGTTTCAAGCATGCAAAGAAATGGGGGTAAAAGATGGGGGTTAAAAATGATAAGAGTTCAAGTGAGCTTTAGAGGATAGAAGAGAAAGAGAGGGTAAACATAAGCTTAAATGGAGATTACCTTGTCTTCAATCAACCATGGCTTCTCTCTTGATTCTTCTTTGGAGTTGGATTTCTTCTTGAATTTGAGAGACTAAGGGATTTTTTTGTGAATCTCAAATTTTCTAGAGTAATTTCAAGAGAGTCTAGCTATTTTTGTCTCCCAAATACACCAAGGGTGGCTTTCTATTTACAAAAAATCTAGCCAAGGCCCCACACATGAAGGACATGGGTATAGCAAAAAATGGCCAAATTCATGTCCCTTATGCATTTGCCCTTGGCCATTAGGGCAATGCCACTTGGCACTCCTGTACTTACTAAACTTAGGCTACAAGACAAATTTTGCATCAATCTTATCAAAATTTGGACACATCTAGCTTATGCTTCTATGTCGGGAACTTTTACGTTTGTTTTCCTTGATTTTTGAGCCATCCACGTATGATTCGGGGAAATCGAGTAAATTGGCGATATTCTCTTGTAGTTTCTCTTAAACTTAGTGCCACTTGAGAGCTTTGGATGATTCTGGTTGATGAAGATAAAGTCTCCCAAAGCAAGCTCAAAAGTAAGCTTTTTGGAAGCGTCTGCAAGGCGCTTACTTAGTTTTCTAAAATGGCCATCTTTGATCTATGCCATCATGACCTCCAGAAAGCGCTCTTCTTGATAGAATCGTATCGATGGAAAGTCCTCTGGGATGGCTTTCAAGAATTCCCTAATTTATGTATTTTTTAACTGTTTGACAATGGGTTATAATCAAGGAATCAGGACTTGAAACTAGAAATGGGAAGCGTCTTTTATATGCTTCCCAAGTTTTCAAAAGTACCCTTCTTTGGACCATTCGATCATGACCTTCGGGAGATCTTGTTGCCAATCGGATTGTATTGATGGAAAGCCTATTGCTCAAGCTTCTGGGAATTCCCTAATTTGCACATTTTGTTAATTGTTTGATAATGCGTCTTAATTAGGGAAATAAGGAGAAAGTTGGCTTTGGAGAAGTGTATGTGACACGCTTCTCAAAACTCTTGTTGATTAAAATGTGCTTTGAGCCAAGGGACTCACTTTGAGATTTACAGATCTTTAGAGCATTACGATGGGGGTCGGTAATTCGCAGAGCCGATGTGGTCTTGAAAATGTGCTTAGGCACGTAGTGATAAAATGGTCATTTGTCACCGATTGGGGCTAGCAGGCATCGGTGTTAACATGAGTTTACGAGTGTCTCCATTACTCCGACAGTTATGGCGAGTTGTTTTCCAAAGACATCTTGTCCTTGGTAAATGTGCACGGCCAAGAGGCGTAGTCGGTCTTTTGATATTGTGTTGCTTGCAGCCCGAGTTAACTTGTTTGCGAGTGCTTCTGCCATTCCGATAGTTTTGGTGATTGGCTCCGAGGATATTTTAGTCTTACAAAGGTTGTCTGATGCCTAGGGGCCTAACGGACATTCTACTTCAACGGGCTAGCAAGCGCCGGAAGTGAATCGCGTAAGGTTTGTGAGTGTTTCCTTTAGTCTGACAATGTTGGCGATTAGTTTCAAAGACCGCCCGATATAGCGATGCACATGAATGCCTAGAGGCATTTTGGTCATTTTGGCCCTATAATAGCCATTTGGACTTAGAAACGATCGTCTTGATCTTGGAAATTTTGATTTGATCTTTGGAAAGATGTTAGAGGCTTTGTAGTGTTATGAAGTTTGACTAGAGTGATAGCTAGGAAATGGCCAAGTGGGCAAAAATAGGGTGCTTACATTAACTACCTGAACACAGCTCGTAATCAACTCGATCAAAACTCGTTTGAACTCGGTTCGAAAGTTAAACAAGCTAAGCTTGAACAATTTCAAGCTCGTCTAAGATTTTCAAACCAAATTTAAACAATCCATTACTTGACTCAGTTGGTTTACAGCCTTACATGCATGATCAAGAAGATCCCTAGAATTTAGAACCAATGGCGAGATCCATGGAGATGATAGATAAAGGGTGATCCACCAGAAGTAATGCCAACGTAAAATCCACTCCCAATTAGATTGGCCTAAAGCCCAGTTGTAAGATTGAATGCTTGACCAAGTTGGACTGCAAAGCCCGCGAGCCAAGACCCAGCAGAATATAAAAAACCCGAGCTCCTATAGAAAAACATGACTTGAGCAGTGCACTACCATCAGTATTTAATTTAACTAGAGTTACCGGGATAGGTAACCAAAAGTTGATTTAATTTTTGTTTGGTCTTAACAGAATATAAGTACCATTTGTAGCTTGTTGATAAATTTGCTTAAGTTGGAGATTGGTTGAAATTTCCACCTTCTCAAAGATCACTATTTCGGGTTACCCAAATACACCACTTGGCAAAGGTGAAAATTTTATAAAGTTTAACCTTATAAGTTGTTGGCAATGCAGAAATAAACAAAGTTGGACTCTTGAGTCTACCACTTTGGTAGCCTAGCTAGTTTTACAGTCTTTTTTCGAAGGAAAATGCTATTCTAAAAAATTTGTATAGAAATTCTCATTAGAATGTTGTGGCAGTGGGGATGTTTTATTTTAAAGTGAATGATTTTTATCCAACCATATCAGTATGGGAATAAATTCTCTATGTATTTTCTATTTGTATAGTATTACCCTTTCCCAATACAAAACTCAATAAAGTGTGAGATTTTTCAGTACTCATACATATCAAATTTTGTCCAGTAGTCAAGTAGTATGAGATTTTTTGGTACTCATGCATATCAAATTTTGTCATATGTTATTTACTGCATTAAAATTCCTTTCATTAGTTACAAATTCATGTTGTTGATGTAATAAAATACCATATATCCCACTTTAATAGGGATGAGCACTAAACAGTTGGTACTACCTGACCACTGGACTTTTTCCCCCACTTAACAGTAAGTTGTACAAATTCAGATAGATTCCTTTATAAGCTACCTTATTTAAGTAGTTTTTTGCTTTTTCACAATTTTTTTTATTTTTGGTAAAAAAAAAAAAAGTACTTAGAAGCATAACCTAAAAGCTAATAAAAAGATAAAAAAAAATTAAATTTTAATAGAAAATAATTTAGTTAAGTAGAGGTAAATAAATTAATCCAAATAAGAATAATTTTCTTTTTTTTATTTATTTATTTTTGGAGTTAACTTGATTCACATTTCCTAAAGACAACCAATTTGGTATATGTGGGCAAAGGTGGACTAGCAAGTGTAAGGTTGACTTACAAGTGGTCCAATCTAAGAATTCTGGCGGTCGTCGACGTGACTCGGATCTCCCGAAGAGGGGCGAGGAGAGGATTTAGGGCAACCAAGAGAAAGAGATGGACTGTGTGCTCAGCTCGAATGCTTGGGCTTCAATAGTCAAAATCTCAAATGAGAGAAGACAACCAAGTCAAGAAGAGGTCGAGAGAAAATAGCTTGAACTAATAAGCACTTTTTATATGCATATATATATATTGTCAGAGTTAGAAATGATGAGTCTACCACATGGCGATTCCCGGTTGAGCTAGTACCAGAGTTATCATAAACTTAAACGGCTATGTCAGCTCTAGTCAGTTCGATTAGATGGGGATGTGGACTGCTACTCCAGCCAAGGGCTGCCACGTGGCACCGTGTTTAATGCTGTGTAGGCCACATTAATGGGCCCGCCGGGGAATGGGGGGGGGGGGGGGGGGGGGTGTTGGTTCCGAAGGGGGTAGTCTCTCTCTTAACTGGTTGATAGGATGGATTCCCACGCACCCAAGGGGCTAGTGGCTCAATAGTTCCCTTTCATCCTAGCCATCAGACCACAATCCATAAGTAAATCCTAAGATGGATAGGATTTTACCTGGAAGCTTCATTGGATTTAAGGAAGACAGACCTCAAGCATGGGATACTTTGCTGATGATGTTAAAGATACTCATGGTGTACCAGGCTCATGGGGTGAGTGGGTGTTAGAGTGATCTAGGAAGAGCCTTAGAGAACTTCACAGGGTTGAGCCCGCTTGGAGAACTTCACGGGAAATGCCTGCTTGAAGGACATCACGGGGTTAAGCTCGCTTGGAGAACTTCACAGGAGATGCCCGCTTGAAGGACTTCATGGGATTAAGCCTGCTTAGAGAACTTCACGGGGTTTAGCCCATTTAGAGGACTTCACAGGGATTGCTCACTTGGAGATTGTCACCTTGCTAACGTCACCTAATGAGGCTAGCATGAGGAGTCTTAGTGACGCTACGTGGCTCGCCATTGGGGGGGGGGGGGGGGGGGGGGGGGTGGAGAGGCGAGGGAGAGCTTGGAAAATGCTACACATAATCTCATTTATCTCTTAATTTTCTCACTGTGACACAAGTGAATGGATTCCATGTGCATTTAGTAATGTAGGTCTCACCAAAATATATCTAAAATGAGAAAATGAGGTGAGAAGTAAGATTTGTATAGCATTATTGTATATATGTTTTGATAGATATAAGATATGAGACCCCGCTTGATTACATGGCTATGCCACCAAGAAATTAACTGGAAAAATAGATGTCGAGTAAAAATTCTCAAAAAAGCACTGTAGAATCAATTTGAAATTCTAATTTGTGATATTCTAGAGAAGGAATGGAGATTGGGTGGGCTTGAGCTTTGCACTATACAAAGAAAACTAGAGCACTGGTCTTGCCCTGAATCTGGCCTAAGCTTGCATTTTTGAGCCCGTCCAAAAAATAAATTAAAATTTCCAATCCCCGGGAAATGAGACCTAAAAAAAGTTAATAAAAATATCTTTATCACATTTTAAAATGAAAGATGGTTGCTTTATTGGTTTGAGTGCCCCTTTTTCAAAGTTAAGGTTAAGAGTAATACTGCACATTTTAGTATTCAAAACACAAAAAATTTGTAATAAAGTGTATAATATCTAATATATGTATACATATATGTATTATATATGTAAAATATGTGGCCCGGGCAGAGCTTCAAGTGTTAATCCCAACCAACCCGGCCCATAATTGTAATCAGGAATAAAATTTTGTCCAAGCCCGGCCGTATGGGCCTGTACATCATCCCAAGTCCTACACAAAATATAGGCGAGATTGAGCAGACGTCGCAAATCAATATACCCCCTACCCTTAGTCCGGAGACAGGGATGGCAATAGATTAAGGTAGGGTGAAAATTGGCACCTCTATTTTTGTATTTATCTAAAAAATTTACCTTCATACTTATACAGAAATTTTGTTGGAGGTCCATTCCATTCCTGCAGGTACAAACCTCTATTCACCCCCGCCACCGCAGCCGTCACCCAATATCACTAAAAAAATAATAAATAAATAAATAATCCAAAAATAAATACAAAAATAAATAAAAGAGTAAAAAAATACAGTTAACAAATTCTATATTTTAAGATTTTATTATTTACAGTTGAGCCTCTATATTTTGTTTTAAAATTTATGTTAAACCCTTTTTTTTAGTATTAATATTTATAATTGAGCCTTATGTAATTACTAATTATACTAATGCCTAACGGGTATGGCGAGGCGAGTCGAGGTGAGCGGCCCGGGGGGGGCGAGGCGGGACAGGGGAGAACTTAAGTCCATCCTCGCCTCCATACTTGCACAGGTTTGATTTAACACCTCCATCCCTGCCTTCATCCCTATTTTGAATCCTCTATAGCCTCTCCATACGAAACGGATTCGGTCGGATCACTACTTTTGCCCAGTTCACTGCCATCCCTACGTGGGAACCATTTAGATATTTCCCAAGGTGTCCAAGCATCCTCTACACAACGTGAAATTGTGTTGTCTTGATGACTAAGATTGTCTTGTAAATTAAATATAATGGGACGAATCTTATAATTTAAGAAAATGCCATCTCAAAGATCTCATGTAATCTCTATTCATTTGTTAGGAAGATTACTTTGCAAAACCATCTTACTTATGTATTCAGTGATGTGTGATGATAGCACGGCCATTCGTTTTCTTGGCCGGCTGAATAAGACAAAGCCAACTCAACTAAACAATATCCAACATTTGTTATACCATCCAGAGAGAGAGAGAGGGGGAGTCTTGGCCTGAAGTGTCAAGGAAAGTGAAGAGATCTTTGAAAGCAAACTATTAATGCTACTTTTGAAAGCAAACTATAACATCTCAGTTTCAACGAACAAAGTTGAATTAATTAGTAAGCAAAACCGAAAGTTTATGTAGGGCCATCAGTACTTGAAAAGGAGACAAAGAACTGCAGTTGCTGATGCACCCAGATCGTCCAACTTCGTTTTTTCAAACGGACTTCAAATTTATTCTAATGGGTAGCAAAGGGATGAATCTTGTTGTATAAATAGTTGGATAAATAATTTCTATTTAATCACTATGTGTATAATTAGTGATCACAAACAATAAAATAACACGAATTATCTAATTATCAACTAGAAGCAATTTTAACTAGAAGACAATTAGAATCTGAATAAGAACAAACTAAATCGTAACGACTTACCCGGTTGTTGTTCACAAAAATAAAAAATGTAGAAATCGAAAGATAGATCGAGTCGAGTGTTTCACACTCTCTCCTTAAAGACAGATTCACCCCCCACAGTTGATGCTCACAGAATAATGGGCGTCTGACTCCCAGGATAAAACGATCTCAGCAGTCTTTAGGCAGCACTTCAATAAAAACTACTCGGCGGCTTCACCAGATGATCTGAACTCTCTCAGGAAAATACGGGAGGAAGAAGGAATTCGTTGTATGCAACAATCGGAATTTTTCTAATTTTATGAATGCTAGAATGCTGCTCTATTTATAGAGCCCAGGTGCCTGTTCGAAACACTAGTTCGAACAGGTACCAGCAGCCAAACAGTCCCTTACCGGAGGGACACACCTGTTCGGTCAACGGTCACATCTGTTCGGTCAAACCGTCAGAAATTAATTAATATAAAATTAATTATTAAAATAATTAATTAATTAATTAATATAAAATTAATTAATTTAATTCCGACCCTAGCCCAAAAAGGAAAGACTTGAACCGAACCCACGACCCGAACCGGACCGGACGGTGGCGGCGGCGCGCGTGGAGTATTGGGTCAACCCATGGGTTCCATAGGTCCTCCCCCTTTCACAAAAGTGGGGTGCCCCTTGGGACCCAAACCTTACTCCAAACTTGGGTTATATATGAACAACTTATTTCCCATGAGAAATCAATGTGGGATAACCCACTTTCAACTACATAACCCATATGCAAGGGGGTGACTTTGGAAGCCAATAACTCATTCAATCCTACACGGATTTGAGCAAGTAAATAGTCTAGATTCATCTCCTCTCGGAGGTGAATCCAACGCACTAATGACCCAACACAAAGGATGCTTGGGTCCCACATTTATATTGGCTCAAAGATCAACAAAATAATGGGTTTACACCCATTTATTCTAACAAATCTTGGATATATATACATGCATATATAAATACATATACATATATGAATATATTGAGAAAAACAAAACACAGAGAGCATCCAGAAGTAGAATGGGACTAGCTAGTGAATGGACCAAAGGGAATAAACCAATTTACAGCTGGGGATATCCTTGGTCAGTTCTTAATAGGTATGAGAAGTGATTTATATATTAATAAAATGAACCAAAGGGAATAAATTCACCTGTCATTACTGTTAGTTAGTATATAGAACATCGCAATCCAGCCTCAGTTTAGAGAGAAAGAGATTGGCCTGACAACGAAAGAGCAACGTAGACATGAAACCTGGATCCTACTTACGAAGCTTCCGATGTACCAAAAAAGAATCCTACCTACGAAAGCAACCAAAACCATTCTCAGTTACAAACAAATCAATGTATCATCAGACGCAAAAGCAAAAAGAATGGACAAAACGTCTGTAATTACAGGGCGATGCACCCAACAAGAACAAATTGACAATTATTCACAGTTGATACCACCAATGGAGCCGCTTTCACCGTATAAACCAAAGAATTAAAAAAAAAAAATCAAAGCACCAAAATAAGTACGCTGAAAATATAGAAACAACAAAGAACATTTTTTCTTCAATCTGCAACTGAAGATGGCGGTGCACCCGAACCAACAGAGTAAGCCTGCTGCTCATCTAGATCAGTGATTTCATCCCCAAGTGGGTCTTGCTGTTGCTGTAAGCTAGAACGACAAAGCTCCTCTATTCGGCTATAGACCTCGGCCATCGAAGGGCGATTGTCAGGGTACTGAGCAACACAGTCAATGGCAAGCTGCAAGAGCTGAACCATCTCCTCCTCAACATTTTGATACCTAAGGAGCTCAAGGTCAAACACCTCGGCAGTCCATTCCTCTCGAACCACAGACTGGACCCATCTCGGCAGGTCTACTCCCTCCTCATTCAAGAGAGCATGCGTGGGAGCCTTACCTGTTAGCAGTTCCAGCAGCAATACGCCAAAACTGTAGACGTCTGCTTTCTGTGAGACTTTCCGGGCATCTGTCACCTCCGGTGCCCTGTAGCCAGCAACGCGGTTGGGAGTCGAGGTGGGTCCAACAAGCTGGGAAAGGCCAAAATCAGACACACGGGCTTCATAGGACTTAGTGAGGAGGACATTTGATGACTTGATGTTGCCATGGGAGACTGTTGGGCCCTGTGAGTGGAGGTACGCAATCCCACGAGCAGCTCCAAGGGCAATTGCAGACCTTGTTTCCCAATTTAATGGTGTCCTACCAGCTCCTCTGTTTCCTGTAATGGGGAAAATGACGAAAAAAATTATAGTAAATAGAGAGCTAATTGGGAAAGGGTTCAGCTTACTGTCTATAATCTCACTTCCTATTGAGCTAATTCTCAAAAAGGCACTGAACAGGTAGCTGAATGTTAAGTTTTACAACTCAAAAGTTGTTTTATAATCAAAATCATACTTTATGGAATTACATGAAATAAATCTAACCAAAAAGCAAAATTTGACAATGGATGCAAAATAAAAAAATAAAAAAAAAAAACCTTGGAACTTACTCCCAGATATGAAACAACATATAACTATGAAAAACCAAAATGAATACAGTTCTTTGTGGAAAAGTATATCCTGTGCAGAATGGATAATCTAAAAAGCACATACACAGACACGCCACATACACGAACATGGACAAGGACATGCTGACACAACAATTTTTAAATAATACAAGACATGACATGCTGGCAACACAACAAAATGATATATTATATATATTTTTAAATGTCAAATTCATGAATATTTTACTCAAATATAATAAAAAAAATTTTAAGATAATACTTATAATGATTAAAAATCATGTATTCCATAAATGTCAAATTAGGTATAAATCCTCACTATTTTTGTTTTACAATTGAAGATGGACACGGATGTACCTCAAGTGTCTCAATGCTACAAGGGAATCATAAAATAAGAGTTTTACATATGAGAAAGAAAATAGCATATGTTCCCTATAAGGCTTGACTTTGATTATCCCCACAACTCTAGGTCCCCTCCTGGATACATTGAAAGGTGCCCTACAAGTAATAGCTGCTAGGTTACAGTATGGCACCTGCAAACCTTAAGCCCATACCTTAAGACAAGGGCTTTGGAGCATGCCCCTAAAACAAGTTTTTATTGTAAGATACGAGTGTTGATTTATATTAAGCATAAACTTTGCATTAGAAACACTTCAAGTTGGTTTAAAAGAATTCAACTCTAGTAAGGAACGCAATAGCAGGAAATTCGAAAACGAAATATCTCAACCGGCTGCTATTATTCAACAAATTACGGACTGGCTGAAAGACTGTTCTCAGCTTCTTGGCATCAGATCATCTGGGACGTTTACTGATTCTATTCTTCTGGATGCGCTCCACATTCATCAAGCTCGTAAACTCGCAATTGACTTCAAAATCCATGTAGATGGTGCTTAGAGAGGGAATCCAGGTCTGAGTGCAGGTGGAGGCCTCATTAGGAATCACCTTGGTAAGGTTGGGTCACGTCCAACGTTGTTGCAGAAGTTCGTTCTATAGCAGATGGTCTCAGAGCCTGTGAATCTCTTCATATTTCCTAAATTCTTTGAGTTGGAAACTAATATATTTTTGAAAGAAAATTTATGAAGCAATGTTTGCTATAATCAAGCCTTACGGAAATAGAGTAAAAGATATCCTCTCTGATACCATAAGTTGATATAAGGTTATGATAGAGGCAAATGATTCAGCGCAAAAGATTTTGTCAAGCTTTTAACAAGATCGAAGTACATTAAAAAAAGAAAAAGGTTTCAATTGGTATACCTGAAACTTAGACATCAATGAGTAAACAAAAACAGACAAGTAAAATTAGCTTTTCCAAGATACCCACTCTGATCTATCCTCAATGGATTTCCCGACTAAACTTGACAACACTCGAAGCCTTCTTTCTTACAAATAAATTGCAATAATGGATAGCAAAAGTTAGAAAACACTGCTAAAGTTTAAGTTTTCATATAAGAAAAGGAAAGCAAGCATATACACAATATATGTATATAATCACAAAGCATCAGAACATTGAAACACAAGGAATCAAGAAGAGGCAGACAATGCAAATAGTAAAAAGATATCCATCAGGAAAAATGTAAAGACAAATAACGACCTGCGAATTATAATGACAACAAATCTAAAAGAAAGAACATAATGTAAAACAAGTGCTCACCATGCAAAAGTGCAGAGAAGCTTCCCATTGGCATGTAATCATAGACAAGAAGCTTCTCATCCCTGCTATAGTAATAAGCCCTTACAGGAACCAAATTTTCATGATTCATGGCTCCAATCGCCTCGATCTTGTCCCTAAATTCCTTCTCCGGCACCGTCACATCCTTCAACCTCTTCACCGCCACTACCATCCCCATCTCCAGAGCCGCCTTATATGCAGTCCCAAATGTCCCTTTTCCCAGAACCTCAGCTGACGCCCTCAGCAAATCCTCCAAATCAAAGGCTCTCTCCGATTTCCCGAAAAACACTAAGGTTTTATTCCCACTCACATTAGCGTCCACCTTCCTCGCCGGTGCGGCTGCCATTGCCGGGTAACGAGTGCTCAAACTATCTGTATCTCCGGCTGATTTTTCGCCCCGAACTTCAATTTCCGCTTGCTTCACTGCGGCGCCCTCCTTCGAATCTGCTTTCTTACTAGTCTTTCTTCGGCACAAGCATATCAAAATTGCCACAATGAGCAAGAACCCAATTACTGATCCAATTATAATTCCAGCAATTGCACCTCCGGAGAGTTTCTTTTTGCTTGCACTTGATGTGCCATTGCAAGGTGTCAGCGGCCCACCGCATAGCAAATTGCCGGTGAATGCGCTGGCGGGCTGGCCGGCGAGTCTCGGAGGGACTGAACCAGTCAATCGATTGTTCGAAACGTTGAATTGAGCGAGACTCGAGAGATTAAGGTCCGGGATCGAACCCGTGAGGTTGTTGTTCTCCAGGTAGAGAGTTCCGAGACGGGTAAGATTGTTGAATGCGGGTGAGATCTCGCCCGACAAGTTGTTGGAGGCGAGGTTGAGGCGGATCAGGTTTTGGAGAGAGAAGAGGAAGTCCGGGATTGGGCCGGAGAAGAAGTTCCTCTGGAGGTAGAGGTTTCGGAGGTCGGAGATGGCAACGAAGTCCGAGGGAACTGGGCCAGAGAGGGCGTTGAACCGGAGGCTGAGGGTGTGGAGACGGGTTAGGTTTCCGATGGTGTTCGCTGGGACCTGGCCGGAGAGGCCCATCCCTGGGAGTCGAAGCTCGGTGACCCTGTCAGACTCGCAAACGACACCTGGCCACGAGCAGGGGGTGGGCTCGGAGAGGTTCCACAGGAGGGTTCTGCCGCCAACAGCGGTGCGGAGCGCCAGAAGCGCCGCTCTGTCAGCGGCGAGGTCTGGTTTCCCAGTGGGAAGGAGGAGGAGAGAGAAGAGAATGGTGGTAGTGAAGACTAGATAAGGCTTCATTTCAGGGCGGTTTTCGGGCTGAAAACCACTCAAAAGCTTGTTCTGTTTTGGGGCTATGAACTATATGAAGTGGGTTTCATGAAGCTCTTCTCCTTCTTGCCGTCTCTCCTGTTTGATTGTAAGAGAGAGAAAGTGGATACAGAGGACAGAGAGAGAGAGAGGTCGCTGGTGGGTGATTGGGGCCCATTAAAAACCTGATAAAAACCCTAGGTTTGGACTCTTGTGGGGTACTGGGGTATAGTGTCTGGAGGCGCCATGTGGGGGGTGTCTTCTGTGCAATGAAACTGCGAAATGGGAGAAAATCACAATTTTGCGAAACAATTGGGGCAACTAAGAGAAAATTCGTATTTTAAATGATAATTAAGCAGTTAGACGGTACTCGGCAGTGACTAATAATTGAAGGACCTACAAGTCTCCAACAAGCAGTAATGGTGACAGCGGATATTTGAGATTTCGGGGGTTGGGGTTGTGTCACCGTCACCATTGTTGACTACATTGTGTAAGCAACCGTGCTGGCGAGTAAGAGGCCAAGCTGGATTTTTGCTTTGTTTAATTAAATTCTTTTATTAAATTTTAATTAGAGTTAGTTATATAAACACCTCCTAAATTATAATTTAGTATCAATAAGCTTCTTTAAACTTTAAGATGTATCATAATAACTCCTTAAACTATAAATTTATATCAATTATATCTTTTTTAACAAAATATATTAAGTAATTTGTTATTAAAATAAGTAAATAAAATTATCATATGATCTGCATATGTACACACAAGTATAATTTTATATCTGAATTGATTTTTTTTAATAATTATTTAATGACTAAAATGTCTTTTGAATTGTAAGAAAAAATTAATTTAGATATTAAAACTATACTTTTTTTAATATAGGCATGTCACATAATAATTTTACATCTATTTTTCTAATGAATTGCTCATAAAATGCATCGATTGATACAAATTAAAATTTTAGGAGGTTAATATGTCATGTTTTAATGTTGAGAAAGATTTTACAATATTGAGTTATAGTTTAAGGAATGCTGTTATTTTTGGACTAGACTTTTCTTTTTCTGTTTTCCTTTCATCATTTTTTTTTTCTTTTTGCCGTTCTGGCTATGGTGAGGATTATGGACTCTTTCCATTAATATTGCAGCGTATGAGGAAAAAAAAACCCTTACAATCAAATATTTTGGGATAGAAAAGAAAAAAAATATTAATTTTTTTATACATACTGAAACTCAAAATTTTCATAAAATGGAAGTCAAAATTTATTTATTTTTTTTGTTTTTCCCACCAGCCAAAATGATGCTCTCTGCCCTTTTTTTAATGACCTTTGTACAGTTTTTGAGCTGAAGTTTCGGATCGAAACATCAACCATTCTAATGCGATTGGAAAAAAATTATATGCGATGGACTGATTTAATTAAATTAAAGAAAAATATTTTTATTTTTATTTTCTTTTGTTGAAGATAAATTAGGCTGACGTACAAATCTAACAAGTTCAAAAGCCAACTTGAACGGAATTTCAAATCAAAGACTATGTTTGCACATTTGATTTTAAGGATTGAATTAAAACTTTGTTGTAGTTGGTATTCCATTAATTGTTGGATAAAGAATTTCAGACGTACATCATGCAGAGGTTTTCAGAGCAATCCTTTCGTCAAAACCAAAATTATTTTGAAATTTTGGACATGTGAATTAACTTTTTTCATATGTTTTTTAACAAAATGAGTAATGTTATATAGAAAAAAAAAAAGCATAAATAATTGTTACAACAAAATAATCTGATAATTAGAATCTATTATTTTTAATTAAAATAATTTATAATTATACAAATGTCTGTGTCATATCATTGTAATAGAATTTTATATAAAAGTTATACAAGAATAGTATGGGCTTGACAATAATTTTTTTTTAATTTATTTTCTATTTGTAGTATTTGCTACAAATTAAAATGGTTAATTAGAAAAAGGGATATGACATGATATATCACCCGGCCAGAGTCTCACCATCTTCTCAAAAACCCAAAAAAAAAGAAGAAAAGAAAAAAAAAATGGAAGATCTTATGCCTCCGCCAACTGTTGTCAGTCAGTATGCAGCCTTCAGATTCCCCCACCACTCATCTTTTCAATGTTCCAAGCAGAAAGGGTAAAGAAGCTTCTTCTTCTTCAAGAATTGGAATCTCTCTTACATAAAAAGGATTTTTTTAGTGTATTTTGGAGAGTTTTCTAAGATACTGTACTTTGCAATTCTAATTCTGAGATAAAATAAAAAATAAGAAAAAATAAAAAGTGACCATTGAATGTAAATGTTTGGAAAAAAATAATTACCACAATGCGAGCCACATTTATCATAAATATATAACCGGTAGTTACTAGTTACGACAATTTAATTATATTTTATAATAATTATTGTTACATTAAGTAATAACTATGATAAGTCCAATTGGTACACAATACCTTGAAGCTGCCGGAGCTGTTCCCATATTAAAATTAGCATTGCGGTCTCTGCACACAACAGAACAGGTAGTTCTAAAGTCAAAAAATTTCCTTGTGTTTTTGTCCAGCATTGAGATGTGTTCAAATCTTTGTTACAAAACATTTTCACAAAAGACACTGTAGGGCTAAGTCACACAGGGTGGGATTGAATCGGAGTACGGAAGGTGAGATCGTTAATTTTTAAAGTTCAAAGGTTGAAAGCGCTTCAAGAGTATTTATATTATATTATTTTTTATTTTAATATATTTAAATTTTATACAATTAAATACATTACAAATTTTTTATATTTCTTATATGATTTTTATACCAAGATATTTTTTATATTTAATATACAATAAACTATAAACTAAATATATAGACAATTTAGCCCATTGTTTGTTCCTTTTAATTGGAAGTGACATTTACTTAATCCTATTTTTAAGTCTCAATATATGTTAAATACGACAATAATACATATGACAATACACTATTGGTTTGAACTAAAATTTGATGATTTGACTATTTGAGTTTGATAATTTGGCTATTTGAATTCACAAATTTTTACAAGAATTAGTTTCTAGTCCACAAATTCACAGACTAGAGCAAAATTTTATATACCTAATTAGAAAAATTGTATAACTTAGCTGTAGGGTCGAAGACCCAACATTTTATTAACTAAACATAAAGTGGAACGTTCATAGCCCCATAATTGGGGAATTGCAGTCAGTTCATCAAGTACCGTGTTCGATCTTTCGACTACCTGTTCACCATTTCTGGTGTTGTATATCCCGGTAACCCACTAGTCCACCTGACATATATTCTTACTATCGTAACTATAAGGCCACGTTTGGTGGGGGAACTAAATTTTGGGAATAAGTATTATCAGGGAATTAGGGAGAGGATGATGGGAAATAAGTCATATGACTAATTATACTATGCTTGGCTAAGACCATATTTTGGGAGATGGGATGAGGAATGGTATTATTGCATGATATTACTTCATTGCCCCTACATGAAAATTGATAATATAATACAATATATGTAATACAATATCCACTATATTGTTTATTAACATATGTTAATACAATATATTATATTATTAATGTCTAATTTACTATATATTTTTTATATAATGATATTTATTTCCCTGAAACTATGTTATGTATTTACATAATATGATACACAAATACAACACATTAAATAATACATTAATGTATTATATACATCTTAATATATTTTAAAACACAATATAATATGTTAATATATATCATATTATTATTATTATATTATATTATTAATATACTTTTGCAATAAAACATTAAAATTAGTATAATATAAAACTGTACTATAGTATTAATATGATATAATGTTATATATGTTGTAATATATGATATAATATATTAACACAAATGCGAATATATAAGATGGTGGGTGGACAAAATTAGCGTATCAACCCCCCAAAATGGTATTATTTATCTCAGGATTAGAGCTGCCACGTGGGCTGACCGGATTGCTAATCCCGCTGCATTTTTCATCCCAAATCGGATATAAATGGGGCCCACAGTATTAGCAATCCAATCCATTTCTCTAATCCCTGAAATAAACATTGCCTAAAGATATTATAATTCCTTTCCGCATTGTACTCCAAAAATAAAAAATAAAATTTGTTTAATTGGAAGCCTGCCATGGCTTCAATGAACAGAAGTCCATCAAGCCCTTGAGGGCTGGCAATCTAAGCTCCTCACTCAAACTGAGAAATCTGCTCTGAAAGCCTCTGCCCTGTCTAAGTCGTCTGTTCTATGGGGACAGGCCTCTATACAAGGACATACAGTGCTGCCTTTCACACTAAAATTTGGACCTATCTATGGAAAATGCAACCACACGTCAAGCTGCAAATTTTCCTATGAAAATGCAGATTGGGGTGGGATGCCTTGGCTGTAAGTGTTCAGCTAGCAAAACAGAGAATTATTGACAAAGTGTCGTGTTCCCTTGGTGAAAAATGTTATAAGTTTGATGAAAATAACCTAAAACCGAATTGTACAATAAATAATAATATGAAATTATATGTAATTTGACATTTAAGTTGTGCGATACATGATTTTTAATTTCGATTAGCGTTGTTTTACAAAATTTTCATGACTAAAGTGTTCATATATATGACATATAAAAATAAGCATAATATTCATTTTCATCGTATTTCATAATTTTTGTATTTTTTAAAATTAATGTGTAGGCATCTCAGTGTCCGTGTTCGTGTATCTATTTCTTAGTATACAACTTTTGAGTCTAATTCTCAATTTTCTCAACTTTTGTAAGATGGCTAGTCTGTTTAGTAAGACTTTTCGGCTTGACTTTTTGTTTTTAGCTTACAAGAAAAAAAGTTAATTTTTTTTATTTTTCTTTGCTTATCTTTAGTTAATAAAAGCAAAAAAAAAAAAAAAAACTTTTTGATTTATCAGCCAAAAAAAAGCAAATGAAAAAAACTTAAAATAAGTTATATCAAACAATCCCTAAGTATTAGTGATCTATTTGGAAAACGACTATTCGGAGCTTGTCGGTGTTGTAATCCCATAATCTTTTCTTCTTTTAATCCAAATCTCATTCAACCCAGAAAAAAGAAAAGAAAAGAAAAAAAAAAAAAGGGCTACAACGAGTAATAGTGAGTCCAAATTATTTTCAATGATATTTTAACACTGGTGGACCTTTCCGGTTGTAACCATATCTAAAGCTACAACGTTTTGGCTAGACTACTAGTTATTTGCTCTTACAGACCTGAATTTTGTTTGAACGGGAAAGAAGAAACAAATACAGAAATAAACGAGTAAATTAAATTTATCTTCCCTAAGGTTTATGCCGAACACAACTCTCTCTCTGAAGTTTAACTTGTAAGACCTCTACTTCAATCAATGCTCAAATCCTGCAAGAGTTAAGAAGCAAACTGATAGTATTGAACAACTGTGAAGTGTCGGTCCGATACTCTCCAATGCCTAAGTTAGTACAATTGGAAAGTTTGAAATTATATCGAAAGTAGTGAATAATGGCGTACATTTTCATGGGGTCAAGCCCTTTATTTATAGTTGGCTCATTCACTGATCTTAGCATGATTGCTTGCCTCCAATCTTGACGGATGATTTGAATTGATTTCGATTCCTTGAATCTCGGCTGGCCGTTTATGGATGGTGATAAGATGAGAGTATTGCGGATGGGATCTTAGGCTCCCAACTATCGACAGGCTCCCAAGGGGCAAGCATGATAACTTGTGGGCCACATTAGACCTGTTGATTGCACTGTAAAAGTGTAATTATAAGCTTTTATTTCACATTTTGTAAGACTTAGGATAGTGTATATTATCTTATTTTAGTTAGGTATATGTTTGATTACTTTTTATGTGTGTTTTGTAGGTTTTAGAAGCTAATAAATGTAAAAAGGAGTAAGAATGATTAAAGCGAGTTTAAAGAGATCAAATCGAAAATTAAAATTCAACGCTTTCTTGGGAGATTGGTCATAACTTTTCACTTCGACATCCGATTCATCTAATTTTTGCGAAACTGGAAAGACTTAAAGATCTACAATGTTTCAACTAATGGACATTTCCTAAATCGACTTCTATCATAGTCAAAATGGAGCCACAAAATGATGCATAGTTACTGGTCGTCACGACGACCCTTTTTACCATCCTGACGACCAAGGAAGGATAAACCATCGACAGGACGACCCATTTGACCTTCCAGACAACCAAAGAAGGATAATCCACCGTCAGGACGACCCATTTGACTGTTTTGACTAATAGAGAAGGATAAACTACTGTTAGGATGATCCATTTGACCGTTAGGGCGACTAGAGAAGAATAAATCACTTGTTAGGATGACCTTTTTTACCGTCAGGACGACTAGAGGGCATCAAATTCCTTTTTGGCTGATCGTCAGGATGAGGAAATCCACCTTCTTGACGATTAGGCGCGGATTAGGGTTTCCAACTTGTTTTTCCTTGTGCCTTCTTGTAACTATAAATAGAAAACTTGTTTATTTTGTTAGGGGGACAAATTTTATAGTTTTAAAGGGCTACTTTAAGTAGAAAAACTTGTTCTTTTCATTGTTCTTCATTATTCTTCATTGTTATTGGATTAAATTACAATTTTTCATTTCAATTTTCAAGCTTTCGTCAATTTCAAGCAATGTCTTCCATTAATACGAGTAGCTAATAAGCTTCTTGGCAAAGAATGAGAAGGTTGCTAGGGTTTTGCAAAACGCACAAGGTATATAATTGAGGTATCATTGATTTATCTATTTATATTCATGGTTTCTTTCTTCTTCATCATTTTCCTTTGAAATCAAGCTTTCGGGATCATATTCCAAAGAGTTTATGCACAACATTACTTTTGCATGAACTTTGTTGGGATCCATAATACGAACGTTACGAAAATAATGTTCTAAATATTGGATGAGATAAGAGAACACTCAACTATTTTTAATTGCTAAATCTTCCAATTCTTAGGTGTAGGTTGACTTCAATGAATTGAGGTAAACAAATACCTTGTGTGCTCATCAAACACCTGAGTAACTAAATTGTTCATAGCCAGGATTTTCCTCTAAATAGTTTTAAAATCAATTTTCGTCATTAGTTTATAACCAAACAAACATTGCAAACACAATTTTTTCCTTTATTCTTCTTTTTGAAGTTGTTCTTGTCTTTGTATTCTTGCTAGGTCAAGCAAGAGTTTCTCTTCTTGAACATCGACTAAGTTTCCTATGGATCGACTTCAGACTTTTTGAGTTTATTACTACATCACAACTGTGCAATTGCGGTCTTTCATTGTATATCTTGGAGGCAATCAATTTTTGGCGGTATGGCCAAGGAACCATCAACTTTGGCGTACAGGAAGCAAACTTTGGGCGCATAAACTTGCAAAAGAAAAAGCAAACGCATAACAACAGGAAATAACTTTGCCATATCTCTACAACAACGAAGGGATTTCATGCTTCACGTGGTAACTTCGTTCCATCTCTTTTATATGCAAGCATATTAGGTCTTTTTCTAGGATTGTTTGTTTTTAGTTTTTTTTTTAGGTTTTGATTTATTTTTTGTTTTAGATTAGGTAAGTGTTTAGTGAAGGCCTAGGATTGGTGCTAACTGCAAATTGGTGGTTTATATCCTGTGGAGATTGGAGGTTGGCTGGACATTGAGTTTAAATTGGTGGTATATTTCTATGGAGATTGGAGGTAGGTTGAAAATCGGTGGTTGAGGATTGTGGTTTGTCTGTTGAGGCACAGATTGCCTACCTTATTTGTGCATTGTATGCTGTAAGCACCCTATTTTTGACCGCTCAGTAGTCTACACTCCGTCCAGACTTGTTTTCAAGTTATTGTAGGCATATTCCTATCGAAACCAATTCTCTAGGTCCAAATTCCGTCTTTCCATCGCTTCGCGGGCCTGTCAGGCCCAAATAGAGGCAAAATGACCAAAATGCCCTTAGAGGCATTATTCTTTCTTATTCCAATTCCAATTCCTCTCTCGAGACAGTTTATTCCTCGAGACGGTCCGAGTAGCAAAACTATTCACAAAACTGTTAGAGTGGCGGAAACACTCACAATCCAGGCACGTTTCCTCGGAGACGGTAAGACCCCTTTCCAATCCCTCTCTCGAGACAGTTTATTCCTTGAGACGGTTCCAGTCCAGGCACGTCTCTTTGGAGATGGTAAAACCCCTTTCTAATCCCTCTCTCGAGACAGTTTATTCCTCAAGACGATTCCAATCCAGGCACGTCTCTTCGGAGACGGTAAGACCCCTTTTCAATCCCACTCTCGAGACAGTTTATTCCTTGAGACAGTCCGAGTAGCGAAACTACTCACAAAACCGTTAGAGTAGCGGAAGTACTCAACCGTTAGAGTAGCGAAAATACTCACAAAACCGTTAGAGTAGCGAAACTACTCACTCAACCGTTAGAGTAGCGGAAATACTCACAAAACCGTTAGAGTAGCGAAACTACTCACTCAACCGTTAGAGTAGCGGAAATACTCACAAAACCGTTAGAGTAGCGGAAATACTCACAAAACCGTTAGAGTAGCGGAAATACTCACAAATAGGTCGATATAGGAAATTGGCAACAAATCCCTGTGTCACGACGACCACCGTCAGAGTGGCGGAAACACTCAAAACCCAGGTTAACACCAATGTCTGTTAGCCCACTTCGGTGAAAAATGACTACACTGCCTTTAGGACATTTTTCGAGACTTTTTGGTCAAGATGACCATTTTGCCCCTAGGCATTCGAATGCCCCGGGGACCACACCGGCTCTGGGTATCAAACCGGTAACCTTCTAAGATTGCTTTTTATAATATTCTCAACCTTTCCTTATCTTTCCAGATCATTCCGATTCAGTTCCGGCAAACCCGGTACAAAATGACCGTTTTGCCCCTAGTGGGCCGGTCTCCTTTTCCGACCACGCCGGCTCTGGGAATCAAACCGGCAACCTCCAAGAACATTCTGAATAATGTTCCCAGATCCCAAGTCTTCTTCCGGGACAATCCGAGTCTGTCCCGGCGGTTTCTCGGTCCGATTGACCGTTTTGCCCCTAAAGGCCCAGTCAACCTTTTCGACACATCTTATCCTCACTTTTCAAGTCAAATACCTCCAAGACACTATTTTAAGTGTTCCTGCTCCTTTCCGGCCTTCCGGGTCATTCCCGGCTCCTTCAAATCATTCTCGGACTTTTTGGAGTCACTCCTAGTGAAGCCAAGCTAAAAATTGCATGGTAGTCACTAGTATAGGCGCCGAAATCTAGTCAAAGATACGTTGCTTGCCGACCTTAATAGTTTCCTAATTCATTGGCGCCACTAGTAGTGGCGCCAAGCCAATATTTGGCCTGGCGCCACTCCTAGTGGCGCTAAAAGGAATTTTGGCCTAGTGCCACTGCAACAGGCGCCAGTGTATTTCTCCTTCTATAAATACAGAGCCTCATTCAACGTGAAAGGGGTATGCAAACTTAACTTCAAAACCTATATTTCGATATACAGAGCTCGAGCATTTCCTAAACCCTAGCCTCCCTAGGTTTTCCAAACCCTAGCCACTATACACAAACCCTAGACTTATATACACTCCTATACATCGTCATACACTCATACACCAACCTTCAACCCTTCTCTGAAGATTTGAAGAGCTGCCATCCAAAGCTTGAAGACAACGCTTAAAGACTGAAGGTGAAGATCAAGACAAAGACCGAAGACCGAAGACAGTGCGGCGTGCAAAATAAAGAAGACATACGGTAGGTTTTCTCTTTAATTTTCTGCACTTCCCTCCTCTCTCTTCTCTCTCCAACCCACTTGGGTTTTCTCTATTTTAATCCCCCATCTCTTTCCCCCCTTTTCTTTGCATGCTTGAAACAAGGGGACTCCCGGTCCATGTGTAGGATTAGACTGTTGGAGAGTCACCGTGTCAGGGGCTTTCTTCTAGTCTAACCAGAGACCACGTGGGTCCGGTCCCCTTGATTATGTGGTGAAGCCTTAGCCTTGTATGTTCACGACCCCAAATTGCATTGTGCATATCATAGTCTTGCATCTTCTAAAATTCGTTTTCAAACTCGTTTTCAAAATCGTTTTCAAACTTGTTTTTAAAATTGCATCAAAATCTCTTTTTCAAAAACTTGTTTTCAAAACCACGATTCTAGGGTGATTCTAGCCTTTCCATGGCTAGGGTTGCTTTAGGAAAGTGTTACATTAAAAGTGACCTTTTTGGTTTATATTTTCAAATCTTATTGTTTTCCAAAACCACTTTTTTAAAGTGGTTCTAGCCCTCCTATGGTTAGAATCGCTTTAGGAAAGTGAGACATTTTCATACTTTCTAAAAACTCTCTTTTCAAAAAGTCTCTCTTCCTGAAAATCTCTTTTTCAACATACTTTCCTAAAACTCTCCTCTCCAAAATTGTTTTTCAAAAACTCCCCTCCAAAATCTATTTTTCAAAACCCCCTTTTTCAACTCCTTTCCAAAACTCTCTCTCCTAAAAATTCACTTTCTAAAAACGATCCCTAAAAATCTTTCCAAAAACTCTCTTTTCCAAAATCTTCCTTCTAGAAATTTTCTCTCTAGGATTTTCCTTCTAAAATCTACGTTTCTAAAAACACACTTTCCAAAAACTCATTTTCTTTAAAAATCTCTTTCCAAAAACTATCCTTTCCAAAATTCTTCCCTCTAGAAACTCCTCTTTAGGTTTTCCTTCCAAAATCTTCGTTTCCAAAAACGTACTTTCCAAAAATCCTCTTTCCTTAGAGCCCAAGTCAAGCCCTAGAGCTAACCATTAGGAAACCCTAATTTTCTTTCCAAAAACATGGTTTTCAAATTTTGCACCAAACCTAGGTTTCCAAAACCTCTTGTTTTCTACATCAAAACTATACATGTTTCCAAAACCTATTTTCTACGTCAAAACTATAATTTTGCAAAACTAGGGTTTCTAGAATCT
This sequence comes from Euryodendron excelsum, assembly GCA_033060915.1. Classification (NCBI taxonomy): domain Eukaryota; kingdom Viridiplantae; phylum Streptophyta; class Magnoliopsida; order Ericales; family Pentaphylacaceae; genus Euryodendron; species Euryodendron excelsum. The sequence goes on along the minus strand of CM065383.1, from coordinate 23,077,711 downwards.
CCCTTTCCAAATCCTTACGCAAATCCTATCTTCCCTTTAGGAAACTAAATCAAATCTCTCCGTTTAGGAAACTAGATCCCGTCCTCCATTTTTGGAAACAAAATCCAATCTTTTCTTTTAGAAACTAAATCCAATCCATTCCTAATCCAAACCTTTCCTAATTCAATTCCTTCCTAAACCATAAGTTTCCTAAACCTAAACTTTAAACCTTTCCTTAAGTTTCAAAATCCAATTCTTTCCTAATTCAAATCCTTCCTAAACTTCTACTTTCCTAAATCTTAAGTTTTCAAAACTTGAACATAAAAATCTTTCCTAAACTTTAAAACTCAACTTTCACATCTTTCCTAGTTCAACCTTTTCCTAATTCTACCCCTTTCCAAAATCTTTTTCAGATCCAAGATTTCAAATCTTTCCAAATTCAAAACTTTCTAAATTTGAAACCTTCTTAAGTTAAATCTTTCTAAACCTAGAAACTTTCTAAATTCTAAACTCTCTTAAACTTCAAATCTTTCCAAATCTAAGACTTTTCTAAACTCAAAACTTTTTTAATTTAAGACTTTCTTAAGTTGAAACTTTCTTAATTCAAACATTTCCTAAACTGAAGACTTTCCTTTTTCAAACCTTTCCTAAAACAAAACTTTCTTATTTTTAAAACTTCCTTGTTTTCAAAGCTTTCCAATTTTCAAAACTTTCCAATTTTCAAAACTTTCTTAATTCAAAACTTTCCTAATTCTAACCTTTTCCTGATTCCAAAACTTTCCTAAAACGAAACTTTCCTACTTTCAAAACTTTCCAATTTCTAAACTTTCTTAAATTCAAAACTTTCCTATTTCAAAACTTTCCTAAAGTGAAAACTTTCCTAAACCTAAAACTTTCCTAATTTCAAAATTTCTAAAAATGACACTTTCCTAATTCGAAACTTTCCTAATCTAAATTTTTCCTAAATTCCAAGCTTCCAAATCTTTCAAGATCTTTCCAAATCCAACATTCCAATCCAATCTTTCTTAAACTTTCAAGTCTTTCCTAGGTCTTCTACCTTTCCTAAGTCTAGATTTCCTAAACCTCCATCTCTCCAAAACCAAGTCTTTCCAAAATCCATCTCTTCAAATCAAAGTCCAATCTTCTCAATTTCAATTTCCAATCTCCTTTTCTAATCTCAAATCAAATCCAATTTTCAATTCAATCTCTGTCTTCCAATCCAATCTCTCTCTTCAAATCAATCTCTTTTTAATCGGACTCCGGTCCATACTACGACTGACCTGATTCCCCCAAAGGGATACGTAGGCAACCTTCATAGGTGAGGTCACAACACTTTTCAAACGTTCAATTCCACCCTCATGGGTGCGGTTTTCAAAATCTTTCCAAACCTCAAATTTCAATCTATTTTCAAAATTCCAATTTCAAAATTTCTATTTTCAAATTTTTACTTTCAATTTTCAAACTTTCCAATTTCAATTCTATCTCTTCAAATCAATTTCTTTTCAAATTTATTTTCAAATCTATTTTTCAATTCTTTTCTATTGCACTTGCATATCATGCATCATATTTTTCAAACATTGTTTTTCTAAAGTGAAATAGGATTGAACACGAGTTAGTTGAAGACTCTCATAGGTGAATCTAGGGTAGATTGACATGTAGGTACCGAAAGGGCGGGGTAGGGTGATAGCTTAGTGCGTCTTCCCTACACGTAACGAACCTCCGAACTTAGAATCACTGTTTTCAAAGACCAAGAGGAGTTATTTTTCTAAAAAGGGCTAAATGTTTTCCAAAGGTTGCCAAACAACCTGTTTTTCTTAAAAACCCTCTCTCGAGGAGATATTTTCAAAAATCATTTTCCAAAATCCTAAGTGTAGTCTTCGGATTATTCTTAGTTTTTAGGTGACCTAACTCACCTTAATCAAGTTAGGTGGCGACTCCGAATCTTTTTCAAAAGCCCTTTATTCAAATCAAATTTTCAATTAAAACCTAGTCGCACTCATTCTTTTAGGAGGGTGAGTTCTAATGAGAGAGTACAGTGTTTTTCTCACTTGTGTGTGTATTCTTCGAGTGCGAAAAATCTGGGCGCGACATATGCTTGGTAGGGTCAAGGTTTCATTAGGTAGACTTGTTTCTATAGACCTCAACCAATTAGATACCATGACTGATCCACCAATAGTCCCTAGAGGCAATGGTGATGTGCAGATTGTCGGGGGTGACAATGGTGATATTAATGTATAAGGTATTGGAGGTGCTCCTGCACCCCCTGCATAGTCTTTCCGAGATTACATGAAGCCTGTCAAATAGAGCCCAGCCTTATGTATCATCTTATCAGCTCACCAATAAACTATGAACTTTAAACCGGGCATGTTCCACCACATCCAACATTTCCATAAGTTAGAGTCAGAGAACCTTTACCATCATATCCAAGACTTTGAGGAGGTTTGCCTCATGTACCATGATAATAGTTATCATGTTGAGGCGTTTCACCTCAAACTCTTCCCATTCTCACTAAAGAATAATTGTAAGCACCCCATTTTTGACCGCTCGGCAGTCTACACTCCGTCCAGACTTATTTTCAAGTCATTTTGGGCATATTCCAATTGAATCCAATTCCCTAGGTCCAAATTCCATCTTTTCATTGTTTTGCGAGCCTATCAAGCCCAAATAGAGGCAAAATGACCGAAATACCCTTAGGGGGCATTAACCTTTCCTTTCCAATTCCAATCCCTCTCTCGAGACAGTTTATTCCTCGAGACGGTCCGAGTAGCAAAACTACTCACAAAACCGTTAGAGTGGCGGAAACACTCACAAAGCCGTTAGAGTAGCGGAAGTACTCACAAAGCCGTTAGAGTGGCGGAAACACTCAAAACCCAGTCACGTCTCTTCGGAGACGGTAAGACCCCTTTCCAATCCCTCTCTCAAGACAGTTTATTCCTTGAGACGGTCCCAATCCAGGCACGTCTCTTCAGAGACGGTAAGACCCCTTTCCAATCCCTCTCTCGAGACAGTTTATTCCTCGAGACGGTCCGAGTAGCAAAACTACTCACAGAACCGTTAGAGTAGCGGAAATACTCACAGACCCGTTAGAGTAGCGAAAATACTTACAGAACCGTTAGAGTAGTGGAAATACTCACAAAGCCGTTAGAGTAGTGGAAATACTCACAAATCATCAACCCCGTCTGAGTAGCGGAAATACTCTCAAATCGTCAACCCTGTCCGAGTAGCGGAAATACTCAACCCCGTCCGAGTAGCAGAAATACTCAACCCCGTCCGAGTGGTGGAAACACTCAAAACCTAGGTCAATACCCATGTTTGTTAGCTCACTTCGGTGAAAAATGACCAGACTACCCTTAGGACCTTTTTCGAGACTTTTCGGTCAAGATGACCATTTTGCCCCTAGGCATCCGAACGCCCCGGGAACCACAACGGCTCTGGGTATCAAACCGGTAATGTCCCGAGAATACTTTTTATAGTGTTCTCAACCTCCCTTTACCTTTCCGGACCATTCCGAGTTAGTTCCGGCCAACCCGGTGCAAAATGACCGTTTTGCCCCTGGAGGGCCGGTCTCCTTCTTCGACCACACCGGCTCTGGGTATCAAACCGGTAATGTCCCGAGAATACTTTTTATAGTGTTCTTGACCTTCCTTTACCTTTCCGGACCATTCCGAGTCAGTTCTGGCAAACCCGGTATAAAATGACCGTTTTGCCCCTGGTGGGCCGGTCTCCATTTCCGGCCACGCCGGCCCTGGAAATCAAACCGGCAACCTCTGGGAACGTTCTAAATAATGTTTCCAGATCCCAAGTCTTTTTTCGGGACAATCCGGGTTCGCCCCGACAGTTTCCTAGTCCGATTGACCATTTTGCCCCTAAAGGCCCGGTCAACCTTTCCGACTCACCTTATCTTCATTTTTCAAGTCAAATACCTCCAGGACACTATTTTGAGTGTTCCTGCTTCTTTCCGGCCTTCCGGGTCATTCCCGACTCCTTCAAATCATTCCCGGACTTTCTGGAGTCACTCCTAGTGAAGCCAAGCTAAAGTTTACATGGTAGTCACTAATACAGGCGCCCAAATCTAGTCAAAGATACGTTGCTTGCCGACCTTAATTGTTTTCTAAATGGCTGGCGCCACTAGTAACAAAAAATGGCCTGGCGCCACTACTAGTGGCGCCAGTGTATAATTTGGCTTGGCGCCACTGCAACAGGCGCTAGGTTTGTCTTCCCTCTATAAATACAGAGTCTCGTTCAATGTGAAAGGGGTCTGCAAACTAAACCTAAAAATCCTATATTACGATATACAGAGCTTGAGCACCTCCAAAACCCTAGCCTCCCTAGGTTTTCCCAAACCCTAGCCACTATACACAAACCCTAGCCTCCTATATACTCATACACTCCCCCATACACTCATACACTAGCCTCTAACCATTCTTTGAAGACTTGAAGAGCTGCCATCTAAAGCTTGAAGACAATCCTTGAAGGTTGAGGAAGAAGATCAAGACGAAGCCCGAAGACCGAAGACTGCATGGCGCGCAAAACAAATAAGAAACAAGGTAGGCTCCCTATTTAAATTTTTTGCACTTCCCCCCTCTCTCTCTTCTCTCTCCAACCCACTTGGGTTTTCTCTATTTTAATCCCCCATCTCTTTCCCCCCTTTCTTTGCATGCTTGAAACAAGGGGATTCCCGGTCCATGTGTAGGATTGGACTATTGGAGAGTCACCGTGTCGGGGGCTTTCTTCTAGTCTAACCAAAGACCACGTGGGTCCGGCCCCCTTAATTATGTGGTGAAGCCTTAGCCTTGTATGTTCACGACCCCTAAATTGCATTGTGCATATCATAGTCTTGCATCTTTCAAAATTTGTTTTCAAACTCGTTTTCAAAACCGTTTTCAAATTTGTTTTTCAAAATTGCATCAAAATCTCTTTTTCAAAAACTTGTTTTCAAAACCACAATTCTAGGGTGATTCTAACCTTTCCATGGCTAGGGTTGCTTTAGGAAGGTGTTATATTAAAAGTGACCATTTGGTCTATATTCTCAAACTTTGTTTTCAAAACCACTTTCTTAAAGTGGTTCTAGCTCTCTTATGGCTAGAATCGCTTTAGGAAAGTGAGATGTTTTTATACCTTCTAAAAACTCTTTTTCTAAATCTCTCTTCCTAAAAATCTCTTTTTCAACATACTTTCCTAAAACTCTCCTCTCCAAAATTGTTTTCAAAAACTCACTTCCAAAATCTATTTTTCAAAATTTCCTTTTTCAACTCCTTTCCAAAACTCCTTCTCTTTAAAATCTCTTTCTAAAAACACTCCCTAGGCTCACCTTCCTAAAAACTCTTTCCAAAAACCTTTCTAAAAAACTCTCTTTCCAAAATCTTCCTTCTAGGAATTTCCTCTCTAGGATTTCCTTCCAAAATCTATGTTTCCAAAAACACACTTTCCAAAAACTCCTCCCTAGGATTCCCTTCTAGAAAACCTTTGTTTCCAAAAGCGCGTTTTCCAAAAAACTCTTTCCTTAGAGCCCAAACCAAACCCTAGAACTCACAATTAGGAAACCCTAGTTTTCTTTCCAAAAACATGATTTTCAAACTTTGCCCTAAACCTAGGTTTCCAAAATTTTTTGTTTTCTACATCAAAACTATCATTGTTTTCGAAACCTATTTTCTACGTCGAGACTACAATTTTTCAAAATTAGGGTTTTTAGAATCTCCTTTTCCAAATCCTTGCCAAATCCTATCTTCCCTTTAGGAAACCGAATCAAATCTCCCCATTTAGGAAACTAGATCCTATCCTCCGTTTTTGAAAATAAAATCCAACCTTTCTCTTTTAGAAACTACATCCAATCCTTTCCTAATTCGATTCGTTCCTAAACCATAAGTTTCCTAAACCTAAACTCTAAATCTTTCCTTAAGTTTCAAAGTCCAACTCTTTCTTAATTCACATCCTTCCTAAACTTCCACTTTCCTAAATCTTAAGTTTCTAAAATTTGAACATAAAAATCTTTCCTAAATTTTAAAACTCAACTTTCAAATCTTTCTTAATTCAACCCTTTCCTAATTCAACCCCCTTTCTAAATCTTAACTTTCCAAATTCAAGTTTTCAAAACCTTTCCTAAATTCAAGCCTTTCTGAATTTCAAGACTTTCTAAAATTCAAACTCTAAAACTTTCTAAATCCTAAACTTTCTAAATTTCAAATCTTTCTAAAATTCTAAGCTTCCTAAATTCAAAACTTTCTAAATTTGAAACCTTCTTAAGTTAAATCTTTAACCTAAAACTTTCTAAATTCTAAACTCTCTTAAACTTCAAATCTTTCCAAATCTAAGACTTTTCTAAATTCAAAACTTTCTTAATTTAAGACTTTCTTAAGTTGAAACTTTCTTAATTCAAACATTTCCTAAATTGAAAACTTTCCTACTTTCAAAACTTTCTTATTTTCAAAACCTTTCCTTTTTCAAAACCTTCCTTAAAATGAAGCTTTCTTAATTCAAAACTTTCCCTTTCTTAATTCAAACACTTCCTAAGTTGAAAACTTTCCTTTTTCAAACCTTTCCTAAAACGAAATTTTCTTATTTTCAAAACTTCCTTGTTTTCAAAGCTTTCGAAATTCAAAACTTCCTTTTTTTCAAAACATTTCTAAATTCAAAACTTTCCGATTTTCAAAACTTTCCTAATTTGGGAACTTTCCTAATCTGAAAACCTTTCCTTTTTCGAAAACTTTCTAAGCTCGAAACTTTCCAATTTCAAAACTTTCCTAAACCCAAAACTTTCCTAAATTCCAAACTTTCCTAATTTCAAAACTTTTCAAAAATGAAACTTTCCTAATTCGAAACTTTCCTAAATCGAACATTTCCTAATTCGAACATTTCCTAAATCCGATCTTTCCTAATCTCCTAAACCTTCCAAGTCGAGTCAAGCCTTTCCTAAGTCTAGGTTTCCTAAACTTCCATCTTTCCAAAACCAAATTTTTCCAAAATCAATCTTTCCAAAGCAAGTCCAATCGTCTCAATTCCAATTTCAAATCTCCTTTTCTAATTTTGAATCAAATTCAATGTCCAATTCACGTTCCTTCTTCAATCCACTCTTCTATTTTCAATCGGACTCCAGTCCGAACTACGACTGACCTGATTCCCCCAAAGGGATACGTAGGCAACCTTCATAGGTGCGGTCACAACACTTTTCAAACTTTCAATTCCACCCTCATGGGTGCGGTTTCCAAAATCTTTCCAAATTTCAAATTCCAATCAATTTTCAAATTTCAATTTCAAAATTTCAATTTTCAAATTCCTATTTCTAAGTTTTCAAAGTTTCCAATTTTAATCCCATCTTTTCAAATCTATTTTCAAATCAAATCAATTTCTATTTTCCAATTCTTTCATCTTGCACTTGCATATCATGCATCATGCTAAATTAGTTTTCAAACATTGTTTTTCAAAGTGAATGGGGTTGAACTATAGTTAATTAAAGACTCTCATAGGTAAATCTAGGGTAGATTGACATGTAGGTACCGAAAGGGCGGGGTAGGGTGATAGCTTAGTGCGTCTTCCCTACACGTAACCAATCTCCGAACCTAGGATCACTGATTTCAAAGACCAAAAGGAGTTATTTTTCTAAAAAGGGCTAAATATTTTCCAAAGGTTGCCAAACAACCTGTTTTCTTTAAAAACCCTCTCTCGAGGAGATATTTTCAAAAATTGTTTTTCAAAAACCCTAAGTGTGGTCTGTGGATTACTCTTAGTTTTTAGCTGACCTAACTCACCTTAATCAAGTTAGGTGGCGACTCCGAATCTTTTTCAAAAGCCCTTTATTCAAACCTATTTTCAATTCAAACCTAGTCGCACTCATTCTTCTAGGAGGGTGAGTTCTAACAAGAGAGTACAACATTTTTCCCGCTTGTGTGAGTATTCCTCGAGTGCAAAAAATCTGGGCGGGACAATCATGACAAGATTTGGCTTAATTCTTTAAGGCCTTAGTCTATTACGAATTGGAATCAGTCACAGGCCGAATGAAGGTAAACCTTTCTTTCATTGTTGGGAGCATTACAAAGCATTGCTGAATTCTTACCCCCATCATGGTTTTGAGTCTTACCGTATCATTAATAGTTTCTACTCATCTTTGACGCCACAATTTAAGGGGTTGGTAGAGACCATGTGTGTAGGAGATTTTTATGATAAGACTTCTAAGGATGCTTTTGGCTATTTCGATTATTTAGCGGATATTGTGAGGGATTGGGCCACTACAGAGACTAAACACATTGAGTCCTAACCTACTACGAGAGCAGATCGTAAGTTCACCTTGAATCCAATGGATGATGTTGGAGCTAAACTGAGTGCATTTGCCAATATTCTCACCAAACAGATAGATGCATTAACACTTAAGCAAGTGCAAAATGTCTCTGTGAATTCACCAGCTTACCAACCATGTAGTATGTGATAACACTTCCCACATCATAAGTGAGTGTCCTACCATCCTAGCTTTTTGGGATATTTTGCATGGTCAAGCTAATGAAGTTGACCAATTTAGACCACCTTACTCAAATCAAGAGGGTAAGGGAACCCCTATTCTGGGACTTAGAATCTGGGGTGGCACAATCACTCAAACCTCAGTTGGGAAAGTAATGGCAACACTGTCCGCAACCATATCTAGCGTCACCCCCACTATATCAAGCTCCTCCACAGCCATCCATAGCACTGATGCAAGTATCCACTTCTTATCAGGCACCTCATAAGAGGTCTTTAGAGGACACCTTGTATTTGTTTATGCAGACTCAAGCAGGAGTGAATGCGAGGGTTAACAAGACCTTGGAACAACAAGGTCGAACATTAGAACAATAAGGTCACACATTAGATGACATAAAGAGTTAGTTAACTCTACTGACCCTTGACTGCTCCCTAGAAGGGACGTTTTCTAGCTTAACCCAACCTAATCCTACTAGGCAAACACACATGAGCAAAGGCATTCTTGACCCTACCACCTCCCACGGGTAGGTTCATGATATCACTACTTTACGAAGTGGAAAAATCAATAGGTAATGGGGTGGATAACCAAAAAGAAAGTCTAGCACGCCCGAGAAAGAGAGAAAAAGATAAAGTTATGTAGACAGAAGAGCATGGGGCGAGTGTCAAAGAGGTTCTAAAACATACTCCTTTCCCTCATAGATTAACCAAGCCTAAACATGAATTACTCAATGCCAAAATTTATGAGTTGTTTAAACAGGTTAAGATAAACATCCCTCTCCTTGATGCTATCAAATAGATTCCCTCCTATGCCAAGTTTGTAAAAGACTTGTGTACTGTCAAAAGGAGGATGCATGTTAAAAGAGATGTTTTGTTAGCTGAGCAAGCCAGTGCTATCATGCAATCCAAGGTCACAGCCCCTAAAATAAAGACCCCAGTCATCCAACCATTTCCTATATGATTGGAAACCACAAAATAGACCATTCCTTACTTGATTTGGGAGCTAGTGTCAACTTGCTTCCCTAGTCTGTCTATCAATAGTTGGGTTTGGGAAAGTCACGTCGCACTCAAATTACTCTCGAGCTTGCTGATAGGTCCACTCGGGTGCCTAGGGATTTGGTGGAGGATGTACTTATCCAGGTTGATAAGTTTTATTTTCTTGTGAATTTTATTGTGATTGATACTCAACCCATAATGAACTCCAGTGCTAAATCTCCAATTCCAGTCATTTTGGAAAGACCCTTCCTAGCCACATCTAATGCTCAAATCGATTGTGGGAATGGGGTCGTGAAGTTGTCTTTTGGCAATTTGACTGCTGAATTGAGCATTTTCAATGTTAGTAAGTAGTTAGATGCAGGTGAGAGTGCCAGGGAAGTAAACCTTATCAACGCATTAGTTCCTAACCATCTAGAGAGCGAGTGCATCAAAGGTCAAATAGAGCAAGTGTTGGTAAGGAATGAGCCTTGTGACCGGTTAGAATGTGAACAGTTTGAGTGTACCCAAATAATGAGTGACAGGGTAAAGGTAGGGCAATGCTAGCCAGTGGCTCAATGGCCTCCCTTATTTTGAGTCACCTTCTGATTGAAGAGCAGTAGTCCTGGGTACTGTATATTAGTTATGATAGTTAGTTTAAGTTTTCGTTAATTCCTAGGTTTTTTTTTTCTTTTTAGAGTTTCCCCCAAGTTGGGGAGTGTTGTCTCATCTGGTTTTTCTTCCATCTATCCAAGCTTATTTGGTTGTTCTCTTTATTTGATGCATTGAGGACATTGTATGATTTTGGGTTTTTTTTTTTTTTTGGGGGGGGGGTGGGGGGGGGGGGGGGGGGGGGGGGGGGGGGGGGACTAGTTTTGGGTGGTTCTCATTTTGTTTTTTATTTCAATTTTTCATTATTTAAAAAAAATAAATAATTTTGTATTTTTCATCATAAAAAAAAAAAAGAAGTGTTCTTGTGGACACTTCGTGGATTTGATCATGATGTATATTTTGATTAACTGTGATATAGTAGATGAGTTTTCTTTGGCATGAGTGGATGATTGGAAGTACTATGCTTGCCTAGCAACTAACTATGTAGGTTTTATTGGTATATTCTTCTTGAGTCACATTGAGATTCGCAACAATAGGTTTACTCTCATCCACCTTATTTTAGTGTTGGAGCTTAATTGTTGTGCAGCCTATCATATCATTTTAAGTGATTATGTCTATGATATTTAGTGTATGAATGCCTATAGATCAATTTGAATGTAATCTTAAGAGTTGGAATGTTTAATGCTTATGTATGGTGATGAATGCATTATTACTTTCTGGTTGTTCTTTTAGCCTTAACATAACTGTTAGACTTTATCTAAGATACATGGTTAGGAGAATGACGTTTGTTTGAATAATCATTACATTAGATTTTAACATTAGTTTTTGAGTAATTCAGATCCTTGAATGAGTAGAGATTTTTACCATGTGAGCTTTAAAGCCATAGCATGTTTTCTGAGTGTTTACATTTACTCTGGATAAATCGTTTCATATCTCTTTCATTCAATAGCTTCATTACACTTGATTCGATTCATTTGTTAAATTATTTTGAGTGTTTAGAGGTTGTTAACTCTATTGTATGTTAAGTTTTGTGCACTTTTGAAAGTAAGACGAGACCTGTCTTTCTTATTTTGAGCGACAAACTTTCTTATTGAAATAATTTCCTTGAAACTATTTTGAGCCTTCATTTGATTGATCTTTGTTAGACTACACCAATTTCAAAATATTTTCATATATAAGAATACAAGTATTGTCACTTGTTAAATGTTGAGTTGAAAGTAAAGAAGGGTGATATGTTTGTTATGAGATTGTGAAAAACAGAAATTAGCAAAGAAAGCAAAAGAAGGGAAGTGCAACAAGAAAAAAAAAAACAAAAAGGTTGGATGCTTGAAAAAAAAAAAAAGAAGGAAAATAAATATCAAATGAAATTGAGGAGTTGGAAGTGTGTATTTATTTATCATTGCATGTCTTGATGACACATGTTTTGATCTAATTGTCCTTCTTGTTTCTACCTTATACCTCTTGGCCATGTTATAACATTGGAAGTCTTTATTGATCCAAAGTGTGCATAAGTAGTGTTTTAAAGTACTTAATTGAGTTTATATACTTTTAAATGCTTAATCGGTTTTTACATTGGATATCCTTTCATGAAGCTATGCTAAGTCGGATACACTATCATCTTATCGGTTCTTGTAATCAGATTACTCTCTTGGTTTTCTATGCATTTACTCTTTAGTAACGAGCTTTCCATTCTGAGTACCTTGTGTTTCTATTCTTTATGAGTGTATGTCCGATGAGGATTTGAATCACAACTTGAAGGGTATAATTGCTTGGTTTCTTTTATTTGATCTATAGTGTTATGATGTTCATATACTTGTACTGAATTCCTTTCTATATTATCGAAGATTTGTTCTAACTTCTGTGTTAGAGTTTAAGATAAGCTGGGATATAGTAATTTGTTTTGATTCCTGTATAGTATTATTTGTTCTAACTATCTTTAGATGCTGAAAAGTTGTGATGTTTGTAGGTACCATCACTGAAAACCCTCACAATACTAAATTCGTCCACTAGGGGTAACCTACGGGTTTAAAGACTTGATACATACGCTAAATGCATTTGTGACTCCTACGAAAGTGGAGATTATTTTTTTATTTTAGTAGTTTTGCTAAAGTCTAGCAAAAGGCAAATTGGGGGGGTGTAATTGCACTGTAAAAGTATAATCATAGGCCTTATTTTGCACTTTGTAAGACTTAGGATATTGTATATTGCCTTATTTTAGTTAGGTATATGTTTGATTCTGTTTTGTGTGTGTTTTGTAGATTTTGGAAGCTAATAGATGTAAAAGGGAGTAAGAATGATCAGAGAGGATTCAAAGAGATCAAATTAAAATTCGATGTTGTCTCGGGAGATTGACCATAACTTTTCACTTAGAGATCTAATTGATTTGATTTTTCCCTTATTACAAAGAAGATTTCAAGATCTACAACGTTTCCTCTAATGGACATTTCCTGAATCGGCTTCTATCATGGTCAAAACTAAGCCACAAAAAGATGCACAGTTGCTAGTTGTCAGGATGACCATTTTTACCGTCCTGGCGACTAGAGAAGGATAAATCACAGTCAAGATGACCCATTTGACCATCCTAACAAACAAAGAAGTATAAACCACCATCAAGATGACCCATTTGACTATCTTAGCAAACATAGAAGGATAAACCACCGTTAGGACAACCAGAGAAGAATAAATCACAGTTAGGACAAACCCCTTTTACCCTCAAGACGACCAGAGGGCATTGAATTCCTTTTTGGTTGACCGTCAAGATGAGGAAATCCACCATCCTGATGATTAAGCGTGGATTAGGGTTTCCAATTTGTTTTTCCTTGTGCCTCCTTGTAACTATAAATACGAAACTTGTTTATTTTGTTAGGGGGGTGAATTTTATAGTTTTAGAAGGCTGCTTTAAGTAGAAAAACTTGTTCTTTTCATTGTTCTTCATTATTCTTCATTGTTCTTGGATTAAATTACAATTCTTCATTTCAATTGTCAAGCTTTCTTCAATTTCAAGCAATGTCTTCCATTAATATGAGTAGCTAATCAGCTTCTTGGAAACAAATGAAAAGGTTGCTAGGGTTTTGAAAAGCGCACAAGGTATAAAATTGAGGTGAGTTAGGTCCGATTTTTTTGCACTCGAGAAGACGCAAGCGAGAAAAACACGGTATTCTCTCATTAGAACTCATCTTCCTAGAAGAATGAGTGTGATTAGGTTTAAACTTGAAATTGATTTGAATAAGGGTTTTTGGAAAAGATTTGGAGTCGCCACCTAACTTTTTTAAGGTGAGTTAGGTCACCTAAAACTAAGTGCAATTCGAAGATTAAACTTAGAGTTTTTGAAAAGGTTTTGGAAAACTTCCTCAAGAGAAGTTTTTGGAGAAAATAGGTTGTTTGGCAACCTTTGTTAAGATTTAAGCTCTTTTTGAAAATAACTTTGTTTTTGGTCTTTAAAAATAGTTATTTTAGGTTCGGAGGTTGGTTACGTATAGGGAACATGCACAAGGCTATCACTCTTTCCTACCCTTGCGGTACCTACATGTCTATTCACCCTAGGTTCCCTCATTTAGAATCTTCAATTATCCATTGTCCAACTATATCCACTTTGAAAAGAATTTTAGAAAGAGGCTTGATATGATGCATGACATGTAAATGCAAAAAAAGGATTTGATTTTGAAAATAGATTTAAAGAGAGGATTCGAAGTTTGAAAGAGTTAATGGGAACTGAAAACTTGAGAAAGGTTATGACTACACCCGTAAAGGTTGCCTACATATCTTGTTGGGAATCAGGTCAGTCGTAGTTTGGACTCGGGGTTCAATGGAAAATAGACACTTTGGGGTCATGTTTGATTTGAAAAGACACTTCGAGACCTTTGGAAAGTTTGACTTGAAAGGTTTAATTTGAACTTTGATTTGGAATTGTAATTTAAACTTGAAATTGACATTGAACTTTGAAATAGAACTTGAAATTGAATTTTGAAATCATCTTAATTTAGATTGAAGTTTTAAAACCATCTTGGTTTTTACTTGAGTTTAAAGAAGAGTTTTTAAAAAGCGTTGAAGCTTCCTAACTTTAAGGTTAGGGTTGAACTAGGGTTTAGATATCTTAGGACCTAGGTAACCTAGGGTTGAAACATGCACTTGAAATAAGAAAGTTTGATTGTAGAAAGTTGAATTTAAGAAAGTTTTGAATTAGGAAGGTTCCAAATTAGGAAAGTTTTGAATTAGAAAAGTTTCGAATTAGAAAAGTTCCATATTAGGAAAGAGTTGATTTTGGAAAGATTTGAACTTGGAAAGATTTGAAATTTAGAAAGATTTGAACTTAGAAAAATTTGAAATTTAGAAAGATTTGGAAGTTTGAAATTAAGAAGGGTTTGAAAGTTTGAATCTAAGAAAGATTGAAATTAGAAAAAATTAGAATTAGGAAGGATTTGAAGGTTTGAAATTGGGGAAGGTTTACAAGTTTGAAATTATAAAAGATTTGATCTCTATTTCCTAAAGTTGGAGATTGAATTTTACTTCCAAAAATAGAGGATTAGATTTAGTTTTCAAAATGGGAAGATTTAATTTGGTTTCCTATTTGAGTAAGATTTGATTTTACTCAAAATTAGAAGACTTTTGTTTTGAAAATCTTGAATTTTATGTAGAAAAGGTTTTGCAAAGTTGTGATTTGATACAAATAGAAAGTTATGATTTTACGAAAAGAATTAGGGCTTCCTAATCATGGATTCTAGAATTTCGACTTGGACTTCAAAACAAAGAGTTTTTAAAAAATAGATCTTTGAAAAGAGTTTTTAGGAACTAGATTTGCAAAAACAATTTTGGAAAGACTTGAATATGGACTTTTATACGCCTCTTGAATATTTCACTTTCCTAAAACGATTCTAATCAAGAAAAGATTAGAACCATTCTAGGGTTGTGATTTTGACAACAACTAGAGTTTGAAAACAAGATTTGGACCTTGATGATCTTATTGAATGTAACACTTTTTCTAAAGTAACTCTAACCACAGAATGACTAGAATCACCATAGAATTGTGATTTATTGAAAAAGACTTTTAGAGCTTGAACCCCAAGATTTAGACCTTGATTGTCATATTGAATATAACACTTTCCTAAAACGACCCTAACCATAGAATGGTTAGAATAACCTTAGGATTATGGTTTTGAAAACAAGTTTAAAAGAAGGAAATTTTAAATGCAAGTTTTAAAAGAGAACTTGGATGTAAGTTTGAAAACAACTTTGAATGCAATATGTGAACATGACAACCACAATACAATAGGGACGTGAACATACAAGGTTGTACTTCACCACATAATCAAGGGGCCCGAACCCACACCATTTTAGGTCGAACTTGAAGAAAGCTCTCACGGTGACCTTCAACAATTCTTTTTATGCATGAATTGGGGAGTCCCTTATTTTAAGCATGCAAGAAGAGGAGGTAGAAGATGGAGATTAAAATAGAAGAAAACCCAAGTGGGTTAAGAGAGAGAAGAGAGAGGGGGATTACATAAAAGTAAATAGAAAACCAACATTGTCTCTTTCTTGCTTTCATTGCTTTAAGGCTTGTATTTAAGGGTATAGGATGTATAGAGCCTACGGTTTGAGTGTATGGAGGTTAGGGTTTGAGGAGTCTTGAGAGAATTAGGGTTTTGAGAGAATTCGAGCTCTATTTTCAGAGAGGCAGAGTTTCTAGACTGAGTTTGCGGACCCTTTTTATGCAAGAAGAAGGTCTATATTTATTGGCAATTGAAACAGGAACTGACGTTTGTTGTAGTGGTGCCAATTTTCTTTTAAGCTTGGTGCCGTTAGGAGTGGCGCCAGGCCATTTATTGGCTTAGCGCCACTGCTAGTGGCACCATCCACTTAGGAAAGTTTTCAGGTGGCAAGAAAATTATCTTTTGACCCTTGGGATGTAAGACAAAAGATTTGGGCGCCTGTCCTAGTGACTACCATACAATTTTTTGCTTAGCTCCACTTGGAATGACTCTGAAAAGTTTGGGAATAATTCGGAAGGCCGGGATGGATGTGAACCCCTAAAAGAGTGTCGCGGAGGTAACTGACTTGATGATTAGAGTCGAAATAGTTAGAAGGAGCAACTGACCTACTAGGGGCAAAACGGTCATTTGAACTGAGAAAAACACTGAGGTTGACCCAGAGTGATTCGTAAAAAGATTTGAAAGTTGAAAATACTATTGAGAGTGTTTGTAGGAATTGCTAGTTTGATACCCAGAGCCGGTATCGCTAGAAAAGGTGACCAACCAATCAGGGGCAAAACAGTCATTTTGTATCGAGTTTACAAGAATAGATTTGGAATGATCCGCAAATGTTCTCGAAGGTCAAGAATACTATTGGAAGCATCTTCTGAAGGTTACCGGTTTGATATCCAGAGCCGGTGTGATTCCTGAAGGCGATCAGATGCCTATGGGCAAAATGGTCATTTTAACCAGATGGTCTCAAAATTGATCTAGAACTGACTGGAGGGCACTTTGACATGCTGAATTGTCTTTGAGACAATCTTGAAATGGTAGACTTATCGTTCTAAGGATTTAGGTACTTTCTCAAGAAGAGTGTTAGAAGGGCCCAAGGGACAGTTTGGTTATTTTTTACCATAGTGGGCTAGCAGGCACTAGTGTTTACTCGGGTTTTGAGTATTTTCGTTGCTCTGACAGTGTGTGATGAGTTGATTTTCAAAGGTATCTCATCCTTCGGTAAATGTGTCACGACCAAGAGGCGTGTTCGGTCCTATGACATAAGGGTTTTGTTGGCAATTCCCAATGTTGACCTGTTTGTGAGTGTTTCTGCCACTCTGATAGTTACGATGTTTGTGAGTGTTTCCATCACTCTGATGGTGTGCATTCATTCCAGAGACTACCTGATCTCAAAAAGCTACTGGATGGTCTTATTGCCTCAAGGCCTTAGGTACTTTCCCGATCGACGTGCTGGATAACAGACATTCTACATTAGCAAGCTAGCAGGTGCTAGAGGTGAACCGTTCTACCATCTTAAGGACTTAGATTCCATTGCGATTGATAGGTTTGAAGGGACTTACCGTTCTGAGGAGTTTTCTTGGTAAACGTGCTGAATTGGATAGATTTATCGTCTGAAGGATTAACTCTCTTGAAAGACGTGCTGAATAGAGTTTGATTGGTCTGGACTAAAATTGAAACTCGAATTGAGGTTGAAATAAAGACTTACTGTCTTTAAGAAGATGTGTCAACTGGAATTGGACCAAACAATGCCGTAAAGGTATTTTGGTTATTTTGCCTCTATTGGGCCTGGCGGGCTCATGAAGCGGTTGATTGACTGGAGTGAGTCTGGAAAGTTGATCTAAGCTTGAATGTGGGTTTAATCGGACCGGAGATTGCTGAGCGGGCAAAAATGGGGTGTTTACAGTCAAGAAAGAGTTTCTCTTCTTGAACATCTACTGAGTTCCCTGTAGATCGACCTCAGGCTTTCTTAGTTTATTACTACATCGCAACTATGCAATTGCAGTCTTTCATCAAATATCTTTGAGGCAATCACCTGTCACACTTCTCCTGGCTTGGTATGCCTGGGACAGTAATGCTCTTGGTCTATATGGTCAGATTTGTATTCATCAGTTGCCCCTATTATGGAGGTCACAAGCATTGTCGCTGAATGGAATAAATATCCAGCCTGGGTTGATGTGATGCATGTTCTGACAGTGTCATTTATTACACTCGTGCCAGTTGATTGTCATCATGGTAGGGCATCCATTCATCTGCGGCGACATGCGGTGATGTAGCCAGGTGAGGTTTTTGATTGGTTAGTGTCTCCATGCCTTGCGTCGTGTGCACCTTCTGTGGTTGCGCATTAAGATGGCAACCACGTGGATTCATCTTCACTCTTGTGTCAATTTGAGTTGCTTAAGCTTGTTTTGGCAGTTTTGTTTCTCTTGGACATTTCAAATTGTTGCCCAAGCACCTGCCAACTTCTCTGGTTCTACTTGCTTTTCAAGTTTCTCTTCAGAGGCTTTCTTGTTGGGAAATTTAGTAACTTCTTTCTCTTCCTTGCTATTCTTTTTAAATTTTGCACTCCCGTTTTACTTTGTTGCATGCCATATTCATTCTAGAGAGGGTACTATCTCCGCTGAATATGTTATTTGACAATCCATAGTGTTGCCTCCAATCTTACTGGGTTTGTTCATTACTCGGGTTTCATGAACTAGGTTTTCATTGATTTGATTGACCTTGTCCTGAGAGCTTTTGAAACTTCTAACAACTAGGGCTTCTAGGAACCATGGAAAACCCTAAGGACCTTGATTCCTCGCCCGATGCCCCTCCGTTGATGTGGTAGAGGTTTCGTCTCTCGATGCCTTTATAGGTCCAGTGGTTGTGCCTATCAAGGGTGGCAATGTTGAGGTGGCGACTAAGACACATGAGTTGCTGAGCACCATAGTCTTTTACCAAAGGTCTGCTGAGCATAATGCAGAGTTGGCTGATGCTTTTAAGCAGGGTTTTGCAGACTGTAAGTAGACTGCAGCTAAGCTTTTCCCCAATCTTAACTTCTCTGTTGTGGTAGGAGGATTTGCCTCCATGGCCATTGATGCTCCTAGTGGTGTTGATGAGATGGTTGATGATGCTCAGTTTTGAGTATGTTCTTTCTTTAGATTTCCTGTTGTTGTATTGAACACTTGTTTTTTGCTTTTGCTTTGGCCTCTGTTTTTGTGTAAATAATGTTATCATCATCAAGCATTTTTGTTCTGCTTCTATTTTCTATCCTATTTACTGCTTTAGTCTATCATTCTACTTTGGCTTGTTTTGCTCTACCTTACTTTGCCCTCGAGTTTTTTTGTTTCACTCCTAGTAAACAGAAGACTTATAATGGTAAGGTAGGTATAGAGTACAGTGGTTCTTACCCCGTCATTTGGTTGCTCAGCACTTGCTGTTGTAAGCTCCGGTCTGACTTTTCGAATACGTTTGGATTCCGCCAAATGGTGCTCCTCATTAACTGCGTTGTTTAAATTCTTCGATCATGTCAATTGACATACGAAAGGTGTTACCTGAGGCCATTGTTGCATTTATTGCCATAAATGGGGGAGGCTAAACGTCACGTCTCCTTTTGGATCCCCATGGTTGTATATATACATAGGGTATTGGTTTGATCTTTTTGCAAAGAGAGAAGTTGGGTTTTGCCTTTGGTACTTCTCATTTTGTTCTTCAGATATTCCGTTTGCACCCATAAAGTTTGACGTTATTCTTTTTTGTCATGCATTCTTTTACTAGGGATGGAAGGAGTTGGGAATGGTTCTCTTTGTCTTATATATTTCTTATCATTTAGAGAAGGCACTAAATGGGACCCAATGCTTCATGATGGCTTAGGGGAAGGATACCAATCTTTTCTTTTCTTTTTTTTTTTTTCCATATGGGGGCTTGAGTTTCTTCCGCAGTGATTCCAAGTTCCCTCTCCCTAGGGGCCATTGAGGGTGAGCTTGTATTTTCCTGAATCATCTGCACTTCCAGTTAAGGGTTTCAGGGAGATATATAATCTTATTGCGCCCCCCCCCCCCCCCCCCCCCCCCCCCAAAAAAAAACAGCATATGCCTTTGCTTCTAGGTAGGTGTTTCGAGGAGATACATTATTGAGGTTTTGGGCCTCCTGTTTCTTCTATCAAACATGTTAGACTTTTTTGGCTGACAACATTGGGAGGTGCTTTTAGAGCGGCTGCTTATTAATGATGTTCTTGATGTGGAAGTCCAATTGGCGAAAGGAGTTCATTCAGTCGTTGTCTCCTTTGTTTTTTTGTTCCTTATTGTAATAGGAATGTTTTACCAAGAAATTGACTATAATAAAATTGAGAACTTGACCTCGTAAAATTTGTAATATCCAAACTTTCGTTTATGCTTCTGTCTCATGTCTACGCTTTGTCTTGTATGCTCTGGACTTGTTGAATATCTTTAAAGTCGTTAGGCTTTCAGTCTTTGCTAACCGAGGCTCGTGTTGTTTCATCCTCTGCTAAGCCGAGGAGCTTTTTGGTATTTCTGTTGATGCAAAGTTTTCTAAGTATTTCCATCATGCTCTATTGACAGTTTCTTAGGCTGATCGGGCACTTTGTTCTCCCAAGCAGCCTCTCGGCTATTGAATAATGTGCTCTCCCAAGCAGCCTCTTAGGCTGCAAAGCTTTTCATTCAAAAACTTCTAGGTACTTTCATCGTGATCTCCTCAGCAGCCCTTTGGGTTGCTGGGCTCTTTGATGAAACATTTCTTGGTACCTTCATCATGCTCTCCCGAGTAGCCTCTCGAGCTACTGAGCTCTTTGATGAAAATTTCTTGATACCTTTATCATGCTCTCCCAAGTAGCCTTGTGGGCTAGTCGAGCACTTGCGCTCTCCTGAGCAGCCTCTCGGGCTACTAGGCTCTTTAATGAAAAATTTCTTTGTATCTTCATCAGGCTCTCTTAGGCTGCTGGGCTCTTTGATAAAAAATTTCTTGGTACCTTCATCATGCTCTCCTGAACAGCCTCTTGGGCTGCTGGGCTTTTTGATAAAAAATTTCTTAGTACCTTCATCATGCTCTCCTGAGCAGCCTCTTGGGCTGGTCGAGTACTTGTGCTCCCCAGAGCAACCTCTTAGGTTGCTAGGCTCTTTGATGAAATTTTTTTTTTATATCTTCATCATGCTCTCCCGAGCAGCCTCTTAGGCTGGTCGGGCACTTCTCTTTGCCGAGCAATCTCTTGGGCTGTTGGGCTCTTCTAGACTCTTTGATGAAAATTTCTTAGTACCTTCATCATGCTCTCCCTAGCCGCCGTTTGTGCTGGTCGGACACTTGTGCTCTCTAGAGTAACCTCTCGTGCTGGTCGGGCACTTTGATAAATTCTAACTTGAAGTACTTTTGATTCATTTGTGGTTTAGGGTGACGACTGCTTCAGTGGGTGCTAAGCCATCGTCATGGGTTCCTTTGGGAAGCGGCTGGAGGATATTAACCATATCTTTTCCCAATTTTCAAATTGATGATAACGTCACTAATGGGGATAGGAAGGACTCTTCTAGGGTTTTCGCCCCTATATCCTTTGTGCTCCTTCTTCTATTTAAAGCTTCATCTTCCTTACAATTTTTCATGCACATCTTTTATGGCATCCTCTGGTGGCTCTTCATTGTCTTTATGAAAGCTTTCATCTCGATGATGGCCTATGATTTCTTTATCTCCATTGGTGCATTGCTTCCTTATGGCATAGATGGAGCCAGAAAAAGGGAGATGGTTCCTGTGGAGCATCAATTTGCCACTCTGAACCCCTAATATTTTGTTAGAAAGCATGCTTTCTCTAGTGCTTCTGCTAATGGAGTTCTTCCACCACGTTGCATATCGGAGGTTCGTGTGAACTGGACAAGTTGGTGTCATGGCGCAGTTGTGGTGCAATGGTATTCATCTTTCACCATTATTTCTGGCACCAGGAGTAAGGTTGACTGTTATCTTTGTAGCCATGTCCCTCTCCTTTTGTATAGTTTTTCTTATGAGTTTATTATTTTTGTTTCTTGATTAGGTGCATGACCTACTAGGTAGTGATGTATGTCTTTGAATAAAGGAAGTTTCTACTCTATCTGATTATTTTATACGTTTATGTTTCTATGCTTGTAAACAAGAACATAATTTCACAAACAATAAGCCAGTAGTTTAATAATAACAAGAAGTTATTTATTCAACTTGGGAGGATACATCAGACATGGTACTTCCTTAGGTGTTTTGCGTTCCAAGGGTGAGGTAGTTCTTCCTCGTCCATGGTTTTCAACTAATATGTTCCTAAACCTGTTGAATCCCATGACCTCGTAAGGCCCCTCCTAGTTGGGTCAAGCTTCCCTTCTCAAAAGTTCCTTGTCGATTGGTTGACCCTTTTCAATTCCAAGTCTCCTCCTTTGAACTCCATAAGTTTGACCTTGGAGTTGTAATATTGGGCCATCCGTCGCTTATATGTCATCATTTTGATTGCTACCTGGTCCATTGCCTCTTTGAGCAGGTCAAGGTTGGCGTTCAAGCTTCTTCATTGGATTCCACTTAGTAGTTATTCGTCATGGCTGTCAGGAGGCCAATCTTCACTGGAATGACAACCTTTGATCCAAAGGTCAGGGCAAACAGGGTACAACCAGTTGATTTCTAAGCTATAGTAGAGTATGCCCACACTATGCTGGGGAGCGTTTCGGTCCAGTTGCCCTTGGTGACTTCCAATTAACCATTGGCTTGAGGGTGCGTGGGGGAGGAATAGTGGTTCTTAATTCCCAAACGCTCACAAAAGCCCCGGAATTTCCCCCTTCTATTTGTTTATCATTGTTCGAGACAATTATGGTTGGGACACTGAGCTTGCATAACATTGACTTCTAAACGAAATCGATTATCTTTCCTTCAATTATCCTGGCCAGTGATTTTGCCTCCATCCACTTGGTGAAGTAATTGATTGCCACCACTGTAAACTTTTTTTGACCCTTACCTTGGGGAAAAGGCCCTACGAGTTCAATTTCCCATTAAGCAAAGGGCCAGAGGGCTAGAGATAGGAGTGAGCTCTTGTCATGGCTGTCCAGGGATGTTGGCAAACCTCTAGCACTTGTCGTACTTCTTGACAAAGTTTTGTGCATCTTTGGTCATGGTTGGCCAAAAACACCCTGTCTTGAGGGTATTGTGTGCCAATGATCTTTCGCCTAAGTCATTCCCACATAATCCTTCATGTATTTCTCGTAAGACATACTCTGCTTCGTACTTCGATGCACACTGAAGGAGGGGTATACAGAAGCATCTTTTATAGAGCCTGTTATCGACCACAGTGTACTTACTTGCTCTTAGTCGGACCTTTCTTGCCTCATCCTTATCTTCTGGCAATCTCTTGTCAGTCAAGTATATCAGGATTGGGCTGCCTAGGTGACTACCACCTCAACCTGGCACGCTTTGGTTACAATAGCTATGTTTGGGAATGAGAGGAGTTCTACCGTGATTGTCTAGTCTGTTTAATCCTAGTCTGCCGATGCCAACCTTGCCAGTCTGTCCGCATCTGTGTTTTCGGTCCTCAGGACTCTCTTTATCTCAAAGCTGGTGAAGGCTTTGGACAAATTCGTGGTTTTCTTCAAGTAGGCCCTCCTACTGTCTTACTTGACCTCGTACTCCCCTTTGACCTACTCTACGACTAGCTGGGAGTCATTATAGACTTGCACTTATTCAGCCTTAAAATGGCATGCTAGACGGATTTCTACCAGCAGTGCTTTGTGTTCAGCCTAATTATTTGTTACTTTAAAGCCAAAATGGAAGGCATATTCTTGCTTTTCCCCATCCGAGGTTGTTAGCACCACCCCTGCCCTACTTGTATGGTCGTTAGACGAGTCGTTAATGCTCAGCACCTAGGTGGGACTAGTGGGGTGTTGCTCCTTGTTTCGAACCTCTATAGGGCGTTGCTCTGTAGGTTCTTGTAAGTTGGTGAATTCTGTGAGGAAGTCTGCCACGGCCTGCTAGTGGATTGCTGTCATAGGCTAGTACTTCATGTCAAATTGTTCGAGCTCAATTGACCATTGTACTAGTCGCTCTGATGTGTTCAGTTTCTGCAATGCCCTTTGTAGTGACTAATCTGTCAAGACCACAATAGTGTGGGACTTAAAATACAATCGAAGTCTGTAGGCTAACGTCACAAGAGTGAAGGCCAGTTGCTTGATCTTGGCGTAGCGCTGCTCTACCCCTCTCAGGGATGGGCTAGTGTAGTAGACCTATTTTTGAACCCCTTGCTCCTTTCTAGCTAAGGTTGAGTTGATCGTCATTGCAGAGACAACCAGATAGAGGTATAATTCTTCCCATGTCAGTGTCCAACTAAGCAGAGAAACTGAGCTCAGGTATGCTTTTAGCTTGGCAAAAGCGTGCTCGTATTCCTGTGTCCACTTGAAAGCCTTCCTCAAATTTTAAAAAAAAGGTTGATATTTATCTATGGACGTGGAGATGAACCTGTTTAGAGCTCCCACTTGTCCTGCTAATCTTTAGACGTCTTTCATAGACTTAGGAGGCTGTATGTTGAGAATTGCCTAAATTTTTTCAGGGCTCACTTCTATTCCCCTACTAGACACCATGTATCCAAGGAATTTTTTGGAGGAGAGACCGAAGGCACACTTCGTAGGGTTGAGTTTCATTTAGTGCGCTTGTAGTGTCGTAAATGTCTCTGCCAGTCAGCTTGGTGATATGTGCTCTTCGTGCTTTTTAACCAGCATATCGACCACATATACCTCAATATTTATTCTGATTTACTCTTTAAACTTGTTGTTGACCAGATGTTGGTAGGTGGCTCCGACATTCTTCAAACTGAAGGGCATTACATTATAGCAATACAACCCCCGATTTGTTATGAAGGTAGTTTTTCTTCTTTCTTGCTCCGGCATCTTGATTTGGTTGTAACTTGAGAATGCATCCAGAAGCTCAACATCTTGTGACTAACAGTTGAGTCCATCAGTAGTAACTTCTCTTGACGGGACAGTAGGCCTAGTTATTCCTCTCTGGGGGAAAGACCTGCCTTTTCTGCCTGACATGACAGTAGGCCTAGTCGACATTGAGATGGTGGGACGTTATTTTCGAGTCGATGCCTAGCATATCCTCATGGGTCCAAGAAAACACGTTAGCATTCTCATTTAGAAAGGAGGTCAGGGTACTCCTTGACTCAGCCTCTATGGCAGATCTGATCTTCATCATCTTCTGAGGTTGGCCCTTAACAATTTGTACCCCAACCATGCCTTTTACTGGTTCCCCTTACACCAATTCCTCCTCATCCCGGATGTTGAGCTGATTTATGACCATGGCCTCTTGGGTTTTGTTCTCTTTGAGGGATGCTATATAACATTCTCTTGCGGTAGCTTGGTCTCCCTAGAGTTCCCTTATTCCCCAATCAGTCAGGAACTTTATCATGAGATGGTAGATGGAGGTGACAACCTTGAGCTAGTTAAGGGAGGTCCGTCCCAAGATGGCTTTGTAGGTTGATGGGTAGTCCACTACCAGAAAGTTGACCATCTTTATTGTCTGCCGGGGGGTAGTTCCTACCGTTATTGGGGGATTAATGGATCCGAATGGCATTACTTTATCTCAAGTGAAGCCAACCAAGGGTGAGTGCATCAGCTGGAACCTCTCCCTACTGATCTCCATTCGGTCAAAGGCCTGGGTGAAAAGTATGTTGGCCAAGCTGCTGCTATCTACAAGGACTTTCCTGGTTGCTAAATTCACTAGCGCCATGTTTACTACTACGGGGGTCGTCGTAGGGCTAGTGAAGTCCTACTGTGTCCTCGTCTCCGAAGGAGATTGTGGTGGCTGCTTTTCATGGCACCTTACTTGGCCTCTCTATTACCAAAACTTCCCCCCTATCCTGGGTTTTGGCCTTCCTCGCATAGCTTTTTCTCAATGCGTTTGACCCTTCGCCTCCAGCTAGGTCCCCATCGATTACTCTGATCTCCCCAATTGATTGTTGATTTGGTTCTGCCCTCTTAGAGCTTGGTTGGCGAGGTAGTTGCTGCATCTGTTGGTTTACGCGAGGTCTCCCTACCACAAACTGGCCCAGTTTCCCCCTCTTGATGAATCCTTCAAGTTGTTACCTTAAGTCCACGCAATCTTCCGTGTCATGGCCTTGATCACTGTGGAGATGGCAACATTTGTCCTGGGTCCTCTTGCCTGGAGGGGACTTCATCTTTGTAGGCCACCTAAGGGTTGGGTCAAATCAAACCTGGAACAGTACCTATTATAGGGGCACACTGAGAGGGGTATAGTTTTCAAATCTCCTCTTGGGAGCTTCCGCCCTGGACACAGGTTGGTGCATGGCACAAAGCGCTTTGGAGTCTTGGACATTGGCGTTAGTCTTAGCGCACCTTTTCTTCTTGTTAGCGTTCTATTCTGCCCCCTTCACTTGATTGAACCTAGCGTTGAGGGCGTCCTCAGTATTTATGTGTTTTTGAGCTCGAAGCATCAGTTTTGCCATATTCTCGGGTGACTTTTTGGAGAGAGAATAAAGGAATTTATGGGAACATACTCCGCTTATGAATGCCATTACAACCATCTTGTCGTTGAGGTCATCCACTTATAGGGTTTCTCGGTTGAACCTAGCAACGTAGTCCCGAAAGGACTCCTTCTTTTGCTGCTTCACATTCAGCAAGCATATTGCTGGTTGGTGTTGCCTTTGGCCACCAATAAAGTGGCCCACAAATAGCTTGCTTAGCTGAACACATAAAGTAACCAATCTTAGTTTTAGTTTATTAAACCAGATTCGAACTGATCCCTTACGGGTGGTGGGGAAGGTCCAGCACATGATCTTATCTAGCACCGCTTGGAGGTGCATCAGGGCTTTGTAGGTTTCAAAATGATCCAATGAGTCCTTATGTCCGTGAAATATCTCAAGGGTCGGCATGCCGCTCCATCACCCTTTGGGATAAGGTCAGGTTAGTTCTGTTGCGTTGGGGACTGTAGAATTTTTCACGACCCGGCTATGGTGCATATGCATAATACCAAAAATTCTGATATAATTAGCAAAAACTAATCTACATGATTTGTATTATACCTTCGAGTTTTCTCTGGTTTGATCTCAAATACCAACATGTATGATCTTTAAAAACCTTATGCTTTGATCTCGAATAGCAAGTAATAGTAATAAGCACGAATCAACTGCTCAAACTCAATCTTCAAACTTTTGTTGTATCCCTCATACATACCGTACTCCAAAGAGAGTGGGCTTGCAGCTGTTAGGTTTTCTTTCTCTCACAAAAATGCGCATCTCTCAATTATAAGTAAATGTAACCCTAGCTGTTCTTAAAGTGCGTATATAGAGGCTACGATAGGGATCACAGGCTTAGTATGACTAGGGCTTCCTATGCAAATAAAGACTTCTAATCTAACCAAGATTAATCTCTCTTTACGTAAATTATAATTTATACCACTGATGAATTATAATTGTACTCCCTGTCATATTAGAAATTATATTTTGAGTTTTATTTATTAAATGTTTATTTATCTCACCATGTTAAGATCATAGATACTCATTTATTAAATTAAATTATTGATAATTAAATTAAATAGACTAATTTAATTTCTTGAGACCTTTCACTTAACTTATTTGATATGTCGAATTCATAATCCACATGCATGGTTTAACATAATCAAAACTTATAAGTTTCCTCAAGAGAGTATCATCAATTCCTATACAGGGACGTGCATTTCATCAATAATTAATATTCACCATACACATAATGTTATTATCCAACTCACTGAGTTTGTTGACTCACAAAGAATCTCACTCTTCTGTGAATCAAAACAATAAACACTACATGCACGTGTCTATTTATTATATTAGGATTAAGAGTCTAAGCACTCATAATAATTATGAGGTATTAATTGTTTTATATGGTCAGTATAAAAATAATTACCTCAACACGGTTTTGTACAATACATACAAAGTGTACTAGTGCAAGGAGTTGGAACTATATCATTTCCCATAGTCAAGACAGACCTATTAAAACCTTGTGCTACAGTTCTACTGATGGTGTGTCCAGTTCCATCTAAGACTGTGAACGACAAACGTATATTTCATAAGAACCAATGGTCTGATCTTTCGTGTGTAAGCTATATTCTACACATCAAATTATCTACTATATAGAATAAGAGACACACATGCATAATTATTAAACAAATAACGCAAGGCAAACATTACTCATACAGATTCTCATTAAATTGGAATAACTAATTTATTAATAAATACTAAAAACATTACACAAAGTATGTGTTTTAGAACAAATCCCTAACATGTTGACCAAGTCTTCCATCGTCGCCGGGTTTTTAGCTCTAACGGCCTCCAATACTTGACCTAGCTGGGCTCTCATGGTTCTGAGTTGATTGTTGAGGGAGTGACGGTGTCGGTCCTCTGCATGGCTTTAGATTTCGTCAACGGGCTCTAATCATTAGGGGTGGTCTTCCCGTCGTGACTCCCATCATTGTGGTTGAGCGGAGGGGCCGATGGCCATGGCAGGATCTGCTGCATTAACTCCTATTTCTACTGTATCAATTGTTGCAACCCCATGGTTAGGGTGGTAACTTGTTGTTCCAAGATTGCGATTCTGTTAGCATCTTGGCCCTCTCCTTGGTTGGGCAACTCCTTGATTTGTGTTTTAAGCCATTGATCTAGTGTCAACCATGAAAATGAAAGGTTTACACTTCTCATAGATGGTGCCAACTGATGATACAATAAACTTGTAGGACTCCACTTTGATCAATGCTTAAAGCCTGCAAGAGTTAAGAAGCAAATAGATAGTTATTGAGCACTAGTGGGATGCTAGTCCAATACTCTCCAATGCTTAAATTAGCACAATTAGGAGGTTTGGAATTATATCAAAAGTAGTGAATAATGGCTTACCTTTCTATGGGGTCGAGCCCTTCATTTATAGTAAGTTGATTCAATGATCTTGGCATGATTACTTGCCCCCAGTCTTGGCAGATAATTTGAATTGATTTGGATTCCTTGAATCTTGGCCGACTGTTTATGGATAGTGATATGGTGAGAGTATCGCAAACGGGATCTCGAGCTCCTAGCTGTAGGCAGGCTCCCAAGGTGCAGACTTGATAACTCAAGGGCCACATCAGACCTGTCACACTCCTCCTGACTTTCTATGTCTGGGACGATAATGCTCTTAGTCTGTATAATTAGATCTGTATTCATCAATGACAATAACTATCAAAACAAAACTAAACACCAAATTAGTAAAGTCTTTGGTTCACGATTAATTGGTTCAACTCATGTTGTATAATAAAAAAATATTTATTCATTATAAAGGTTAAATGAGTTATACTATATGTATATATAGCATGGAATAATACATAAGGAATATGCAAATCATAGGGAATATTCCCTATGTTGTATTCGGCTAACGTTCAAAACATAGAGGGAGCCAAAGCCCGACCCTCCCATATGGAAGCCTAACCCTACCTCTGGTAGCTTGGCCTGAGGACTGGCCAATAGAGGCGTTGAGGCTCGAGCCTGATGCTCATTGGCCTCCAACAGCCTATTGTATTTTCTAATTCCCCCCACCCCCCCCCCCCCCCCCCCCCAAAACCCCAAAAAAAAAAAAAAAAAAAAAAAAAAAACCTCTCTCAATTCACTCACAATTAAGTCTCTACAAATTATCCCATAAAATATTATACTTACATATTTTTAGAATTAAAATTATAATAATTAGCAGTTTTTATGAATACCGAATACATAAGTGATAAAATATAAGAACACAACGTACCAAAAATAAAAATTTGTATGTATAATATTTCATGAGATAATTTATAGAGACTTAATTGGATAAAAATTAATATCTAAACAAGGAACTATATTGGATCCCAACAAGAATTGGTGAAGCAATTGGATTTTGTACTTAAATTGAAAACTTTATAGGCTTGTTATTAAATTTGGTGGGTCAATTATTATTGCTCCTATGAGGTGACATTTTAAAACTATAAAAACATAGAGAGCATCATATACACACCACCTAATGCACCACCTAAGAGAGAGAGAGAGTAAATGTTTGGACATACACAATATATGTACACAAGAACGAAGCCAAGATTTCAGTTTCAGGGGGGTCAAAAACTGGTCTACAAAAAAATACAATTAATAATACATGCTAGATTTCACATACGGAAATAAAAAGTAACATACATTCAATCTCAAATAATTTATGATAATAAAATACCACTAAAAATTTATTTTTTAATTTCATATTTAGTGATCTATCGATCAAAGTAGCACTCAATGACACTTCATATCATGGAATTTATTTATAATTGACATTAAACTTCTCAATGACTTTGTCTTCAATGTACACAATCAAATCATTTATGATTTTATTTTATAAGAACAAGTCGTAATAAAAAATCAAAATTTAGTATTAACAATATTCATAACTAAAAATGCACACTTCATTGTATTCTCACTAATTATATAGAGAGGACCTTAAGTTTTTCTCCCAAATTTTGTCGAAAATCTTAACTAGTTTGGAATGGTTAAGTATGGGGTTTGGGCTATAGACAAAACAAAAAAAAAAAAAAATAAAGTCACATGACAAGCAAAAATGAACCAAAATATGAGTTGCACAGGATGGGGGACATTTTATTATGTAAAATTTCTTAGACCTTGATTCATGAGAGGAAGGGAAGGGGGGGGGGGGGGGGCGGGGGGTGGGGGTGGAGGGATTTAATATTAGAGGGGAGGGGGTGGCTTAGACCTTGATTCATGAGAGGGGGGGGGGGGGGGGGGTGGGGGGTGGTGGTGGTGGTGGTGGTGGAGGGATATAATATTAGAGGGGAGGGGGTGGCCATTTTAGTATGTAAAATTTTATGAGCTTAGATTTATACTATACATAATGGAAAATTTCAAACATTAGGAGGGGCATGGCCCTTCTTGGCCCTTACTAACTTCGTCCATGTATATATATATATATATGTGTGTGTAATTTGAAAAATTACCAATACAGTGTACATATTCAATTTTTTTTTCAATTGACAACTTTACACTTGTGTACAATCACCCTATCCCATTTGTTACATTGTTTCTTGAGATCTTCATAAGTCAAGGAATCCGCCTTAGTTATGAATCAAATTGTGCATTTTTTGAACTTCCATTGCATATAATCCTCCCCTCTGTTGTTTATTGGTTTACATCGTTTGATTTCCTTAATCCCAAGGTTGTTGGTGATGCAAAACCGGATTGAATAAGCAAGATCAATTATCTTAAACAAAAAAAAAAAAAAACAAAAGAAATTATGTAAAACATCACAATTTAGCATATGAAAAAATGTGAACGGATTAAAAATAAATAAATAAATAAAGTAAAACATCATGAATGATGCCAACAGAATGCAAAGTTTCCAGCATGGACATCTCTATTCTGTGATATGTTCATAAAACTCCTGCAATGGGCCTGACAATTACAAATTATAGTATCCTGCAAGATGTGCTTGAATGAAGACTACAAAACAGGTTTATCTTTTTGTGGATTCTACTTGGATTGCTGTTAAAAAAAAAAATTGAAACTTTAGCAAATGTAAATATGACACACCTACTGGTGTCCCACACGTTCTAAATATTCGCAAACAGCATGCTGTAGTCAGGAGAGATATGAAATATACACGATTGAATTGCTTTATCAAACTTAAACCATAACGTCTCAAAATCTGAATTGATTGAAAACAGAAACAAAAACAAAAAGAAAGTCATTATTCATGCTTTCAAGATGACAAAGAACAGATTTTTTATATTTCTTTTTCTAGATTAAATGGGATTAAATAGTAAAGATGAAAGTGACTGTGAAAAACCTGTAGTTAGCATGGACTAGGGTTAAAATTCTCCTTTCAAGACAGTGAGAGAAAGGAAAACAGACATAAAGAGAGAATTAATGCGCACAACAAAATGTCGGGCAAAAACATCACCATGGGGTAATTTTGTCCACCTAAAATCCACAAAAAGGCTTAGTCTACCATATTAGTAATTTTTTAAAATTTTTTATTATTTCAATAAAATCTATATATTTTAATTTTTTTGGGGTAAATGTTCCTTTTTTAAATTTAGTGTAAAGTTTAAACTAATATTTAAAAGAGAATTATCACAAATTGATCAAGCCCGCCTTATAGGGTTGCGGGGGGCCCTGGGTTTGGTCTTTTGAGCCTTGACCGGCCCAAAAAGTGGCTGGAGTCCAGTCAGCCAGGCCCGAGCCCAGCAAGCCTAGGACAGACCCGGGGCTGGTAAGTTTACATCCTTAGAAGTTAGAAGCTTCCTATCAACTGCCAAATCCAGGTTTCCTAAAAAGGGGTTGCATTCTTGCGAAGTTTCTTCAAACCCCTCTATACCAACTGTAACTCGGGATATCCATGGTCAGTTCTTAATACGTGAGAACTGATTTACATTATTAAAATGAACCAAAGGGAATAAATTCACATGTCATTACAGTTAGTTGGTATATAAAACATCCCAATCCAAACTCAGTTGAGAGAGAGAGAGAGAGAGAGAGAGAGAGAGAGAGCCTAACAAGGAAAGAGCAATGTAGACAAGAAACCTGAATCCTACTTACAAAGCTTCCGATGTACCAAAAAGAGAATCTTATTCCTACCTAAGAAAGCAACCAAAACCACTCTTAAGTTTCAATAAATCACTATTTCATGTTTCATGAGACGCAAAAGCAACCAAACTCCACGCAAGACAATCGGGTTTTTCAATACGGCCACACTAGTGTACAGCCTGCTTACACGGACTGAAAATTTTCAGGCCGAACTTTAAATAAGCAGACTGTAAGGATGTTTTAACAAGCTATTTCGCCCAACGCTGAAGCTGGGATAGGTTAGAAAAAGACAACTTGGCCCAACTAAAGTACACCAAATAACTAGACCTGTACGTGGTATGAAAGCTTAGTTAGGTCATAATTGATGAGCTACACTATCTAGGATAGACTTCCCCATGGAAGAAGAAGATATTCATTCCTAAGTCTCTACTTGTCAACACAAGTGACCTTACCGGTTAATATTGTTGGCACCATCATACTCCAAGTTTACAAATATGATATTTTTACCCTCTCTCTCTCTCTCTCTGTGTACTTTCCTTTTTTCTAATTCTCTTAATCAGTTTCCTAAGTTCTAATTACAGATCAGTATTCCAGAAACGCCTAATTCTAATTTAGAGATCCATCCTTAAGTCTCTCTCTCTCTCTCTCTCTCTCTCTCTCTCTCTCTCTCTCTTGTTGTGCCAGAAATCAAATACATACTCGCACACCAATGAATTAGAGAAAGAATTTTACTATTTATGGAGAGAAAAAAAAAAATTACAAAGGAGGAGGAGGACCAGGCGGGCTCTCAACTCAACTAGAACTCTCACTCTTCCAAAAAACTCTCTTTTCTTGCTTGATTTTCTCCCTTACCTTAACCCTCTATTTATAGGAGAGTGAGAATACTGATTATCAAGGTTGGTAGCCATCAACCTTGACAAATGGTGGTTGGCGATGATGTGTGGGTGGTTGTACTTCTCGAAGCTCTGGCGGCTAGAGGGTTCTGTCAACTTTGGTAGGTGGTCGGCTGATGACTTGGGTATGAACCCATCAATTCTCCCCTTTCATACCCATCAGAGGAGAATGCAATCTGATGTTCTTCAGTTGGCATCCATTCCAACTATGTCTCTACATAGCTCGAGTTTCTCACGAGTAATCACCTTTGTTAGCATGTCTACTGGATTCTCTTTTGTGTGAATCTTCTCAAACTTCATCAGCTGTTGATCCATCACCTCGCGTATCCAATGATAACGAATATCAATGTGCTTGGTGCGGGAATAGTACATTAAATTTTTGTTCAAATCCAAAGCACTCTGACTGTCATAATGCACCTTGTATTTATTCTGCATGATTCCCAGTTCTTGGAGAAACTACTTTACCCACAACATTTCTTTCTCAACTTCCGTTGCAGTGATATATTCTGCCTCCGTTGTAGATAAAGCCACACACTTTTGTAGTTTGGATTGCCATGATACAGCTCCCCATGCGAAGGTGTAAAGAAATTCTGATGTAGATTTTCTACCATCAAGATCACCGGCCATATCTGAATCTATATAGCCTTTCAAG
The DNA here is from genome assembly GCA_033060915.1 of Euryodendron excelsum. Lineage (NCBI taxonomy): Eukaryota > Viridiplantae > Streptophyta > Magnoliopsida > Ericales > Pentaphylacaceae > Euryodendron > Euryodendron excelsum. Next base: position 23,044,135 of record CM065383.1, on the reverse strand, counting down.
ACTTGTTTAACTCTCCCAAAACATAAGCATAGCTTTGATGTACCCTTTAGGTACCTGAGAATCCACTTGACAACTTCCTAATGCTCTTTCCCCGGGTTAAGAGAGAAATCTGCTCACAATGCCTATAGTGTGAGCAATATTTGGCTTTGCACACACCATTGCATACATCAGACTGTCTATTGCTGAAGAGTAGGATATTGTTACCATTTCTTCCATCTTAATCTTCGAGGAGGGACACGAACTCTTGCTCATCTTGAAGTGATTAGCCAGTGGAGTATTGATTGGCTTGGCATTTCTCATGTTGAACCTTCTGATCACCCGTTCAATGTATTTTTCTTGTGATAGCCACAACTTCTTGGCTTTCCTATCATGAAAAATTTGCATGCCCAAAATTTGCTGAGCAAGGCCTAAGTCCTTCATATCAAATGATTAAAATAACTCCTTCTTCAGCTTGCTAATCTTGGCAGTATCTTGTCTAATGATCAACATGCCATCAACATAAAGAAGGAGTGTCACAAAGCTACCATTCGAGATCTCTGAATGTACACACACTAGTCTGCAGCAGTCCTCTTGTACCCATAACCGACCATGAATGAGTCAAACTTCTTGTACCATTGTCTTGGCACTTGCTTCAAGCCATAAAGACTCTTCTTCAACTTGCAAACCAAGTGTTCGTTCCTGGGAGCTTTAAACCCTTCTGGCTGCTCAATGTAGATTTCTTCCTTCAGATCTCCGTGGAGAAAAGCTTTCTTGACATCCATTTGTTCGAGCTTCAAGTTTAGGCTAGCTACCAATCTGAGTATAACTCGAATTGAGGTCACCTTCACTACTAGTGAGAAAATCACGTCAAAGTCAATTCCCTTTTTTTGCTAAAAACCTTTGATAACCAATTAAGCTTTGTGTTTCACAAACTTTTCACTGCCATATTTCTTTAGCTTGAACACTCACTTGTTTCTCAAGGCTTTTCTGCCTTTGGGAAGCCGTACCAGATCATAGGTCTGATTCTAGTGTAAGGAACTCATCTTTGCTTGTATGGCTTGCATCCACTTGCCTTTGTTTGGATGGGTTTGTGCTTCCTTGAAATCCTCTGGCTCCCCCTCATCAGTGAGCATGATGTAGTGTGATTCTGGATATCTAGTCAATAGAATCAGGACATAGCCTTTTGCAGATCTCCTTGGCTAAGGCTCGTCAATCTGGGAGATAGCTCACCAATTGGTTATGGAAGTTCTTCTACTACTAGTAGAGGGGGTTGTTGCTCCCCTGGCTTAACACCTTCTTCTTCTTCATCTTTTGGAATTGCCTCGTACATTTTAGTATTTGTGGTGAGCTGGACTGGTGTTGGATCGGGAGTTATGTCAGGAGCACGGGAACTGGAATCACTAGACTTAGTTGGTTCCTCATAAAACTGGTTCTCTTAGCACACAACATCCCAGTTTTGATGACATTCTTTGTTGCTGGATCCTATAGTCTGTATCCATACTCTTCATCTCCATAACCTTTGAAAATGCATGGAATAGACTTCAAGTTTAGCTTCTGTCTCTGCTTCTTGGATACATGTGCAAAAGCCTTGCACCCAAACACTCTCAGGTGAGAGTAGGAGACATCCTTCTTGCTAGTCCACACAATCTCCAGAACTTCGGACTTCAACGGCACTGATGGTGATCTATTGATCAGGTAGTAGGTAGCATGAACAGCTTCACCCCAGAATGGCTTTGGCAGATCATTCATACTGAGCATACACCAGGTCCTTTCCACAATGTTCCGGTTCATCCTTTCGGCTACTCCATTGTGTTGTGGGGTGTATAGGACTATCTTCTCATGGTGAATACCGCATTCTGAGCAGTATACCTTAAACTCCTTGGATGTGTGCTTGCCTCCATTGTCTGTCCGGAGGCACTTTAACTTCTTGTCAGTCTCTCTTTCCACCATGGTGTGGAAGATCTTGAAGTACTCGAGTACTTGATCCTTTGTTTTCAAAAAATATACCCACAACTTTCTTGAAGCATCATTTATGAAGGTAACAAAATACCTGTTACCGCTCAATGACTCCCCTTCAATGAGACCACAAACGTCAGAGTGTACCAAACTCAGTAATTCTAATCTTCTTCGTGTGGAGGAACTGAGTGAGACTCGATGTTGTTTTCCAAACAGGCAATGCACTCAAGGGTTCAATACAATCTCCTTGTTTGCTGGAATGAAAGCCTTCTTCACCAGTGTGAATAAACCTTTTTCTCCCATGTGACCTAGTCTCTTGTGCCACAAATTTGGCGAATCCTCATCTTCAACTGCACTGAGGCTGTCTGAATAAACCTTCATATGGTTTCTGTATAGTGTGCTGCAAACATGCTCCGGGGCAATAACTAAGGCACCTTCCAAGTGCCATTGCTAAAGTGGTTATCATAACCCTATTGATCAAGGGTTATCCCAAAAATAAGATTGAGCCGGAGGTTGGGCACGTGTCTGACGTTCTTCAACACCATAGTGCAACTATTGTTTGTTTGGATTCGAACATTACCAATTCTCATAATCTTTGATGAACTGAGGTTCCCCATTCTCACAGTACCAAAGTCTCCAGCTTTGTACGTCATGAAGAACTCATTGTGGAGAGTGGCGTGGTAGAAGGCTGCTGTGTCTACCACCCATTCGAAATCCTGGCTGGCAACGTGGAGACACATCTCTTCTTCCACGAAGAGTACTATGACATCTCCCTTAATGGTGACTAGGGTGTCACCATCTTTTTTGTTATGCTGGTGACTGCCTTGACTTTGCTCCCTTTTCAATTTTCGGCGGTCCTCGTTCATGTGATCTTTAATGCCACAATCATAATAGGTAAATTTGCCATGTCCGTCACTAGACCTGCTAGGATCCTATGACCTTTCTCTACTTCTGCTTCTGCTTCTGCTTCTACCTCTACCTCTTCATCTACCTTTGCCTTGGCCTCTTACTCGGCCTCTGTTATCTTCCTGAGGTCTTCCCCTATTTTTTTGTAGCGAGGGCATATGATTGCTCCATGCCAGCTTTCTTCCCTCTGGCTTCTTCATTAAATAGGGCATCCTTGACCATTGCCATGGTGAGTTTGATATTTAGAGCTGAGTTACTTAGAGACACCACTAATGTCTCCCAACTGTCTAGTAAAGAACTGAGAAGTAAAAGGACTTTCTCTTCATTTTCCCACAGCAATTCCATGGCTACAAGCTGGTTCACGTAATTCTGAAACTAACTAGTGTACTCGACAATTGACGTACCACTCTTTAACTTAAAGTTGACAAACACTTCATCAAGAGAGCTTTGTTTCGAGCAGTTTTGGCTTGAAACATATTCTCTAGTTTTGTCCAGAGAGTATATGCATTTGTTTACTGGGCAACATGGTGGAATACACTATGGTCAATCTATTGTCTAATCAGACCGATAATTTTCTTGTTTTTCTTTCTCTATTCGGCTTCTATTGTTTCTGTCAGTTTCACCCCCACTTCATTCAAGGGATCAAATGAATCCCGAAAATTCAATTAGTCCTCAATTTAAGGCCACCAAATGGCGTAGTTCGAAGAGGTGAGCATGATCATAGCTTTTGAGATTGATGTTGATGGCTTCTCCATTAATTTACTCTTTAATTGGCTTGTACAGTACTACAGAAGTAAAATTTGTCAAAACAGAGTGCACGATTGCGTCTCGAATGGCAAAAAACTCAAGAAGGACTTAATTGAAAATTTTTAGTTTTCCAGGGGTCAAATTGTAATTTTTAAAAAGTTTGGGGCCGAGTTATAATTTTTAGAAACTTCTGGGGTAGAATTGTAATTTTAAAAATTTTCTACGGCCAAAATCTAATTTTAAAAAATTTTGATGATGTGGCAGCAACTGTTGGCTGGGCAATGACGTGGTAGCTGACTAGGCAATGATGTGATAGTTGACTAGGTCAGCAATGATGTTAGCCTTCTTTTCTTACGACAGTGACATCACCGGCGTTGACTCACGAGGAACAAACTTTGACATGTTCGTATGAGCTTATTTTAGCTTTATTTTTGACGTGATTTGAGCCGTTGGACTTGTATCGACGAGACGAACACTCTAGTATGATCGAAATACGATTTCAGCAAACTTAATTTATGGGCAATGAGGAAAAAATTACTCTGGTGACTCTAACCTTGCTCTGATACCACTTGTGGTGCAAGAAATCAAATTTACACTCATAAACGAATGATTTGAAGAAAGAATTTCACAGGAGGAGGAGGCGCGGACTCTTAACTCAACTATAACTCTCACTCATCTAAAAAACTCTTTCTTCTTGCTTGATTTTCTCTCTCACCTCAACCCTCTATCTGTAGGGGAGTGGGAGCACCAATTGTCAAGGTTGATAGCCACCCACCATTACAAATGGTGATCGGCGACGATGCGTGGGCGGCTATGCTTCTCGAAGCTCTGACGGCTGGAGGGTTCCGTCAACTTTGGTAGGTGGTTGGCTGATGACCTGGGTATGAACCCAACATCTCTCTGTCATATGCGTGATAACTAGTTTAATGAAAAGAAAAAGGCTCATATACTACTGAGTTGATTGTGATCCCTACAATAGAAGTAACATAAATTAAAAAGAATGAGTAAATAAGCTTATTCAATGCATTAATTAATTGAAAACTTTTTCTTCAAAAATATAAAGGCCTGTTTCACAAGTGATCTTATCAAAGCCAGAATTCTAACGAAGAGTAATCTTAACTTGAAATTCATCCCAAAGTAAAGTTCATAATTTTACATAATTAAAAAGAAAAAAAAATAGCCGTGTGCACACCAAATAGAAGTGTAACCCCTTTTCTGCAACAAAATATTCATGAATGCAATCGTGATGCCATTTAGAGCCCTTTTGTACCGGTCTCGTGTAAATCTCCAAGAGCCTTGTAATTAATATTCTATGAGTGCAGCAGAGTCCATGACACACCGATGGCCCCTCCAGTAGCCTTATCCTTATATATTTTCTCGATTTTTGAATTAGCTTCTTTACGTAAAACATTATAAACCAATTGCTATAACATTTTAGAAAAAATTCAGTGGGACAACAGTAACCTTTGGTTTTATATACTAATTCCATTATAATTTTTGTTTCCTGTATATTTGAAGCTTAATGGTGTATATTTGGATTTTAAATTTGTGAAAAGAAGAAAAAAATAGAGAAAAAATGAAATAAAAGTTCATTGTTTTAGTTAGGTTAGGAAAATGAGAAAAAAAATGAATACATATTTGACAAAAAAAGTTACGTTGTTTTGTATATGTTACTCATAAAAAATACTATGTATAATTAGTTTCATTTTCACTTCCATGTTTCTTTTCTTTACAAATTCAAAATTCAAACATAGCATAAATATGTGCAGCAATAGTTTGTATTCTTGTAGCGTTAAAATTTCAAACAAGAATTCAAGAACAACTTATAAGCATGCATATCGTTTCCCTTGGCTGGTTTAATTTAATTAATTCTATACTGAGAGTCTGCCTTCCGATCTTCCTTTGAGTATTCTCTCCCTTGCCTTGGTTGCCTGCATATTCCACAACAAAATTAACTCCATGTGATTGCCATTAATTTAAAGGGTGTGAGAGATGATAATTTGGAATCCGACCACAATTACTATTCTTCAGTTTTATACCAATCAGTAATTAATATCAGATTCCAACTAACATACCTTATTTTCTTTGGCCTTTTAGACAACCAAACAAAGCCTTCGTCGAAACAAACCAAAAACAGAAGTGAATTATATAAAGTGAAGGAGAAACTTTTGACTAGGAACCTGCTTTTGCCAATCTGTGAAGCCAGTTATAAGAGAAAGAGTAGTTGATTGTAGAGTAGAGACAACCACTATCCCAATCCAAAGGCCCTTTGCTCCTAAATGTAGAACAAAGCCCAGAATGACAGCCACTGGCATTCCAACCACAGATAAAATGCTCCAAGATTGAAATAAGCCCCTATATGCTGCCACCCACTCCCTCTAGCAACACCTGAGCATGCAAAACCGAAGAAAAATGCTCTACTGCGGGCATATCAGGGCAGAATATATATATATATATATTGTTAATTTGTTTCATGAACCATGGTGCCCACATTGCCTGCATTGGCTGTGGACTTCTAGTGAATTACCTTCTCTTTCATTCTCCAAATAGGCCCTCATACTCTCAAAATTCAAGTACTCCAAATTAGGGGAGCCAGCACAGCGATGTCATCCACAACTTGCTTCTCATTGCTGTAAGCGTGTCCAAGAACATACCGGCTGCAGAAGAGACTCGCACTCACTATGGCAGCCTCCGTGACTGCAAGAAGCATCACAGCTCATACAGCCACTCGAGCTGCTTCGGGGTTCCCAGCTCCTAGCTCATTTGAAACTCGGGTACTACAAAAATAGCCATTTGATTCATTCTCATTTATTTTCAGTACATATATGATACATACATATATTTAGGCATGTAGATGTGCAATACATGGAAGTTCTTATGCAAGGGAATGTGTCTAGAGCGAACCTTGCAGCAGCCCCAATTCCACATGGTATGGTGAAGTGCAACGTAGAGATAGTAAGGCTGATCACAAAGATTTTTCCAAAATTATATATTTCGGAGCATTGTGGCTAGAACTAGAAGTCTCCATTTCAAAAAAAAAAAAAAAAAATGCAGAAGGGCTGAAATGGAAGCATACGATATAGAAAGCAAAGAAGTCTCGAGCTTTGGATTTGGTAAAACGCCTGATAGCAAGGTAAGCACCTCAAGTGACCACCATTTAAGGCTATAATCGTTGGCACAAAGACTAACATAATTAGGAAAAAAAAACAAAAAAGTGAATGGATTATAGAAACTCGAAAACCAGCTATTAGGACAACAGAAAAATTACCAAACCATTACAGCAGATGGGACAGCGAAGCGGAAGAGACTCCTCAATAACTAGGAAGGCATCCATGGAGAAAGCCAGGCGAGTGTTCTTACAGGCTGTAGAGTATTTTATGTAAACACTGAGCAATATCACATTGACCCAAGTGGATAAACTGATTGCAATGGCGGCACCAAGATTTCCCAAAGCTAACTTAAATATGAGAGCCCAACAAACAGGTACATGTAAACATAGAACAATAAAGGAGCTTGCGAGCATTGGAAGTATCAAACTCTGAGACTGCAAGTATAGAACTAGAGGTTTAAGAATCGCACCACCAAATAGAGCAGGAATAAGCCAAACTGAGTAATTCCGTGCTTCGAGTGAGATTGAAGGGTCTTGACCTATGAGAATTAATAGATTGTCCATGAAGATCCATAGGAGGCAGACAGGGAGACAAGCCAAAACGAGAGAGATGATGGCACTGTATGTATGGGTTCCAAGCTTCTGGTATTGCTGTGCTCCATATGCTTGTCCACACAAAGTTTCCAATCCGCCCACCAATCCTGACCATTTAGCATGTACAATATGTATGTTAATTACATAACATGAGATGTAATTAATTAATATCATTGAAAAAAGGACTCACAAGAAGACTAAAGCCTGTAACATTGGTAAGGGAGGTGGCGATGGCAACGCTTGAGAGCGAGGTGTCCTATCATCATCACTGATACTACTTGCAGGAGGTACTGCATTACCGTCCCTGCCGCCATTGGCATTGCTATACCACTAAGCCTAATATATATAAATCATAGCCACCTCTGGTTTTTCGTTTAAGAGGCAGAAAAAAGGTTTCTCTCTGTCTCTAGAACCCCTTTAATTCTCTCTCTAGAATTCTGGTTTGATTGATGTATTTATGGTAGAGATGGATGACTAGGGAAAGCAGATTGGGAGCATTGAAGTGCTGGGTAACAGAGGGGTGTCTGGTCGTTGTATTGCAGAGATCGCGTCAAGTTTAGATGTTGCTCTGGAAGTGATTCAGGAGAACGGTTGGTGTCTGCAGCTTGATCGCAGGTGGCGATATCATGGCAGAAAGCTTATTTGGAAGGAGGGCAGGGTACAAGGTTCGATTCGAGTGCGAGACCAGTATTTTTATTTTTTATTTGGGCAAAAGAAAATTTATTAATTCAGAGTGACAGAATAACATAGGACTAAATATGCCTACTGATACTGACACAACCCACCAAAATGCCAAATAAGACCAGGGATTGGCAAGAACCCAATGAACAAGAGAAATAACACAAAGACTAGACTGATAAGCTGCATACATCTTGAATACAATTAAAGAAGTCACTAATTATAAAACAATCGACTTTGATTTCAGTCTTCACGCACAAAGCTATTTGCAGCTTAATGCACTCAACCACTTCTTTCCATTCTATTTTCTGACGCTGGAAAATTGCATTGTTTCTGGCTTTTCATATGTTTCACAATGTTACAAGGAGCAGATTTTTCCATATCAATTTTTTCAACCTGATGTACTTAAAATCGATCTACCATTTTGCATGATCAACCAAGTTATCAGCAGTAGACCATTGCAAACTCCACCAATTCAATAATTTGGACCATATAAGCCATACAAATCAGCAAGTTAACAACAGATGGTTAGAGCTCTCAATATCACTGTCACATAGGACACAATTAATGTCACTTTCTATTGGGATTACACCTGCTTTGGAGCATGATTGTTGTTTTGATCTTTCTTAGACCACTACTTATGGCGACACGGCATGCAAGTTACTAACTTTTAGTTGGAAGTGGGGGGAAGGATTCGGCCTTACTGAAGAAATCTTGGGCTGAGTTGGTTGAGGAGCTTTGGATGAAGTCACCAGCCTGTTAGCAGCATCTGATACTGTTGCGATTGGCGGATACTTGCAGAGTTCAAACTTCAACGCCTGAATCAGAGTTCTTCCTTCTTTTTTTCTTTTTTTTTTTTCATTTTTGTTTCTTCATAGGAAAATATTATTCTTCCTCAAAAAAAAAAAAAAAAAAAAAAAAAATAATAATAATTTATGCATAAAATCTCACAATATGTGACAATGACTTTTTTGTAATCAAGAGCTATGAGTGATATGTTTTAAAAGAAATGACTCTCGTTCATTTGGTAAATCTTGTATGAGTGTTTTATGTTGTATAACACATCTACGACCAGAACTTGCATATACTTCTAAGACAAAACACTTAGTATTTTCCAAACTTAATGGCTCTATCATCTTCCAAAAGTTTTTTTTTTTTTTTGGGTACATTAGAGGGTCAAACCCCTCTGCAAGAAAGGTTATTATCGTTGGATTAACTCATTTCCTCAAAAGATTATGCTCTTATCCTTGGTTGTTGATGCATCTCTGATCACTAGTGATGACCTTTAATCGAAATAGTGCTATAACTTGTGTTCATTTCACTAGTGAAAAATCAAACCAGTTATCTTCTTTTTCAGTAGTGACAATGACATGAGTAAATGAAATAAAATGAGAATAAGAATAAGAATGGGAATCAGAATGAGAATGAGAACAACATGAAATGAGAATTGGAATGTAAATGGAACAAAATGGTAATGGTACAAGATGAGAATGAAAATGGAATGAATATCTATTCCATTCCTTATTTGTTTGTCAAGTAACAATGAAATAATCATTTTCATTTGAATATTTGACAAAACCACTTGATAAAGCTAGAATGAAATAAAATATAAGTAAATAGTACATAAATGAGATATGATATTTTGTATAACATCATATATATTGTACTATATATTTTATGTATAATATCATATGTAATATATTATTTATTATTTATTATCGTATATATGTAAATATTGTAAATATTGTATTATCTTTAAGGTATATAATAACAGGGTAGATAATAATATATAATTGTTTTATATAATATAATAAATAAAAAATAAATTGTATGCAGGTTATATATATAATATAGTATTTATCATAAAATTGAATATAGGATATAATATTCAATAATAAATATTAATTTATATTATATAACATATTAGTAAGATCTATTAATATATTTTAATATATAATATAGTATGTTATAATATTATGTACAATAACTATTACATTATATAACCTTATCTTTTCTTTCTCTCTTACCCTATCTCGAAATGAAAGAAGAATGACAATAGTCATTCCTATTGATTACTGCGCACCAAACACGCAAATTGTGAGGATGAGCATCATATTTCATTCCATTTTTGTGTACCAAACCTAAACTTATTCTTTTCAGACTCTAAACAATAAAGAACGAAAAAGAAATCTTGTGAAACCTATGCAGCTGTGCGCGATTCCCTCATAAATTGTACGGTGCAAATTGTTACAAGTCTTTTTAAAGTGACTGCCTCATAATTTTATTATGTTTTTTGTCCTCTTGATTGGATACGAGAGGAGAGAGAGAGAAATACACGGAAAAAAAGTAGAACACAGGGATATAAGCTACACAAACATAGGAACTAAATCTCAATTTTAAAGAAAAAAGTCCAGTAGGTAGGTAGTGCTCATATTTTTAGATATTATTGTGGTTATGATTTTTTACCTTTTATGTAGTGTTCGGTAATATAATACTTAAATCTTAATGACAATAGTTGATAATTCCTAACATTGAACATTTGTCCTAGCTTGATTACTTGAGTTTTTTGCTAAAATAATATTCTTTTCAAAAGTAATCCCCTATCTAACACTCTTTCAATAATAATTCTCAAATTAACATTCTGGTCTCATCCTTAAAAGAAATATTTTTTTAGAAAATCATTATAGTTTGCTAAAATTGATTTCTTTTTATCCCAATATATAGATACCTATTTTAAAACTTGTTTTCTCTCATGACCAAGCGCAAGTTTACTATTCTCATATATGAGTGCCCATTACTTTAGAACTTGAAACTCAAGAAAGTTAAAGTAAAATCTAACTTAATTTAAAAAAAGAAAATACTATCATGTAATTCTAAAATGCACTTTTGATAACTAAGAAACCTATGGAAAAGTTCTAAAAGGTTTTGGCCATAAAATAAAAGCTAGTCTTTTTTCTTTCTTATACTTTTCAACAATCAAACAAAATATTGATTCTAGATGTATCTTGACAAAAGACTCATATTAAGATTAGTTTAGTGAACACATGGGCATATAAAAAAGATAATTTTCAAATTAAAAAATTCAGTTACAACCCAACACTACTCTTACAGATTAAATTTAAATTTTATAATATTACCACTTCCAATGCAATTTGTTTGGTGAAACTCCAATTCAATTAAATTCTTATAAATGATTTTCACCTCTCCTCTTAATGGTATGCTATTATAGCATGCAATTGTATAGTTGTTTTCATTTATAATTTAATGCTGTTAGTAAAGAATGGTCTCCATCTATCAAAAATCGTATGTTATTTTTGTAATTCTAACTCATCAATCTCTACACTACTGAGCAAGGAATGTCCTATTTGGTATGGACTCTGATTATCATGCTCATGATCACAAGTTTAAGGCCTGCACTTATCCTTATGCTTGAATCCAATTTTCTCATTCCCCCCTCCCATAGGTTATAAATTTGTACATTTTTTGTAATTCTAAATAAAAGGAAAAAAAAAACTCTACACTATTTAATTGAAAGCATACTATTATGCTAGTGTACAATTAAGAGGAGAGGTGAAAATAATATTATAAAATGTTATGTAGACCCATCAAATGTGTGTTTTTAGCACAATCAGAAGTGGTAAATTTGGAAACGTATATATATTAGGGCAAAGAGTCAACTTTCGTAAATTATAATGGCTTATTAGTAAAATACTTTTTTTAAGGATTATGTCAAAATGTTTGTTTGAGAATTATTTTTGAGAGAGTGTTAGATAGAGAATTATTTTTAAAAAGAATATTACTCTAACAAAAAAATCTGATTACTCAACATCATTGTGTTGAAATTGGGACTATTCATATCTTAAGCTTTGTCTATTTCTAGCAATTTGTTGTTTGGGTTCAATATTTTGAAATCCAGACTGTTAAGTGAACCAAAAAAAAAATCAAGTCACGAATTACTAGTTTAACTATTAGTTCAATTGAAATCAAACCAAAATCGAACCCTAATGTCATAAATACATCATAAATATATATATATATATATTACAAAAAAATGTCTAAAAAATCTAAAGCTTCTTAAATATTTATTCTAATGATTTTCTTAATTTCTAAAATAAAAGAATATTGTAACACATAAAATCATAATTTAACAATATAACTTCGCATGAAGAGTTCAAAGAATAACATAGAACAACTCCAAGCAAATAATTTCAATATAGTAATAGAGTTTCTCAAGGTCAAATTTTATGAAGTTATTCTAGTGAAAACATACCTTATTTTCGTTTGTTGAAGATATCATCCGATAGTTATTGCATAATACCTTTCTCAAGCATAAGTCATCTCTCAAGATAAGCATAGATTAAAGTTAAAAGTTAGAACAATAATCATGGAAATGAAAATATCATCCTAAAAGCAATTCATAATACATGATTATTAAATCCAAAGTCCAAGTTTAAATAAAATAAATCATAAGTCTCAAACATAAAAGATAAGTTTGCAACATCAAAACATTAGGGTCAAAGCTCAAAGCCTCAAAAACAAGCATAACCAAGTATAAATAAGGTCCAAATTAAAAACTAGTCAATGACATCGCACCATTCTTAAACCAAAAAGATAAATAAAACCATACCACTACATCCCATTATGCTCTCTTTTTGCTTAGCCAATCATCCTCGTCCTCTTTGTTATTATTGGTATTTTCCTTTCTACCATATCATGACTATTTGATTCATCATTCATATTCCCATCACCAAAATATTGGAAGTCGACATCATCGTCAATTTTTAACACCACATCCTCATCATCACCTACAAGAGTTGTAACAAAATCTTTATTTTAATTAATGTTTTTGAAATTAACTTTTACATTGAAAACTTTATTTACTAACCCTCTTGTGCAAGACGTCATTGTCTTTTAGTTTGTGGAGTCAAACTTTCTTCATAGAGCATTATCTCCTACTCATCATAATCAAGAAGTGAAGGCTAATCAAGAAGTGAAGGCTCTTCTTCTTCTTCAACAATCCAAAAGTCAATTTTGTCTATACTTTCAATGTCTACTGGATCACAGTTCTTCTTCATTTTGTAATGATGCCTAAATATTATAGTTGAAAGTATATGAATAAACATTATATCTACATTACTAAATATGACAATCCATTAATGAAAGAGTAGTTTACCTGTTCTTTAATCTCAAGTTGTAATGAACAAACATAAGATCATTAAGCCCCTGATGCTCTAATCTATTCATCTTCTTTGTATGTATACGTTAAAATACTCCAGTTCCTTTCACAACCAAAAGAGCGTGCTAGTTTGGCTAAGAATTTGAATCGCCAACTTTTGTAAGTTTTGAGTGCTCTGCCCAAACAACTCCACCATTCATTTTATTTCCAAGAAATAATAAAACTAAAAAAAGAAATAAATAAATTAGATCTAATATTACAATCATAAGAATTACTAACAATTAAAAAAATCAACTTAAGCAATAAATTTACCAAGTTTTGTTGTCTTGGATGTAGTAATAGCAAGCTCTCTTCCAAACCTTTTTAATCGATCTTGAAACAATCTCATTTCTTACAAGAGCTTTATTTTACTACATGTGGCTTTGGTCTCAAATATATCATGAAAAATTTCCATAACCTCTAGTTTTTTACAAAATAATAATTGATCATATTGGAAAGCCTAGTTCAACTAATAAGTTACTGCATAAATATTTTTGCGTGGAGTTCTATCCCAACATCCCTTACCAATACTTGTATAACACTTATATAATCTCTTCTTATGCATAAACACCTTCTTGATTGATATGTGTGCCCTAAACATACCATTAAAAATATATTCCATGGAAAGCTTTGTATCCCCATCAACAATACGTAATAAATAGATGAGTGGCTCAACAATCTTAATAATAATCAAGCAATCATTTCAAAACTTGTTATCTAGAATGACATCAACAACATCTTTCATTTTCCTCTCTTCTGCATACATTAAATTCATAATTTCTTTGCTCGTCACAATCACTTTCAAATCATGCATATGCTTATGAATGTTGTGTTGACCCAAAATATTAACCCAAGAGTGGGTTTGAATTGAGATTTTAAAACTTTAAAGTAATAATCACAAATTAAAAAAGAATAAATCAATCTGAACGGGTAGATTATGATGATGCAGTGAACCGAAAACAGAACATAAGAATGAGAGACACAGAATTCTACCGAGGTTCAGTCACAACTCGTGGCTTATGTCCTTTCTTTATTGTTCCTCTCAAAGGTATTCTCCACTATGTAAAGTCACTTACACAGCTTGCTAGTTACTCAAGTGCGCAGCTCACTTCTTTGTAAAAGTTCTTTCCAAACTCTCAAACCTAAGTGATTTTGTCCAAGATCACTTAATCTTACAAGTGTTTTTTCCAATATATACTCAAACTCACAATGTTTACAACCTTATTCAAGTATATAATACAAGAATTTGATACAAAGGGTGAATTGTCCAAAGAGTAGATAAAGCAATTTTCAGCTCACATTATAAACCAACCAATGAATAAAAATATAGTATAAGATGTAATTAATGAATCTTCACTTTCAACACTTGATTTTGTGTTTCTCTTTCTCATAAATGTGTTTGGAATTTTTTGTATATAACACTCCTTCAAATCTAGCTGTTGGAGCACTTTTGATATATTTTATTGCAAAGTCGACCTATTAGAATGTTCAAATTTTTTAACGATTATATGCAAGTGTCGACACTATTTCTTTAAGCTGTCAACACTACTAATCTTGATTCAGCATTGCATGCAGGGTGTCGAGGTAAGTGCCAATATAGGTGTTAGCATTATGAATTCTAGTTCAACACTATTTTAAAGGTGTCAAGGTAGGTACCGATGCAAGTGTCAACACTTCCTTCAAAACTACTAATTTTGACTTTCAAATGTGGCAACCATATCGAAATGTGTTGACAATTTAATAGGTTATATTTTTTGGTTGCACACTATCTGAATGTGTCGATGTAAGTGTCAGTACTTCCTTCGAAACTCTCCATCTTACTTCTAAGGTGTCAACCACATCCAAATGTGTTGACCCTTCCAAATAATTGATTCTTTCCTTTGCGCACTGCTTCAATTGTGTTGACAAAAGCCTTCATTTGTGTCAACACTTTTGTTGCCTAAGTTCTTCACAAATGATAGAACAAATGTGTCAACTAAATCTTCTTGTGTCGACAAGAGTTGGAGCATAATCTGTGAGGATAGAACTTCTTCAATGTGTCAACCATATCCAAATGTGTTGACAAGAGCTCTGAGCATGATTTGAGCAGCTTGAGTCTTGAGCAAGGTGTCGACCATATTACAAGGTGTCGACAATAGATTTGAACTTCTTTTTTTGAGGATTGAGGGTCTTCAGAAAGGTGTTGACCATGTTAGAATGTGCCGACAAGAGATTCTAGTATTTTCTAAGAATCTTCAAGTACTGTGTTGACCAAAACTTTCAGTGCTTACAAATTATCTTCAACAAGGATTGTCAAGGTGTCGACCATAATGTAATGTGTCAACACTTCTACTTATAATTCTGCTTGAGTTTCTCTATTGTGTCAGCATTTCCATTTGCACTTTAGGCTTCAAAGATTGATTTCAAGTCATCTTGAAACCATTCAAATGATCTTTCTTGAGTACTTGAATCTTAGAACAAGTTATTGAATCCTTTTAAGACATTCAGTCTCTTCAAAATAGAATTAGTCCATAAGATTCTTCTATTAATATTCATGCTTCCGACAAGTCTTCAAATCACCATGATAGACTTCTAGAGCTTGCATCCTTCTTTTTAATATTGGTTGATCTTCTTAAACATCTTCAATTTTTTCAAAAATAAGATTAACTAAGTAATCTTATTATTAAGTACATCATCAATCATTCCATTAATCTTATCCATTTATTGAGCTTCCAAATATAATCATCTTGGATTAACCATAAGCATGACATGAATAAATAGAGTGGATCTTTTCTGTATGTAAATTCATTATTAAACAAAACAATGGCTTTTCTTATCATCAAAATCAACACATGGGGTCAACACTATGCAATGCAATGAAAGTAATGTCAAAATGAGTTGCTCATAGATGTATAATTTTAGTCAAACCCTTCCTTTTCCTCACTGAAGCTATCAAGAATGGATGATTACAAATATTCCTCGTCACATTTGATGCTCTAGTGGCAAGCTCACTCACATGTTCAATCTTGGAAATATCAATTTATAGACTTGTAAGTTTCACATGCCAATTTTCTAGCAACAACATAATTTCATCCATTATTTATCACCACGTGAACAATAGTATTCACTCCCACTTAATTATTTCTTGAAACAATTTGAAAGTATAAAAGCATCTTTAACAGCATCAACAGATTTAACAAAAGCAATTCTTTTTGGGCAATAGCCAAGAAAGTTAATTAAAGTAGTTTGTCTACCATCACTCCAACCATCACCCATGTTTTAGTCCAAATGCTTTTCAAACTGTCAACAAACAACTGCAATTCTTTCTTTGAGTCTCTCAATAAAAGAACTCAAATTTCATGGTAAGTAGGAACCTTAAATCATGGAGCAATAGCAATTGTAGCATCAAACATAGGCTCAATGTAAATGGAATTCACAACATTCATTGGCATGCAAGTATCATATACAAATCTAGCCACAACCATATGTGTAAGGACCCCTAATTTTTATTTCATGCTATTTAAATTTTTATATACATGCTCATGGTTTAACTTAGGAATTTATATAGAGGTAGATAAATTTGGTGGTTAATATTTACTTCCTATACATATTTAGCCTTGTGATTTTGTGTTATTAAATTGTAGTCTTTGATTTAAGGCATGATTGGGTGTGTGAAGGTGCAGAGAGTTGATTATCTAATTTTGTTTGGATGTGAGAAAGAGCGGGGGTTGCCGGGCAGTGTGCTGCCATGGCCATGGGCAGCCATGGCTGTGTGTGTAGCGTTGCTTGAAGTTTTTGTGGGTTGATGCGGGGAGCAGCAATGGTAAAGGTGAAAAAAAATACAAAAAATCAAAATTTTCAAAACATTGAAACTAAATCTGATGTTGTGAAGAAGATGGGTTGAGGATTTAATACCGTGTGCCTGTGGTCAAGTCCATTGCACTATAATACACCTTAGTCCTCAGCCTAGTTGGGTTGGATGCTACCTTTGATGTTGTCCTAACCTAAGTTTTTTGGATACGTAGGCTTTAATTTTAAAGTTAGGTTTAGCTAGTGTTAAATGCATGTACTTTTTATAATAGGTATAATTTTTCTAATTCAATTAAAAATAATTAAGTGTCATGTTATATTTTCGGGGTCTACACTATTTAGATATCAAGTGAGTGGCTTTGTCTTGCGCTTATAAACTTGCAAAACTCCCTATGCATGGTTGATTTAAAAAACATGATTTTTAGAGCATGTTCTAGATCTCATTGGTTATCTCTCTATTTGAAAAATTCACTTTATTTTGATAATGAGAAATGATATTTTTATCGCTAGTGTGCATCTGAAATACTTTACTTTGGGAACATGAGAATTTTTATTTATGCTTTGAGCTTTGAAGAAATTATTACTATTATCATGCTCTTTTGGGAAATTTCATGGCATGATTTATGAGATTTATTTAATGGTGAAAACTTATTTGATTGTGGATATTGCGACCAGGAGAAAAGTCCAAGGTATAGGCCTCTTAAGTGAGTGACACTGGCAACTAGGGAATATGCCCGTTTGAATTATGATGAACCTAGTTCTCAACAATTATAGAAAGAGACCCGTTTGAACCATGACGACCTCAACTAGATTGGCTTAAGAAAAACTCAGGAGTCAGCCTAGGTGACTCTAAGTATGATGTTAGATCCAATGGGCATAGCTTGCTCATGAGACATTATTGGCACATGAGATATCATTACTATTTACTGGTTTTTCATATGATTATTCATTGATTTATTAGTTGTCACCGTTGTGATAATGTGATTTTGGTTATGTGATTAAAACGGGTACATTGAGATATTGTTTTGTATTGAGATATGTAGATTTATGAGAAATTTATATGATTGATGAGATCTGCATCAGGAGTATTTTATATGAAATTATTTATAGTAAACTGTCAGCATTTATTAAATTTTTATTTTTCATTTATTAATTTTTGTTTGGCATTCCATTCATGGGGTTGTGAGCTCACTCTCATCATAACATTTTAGGTGAGTATGAACGTTAGTAGAGTGTAGAGACCCTCTCTTGCCGTTGACCACCTTAGGATTTATTTTCTATGTATGCCCTCTACGGATTTAGACTATTTGGACCGAGAATTAGTTGAAAAGATGGATTTATTTATTGGGATTATTCTAGCTCATTGTTGAGTAGTAACTTTAGTTTATTATCTATAAATAGATGCTAGTTTTAGCAGATTTTTAGACTTTTGTGTTCTACGGGCTAGGCTTGTGCTTCACGGCTAGTCTCGTCCCTAAGTGAGTGTGACAGTATATGCCTTATGTACCGTTTATCTACTTGCAAGAACAATTTTGATGTCTAGTTGATAGCCTAGAGTGATTCATGGAGCAAAATAATTACCTATTGTTGTAGGGGTCTTTCCCTTCCCTTTTTGTGCCACTATTGCTCTACTGTTATTTTCACTACCATCTCCTTCATTGATTGAAATTCCCTTATTATTTGGAGGAATTATTTTCGTAACATCAACATCAACCCCAACATCATTGTTCACTTTACTTTTTCTTCTCACTAATTACTTTCAACGACTTCCATTTGAAATCATATGGGAAAGCTTTCTTACGTGGTTCGATCTCACCAGACCTTTCAGCAATATGTTGCTTCATTCTATTAATTCCTCCACCTTTAAGAGTATTTTCACAATACAAACATGTGAAAGTCTTCTTTCCATCGATGGCTCGTCCCTCAGTAACTTGTTCCCATGCAAGATTTGTTTTTCCCCTTGTGGATGTTGTAGAACGTGTAGTAGAATTGTGGTCTAATGAATCCATTTCAAACCATTTCTACCAAAAAAAAAATAATGTAATAAATTAAGCGAACTAAGAACATAATTTTACTTCAATTTTAAAGATGGAAAACTAATTAAGTTGATAACGTTTTTAGCAAAACTTTGTTTAATGATTTGCCGGGCCTGCTGAAAAATTGATGTCAATATTGATGCTGTATAATTTTTAGAAACCACCTCAAAGCTCTAACATTGATAGCGTAGAAAAAAATGCATAAAAGTATCAAATACACTAACAAATAGAAGCAGCTGGTTTTGTTAGCTTCATTTTTTCTGATCATGCATCTATCACGTTACCAAAATCAAACCAAGAATACTTCAAGAGCTCCAAATCCAATCTGAACAATTTTCCATGTAAAAGAAATGCAAACTCAGATCAATTTGAATCCATTCTCCATCTTGACAACCCAACATTAATAATAATTTTAAAAAATAGAGAAATTAAGGGTACTGTACAAGTATATGGTGATCTACTAAAACTAGAAGGGTGGGTGTCTCGGTCAGGTGTTTCAGCTGAGGTTGGCGACTGACCAATGGTAAAATTGTGGGCCTACTCCAACCAAAAGGCTGCCGCTAAAAAGTGGATTGAACAATAGAGAGAGAGAGAGAGTGTACTGTTGTCGAGCAACCAGAGTGGAGATCGGAGACTCGAAATGGAGGCTGAGAATTTGCTCTTTAGTCTTTAGTCTACACGATTGTCGAACAAAAGAGGTTGATTGTAAACCCTAAAAAAATTAGCGATATTTATAATTATTCAAACATGGATGGTTATACGAATGGGTTAACTGGTTCATTGGTTGAACCATCAAATTGTTCAATTTTCTTAAAATATAGTAATTTTTAATCTAGAACAGGTTTAAGGGCAAATTCGAATTATTACATGGCCCGGTTACTTGTTCAATCGATTGAAGTAGAGGGTTGACATTAAAATTTAAAACAATGTAAGAACATAATAGTTGTTACTCTTTTTTTGTGGGTTCATATATACGTTTGCCTCGCAAACCCTTTGACCCATTCAATTTAGGCTAACTAATGTTTTAAAACCCGAATCAAACCGATTAGTTGAACCGAAAACCTTGCCTTGTAACATCTAGATAAGCTCTTAAACTCATTCTAGATTAAAAAGTGCTATATTGTAAGAAAAAGGGATGATCTAGTGGTTCAACCCTTGAACCGATTGACCCGTTCACAATTTACAATAAGCGTCTAGATTTGTATAACTATAACTATAAATAACCCTAATTTTTTAGGGTTCGCAATCAGCCTGAGGTCATCAGCCTCTTTCGTTCGACGATCGTGAAGACTGAAGACTGAACAGTGAAGTCTCAGCCTCCACTCCAGCTATCGATCTCCACTTCGGCCAGTCGGCAACAGGTTCTCTCTCTCTCTCTCTCTCTCCTCTCTCTCTCTCTCACTGTTCAGCGGCAGTCTCTTGGTTGGTGTAAGCTGACGATTTTACCAGTGGTCGGTCGCCAACCTCCAATAATACACTTGATTGAGACACCCAGCCTTTATATTTCTCTTCTTCTTAGTGGACGACCATATACTTGTG
Source organism: Euryodendron excelsum (assembly GCA_033060915.1). Taxonomy (NCBI): domain Eukaryota; kingdom Viridiplantae; phylum Streptophyta; class Magnoliopsida; order Ericales; family Pentaphylacaceae; genus Euryodendron; species Euryodendron excelsum. The sequence continues at coordinate 23,023,587 of CM065383.1, read as the reverse complement.
CAGTACACCCAATTTCTCTCTCTCTCTCTCTCTCAATAGTAGATTGAGAATAGATTCAAATTTATCTGGGTTTGCACTTCTTTTACATGGGCAATTGTTGAGATTAGATTTGGAGCTATTGAAGTTTGCTTGGTTTGATTTTGATGACCGTAATAGATGCGTGATTAGAAAATATGAATCTAGCAAAACCAGCTAATTTTATTTATTAGTGTATTTGATACTTTGATGCTTCTTTTCCCTATGCTATCAACTTTAGAGCTTCGAGATGGTTTCCAAAAATTATACAGCATCAATATTGGGGTTAACATAAAGCCATATTTTAACATCAATTTTTAGGCAGGCTTAGCAAATCATTGAACATGGTTTTGCTAAAAAAATTCTCAACTTAGTTTTCCTTCTTTAAAATTGATGTAAAATTCTATTCTTTGTTTGCTTAATTTATTAATATTATTATTAATAATTTTCTTTTAATAGAAGTGGTTTGAAATGGATTCATCTGGCCAAAATTCTACTGCAAGTTCTACAACATCCACAAATGGAAAAATTGATCCTGTATGAGAACGAGTGGCTGAGGGGCGAGCCACCGATGGAAAGAAGACCTTCACATGTTTGTATTGGGAAAAAAATCTTTAATGATGGAGAAATTAATAGAATGAAGAAACATATTGCTAGAAAATCTGGTGAGGTCAAACCATGTAAGAAAGTTTACCTAGATGTTAGGTTTATGGAAGAGTCCTTGAAAGCAATTAGCGAGAAGAAAAAGCAACGTGAAGAAAATTATGAATAATCAATCCCTATGGTGCAAGTTTATCCCAATTTGGAGGTGATATTTGGGATGATGTTGATGTTGCGAAAATAATTCCTTCAAATAATAAGAGCATTTCAATCAATGAAAGTGGCGGTAGTGGGAATAAGAGTAGAGCAAACAGTGACACAAAAAGGAAACAAAAAGACACCTGCAACAATAGGTAATTATTTTATTCCAAGAACCACTCCAAACTCTCAACCAACCATCAAAAGTGTTCTTGCAAGTAAAGAAATAGTACATAAGGCACATATGGCTCTGGCTAGATTTGTATATGATACTTGTGTGCTAATAAATGTTGTGAACTCCATTTATTTTCAGCCTTTGTTTGATGTTGCAATTGTTATTGGTCTAGGATTTAAGGTTCTTACTTACCATGAAATTCAAGGTTTTTTAGAGACTCAAAGAAAAATTGTAGCATGGTTACAGTTTGAAAAGCACCTAGGCTAACACTAGATGTATTGTTGTGGGTGATGGTTCGAGAGATGGTAGACAAACAACTTTAATTAACTTTCTTGTATATTGCCAAAGAGGAATTGGTTTAGTTAAATCTACTAGTGTTTCTAATGCTATTAAAGATCCTTCTATGTTTCATCAAATTGTTACAAGAAATCATTGAGTGGGTGATAGTGAATACTATTGTTCACATGGTGATAAATAATGGATGAAAATTATGTTGTTTCTGAAATATTGGTAACTGAAACTTCCAAGTCTATACATTGGTCTCCTCGTGATGCATATTGTTTGAACTTACTCTTAAATGATATTTCCAAGATGGAACATATGAATGAGCTTGCCAGTAGAGCATAAAATGTGACTAGGTATATTTGTAGTCATTCATTCTTGATAGCTTCATTGAGGAAAATGAAGGGTTGAGTCGAAATTGTATGTCTAGGAGCAACTCGTTTTGCTACTATTTTCATTGCAATGCATAGTATTCATAAGCATATGCATGATTGGAAACTGTTGGTGACGAGTAAGGAATTTATGGATTCGAGGTATGCAAAAGAGACGAAAGCAAAAGATGTTGCTGGCATTCTAAATAGCAAGTTTTGAAACGATTGGTTTTAAAAAGTTTGTAAAGAACCAATTAAATCCTCAACTTTCATGGAATCTACATCTGTACTTTCTTCAAATGACCGTAACCTTCACTTAAAATCTTTCCAGTAAAAATCTTAAAAATTTTTGAACTATTTTAGAAGAAGATATTTGTTCACTAAGATTAAAACTTGAGTTGACGACATCGCTAAGTTTAGCATAAAATTGATCAAAAGTTTCATTGTTATCCACTCTCAAAGTTTCAAAAGCAATAGTGAATCGTTAAAGCTTGGCTATTTTTGCAGTTGTTGCACCTTCATGGATAATTTGTAGAATGTCCCAAGCCTCTTTAAAGATTTCATAGTGGAGATTCGACGAAATTTCTCAACTGTGACATCGTTATAGATGACATTCATGGCTTTACTATTCCACCCACAATTTTCAAAATATATTTTGTTTCATTGATCTGATGATTTTAAAATCATTTTCTTATCAGATTCAACGGTGGGTCAAGTCCAACCATTCATAACTGCTAGCCAAACTCACTCATCAATAGACTTAAGAAACGCTCTTATCCTTGCGTTTTAATAGGGTTAGTTAGTTCCATCAAGCAATGGAGATCTCGTAATAAAACTACATTCCTTTGGCATTTCTATAGTTCTAGACAATCAATATCTCACTATTTCAAAAACAAAAATTTCATCAAAAAATAGTTTTTGAGTGTACTACTCTGATACTAATTAAAAAACCTTGCATGGTGTATAACTTTGCTAAAGAATGAGTATTAACACAATATTACAATGACTATGATTAAGTGCAATCATAATCAATGCCTAAGTAAAGAAAAACTAATCACACAATTGACACACGATATTTTTACTGTGAAAACCCAAACTTGAGAAAAAGTACCATGTGTCCACTTCGTCAAACAAAGACCATGCACTAAAACTAATGTCAAAACGGTTACAATATCACTTACAACCAAATTCTCTAATTGACTCCTCGATTCTTCGATTGCTTTGAATTTGCTCAACTCCTCGATATGTCGTTACCATGCTTGATCATCGTATAACTCCCTTAGTATGGATTTCACGCTTTGAACTCCTTCAAGACTTCCATTCTAGGATGTTTTGTTTGATGTTAAGAAACAATTGTGAACATCTAGGATGTTTTGAGAACTTTTTAGATGTATCCTTTAGGAGCTACTCACCTGCAAAACTTAGAAACTCATGCCTCTTATATAGGTAGGTCAAAACCATGCACAACGCGCTTTCCAAAGTCAAAAATCTTAAGTGAGTCACAATCGTGAACTCTATTGACCACCAGCAAAATAATTCATTCAACCAAACCCTCTCTGTTTCTTAAACCTAGAGTCAGCGAGGATAGGCAAAGGCCAGCGAAAACTCTCCGTTTCTTAAAGCGAGAGAGCTAAGGAAGGTATAAGCACCCTATTTTTGTTTGTTCAGCAATGCCTGGTCCAAATTAATAGTCTAGTAAAACTTCACTATCAAGCCTTAATTAGCTTTCTAAAGATCATTTCAATCCTTCAAGAGCAAAATGATTACTTCCAAGCCTAGAGGCTAAACTGGAGTCAAAATGACCAAAATGCCTTTAGGCATCCCTCCATGCCCATAGGCATTCCAGGCAGCTTTTCGAGACCTGACAGTCTTCGAAACCAATTGCTAACATTGTCGGATTGACCAAAATACTCACAAACCTTAAATGATTCACTTTCGGTGCCTACTAGCATGCTGACGTAAAATGTCTATTATATCCCTAGGTATCAGGCAACTTTTCGTAATCAGGTGATCTTCGAAACCAATTGCCATAACTACTAGAGTGGTTGAAGTACTCACAAACTATCAAATCACTTGAATGACAAAAACACTCACAAACAGGTCAACACGGGCACACCGCAAGTAACCCAATGTCAAAAGGCCGACTACACCTCTTGGCCGTGGCATAATTACAAATAATAGGATGCCTTTGGAAACAGACTCGTCACAGCCTTCATAGTGACTGAAACACTCGTAAACCTATGTTAACACTAGCGCTTGCTAGTTCGACACAGTGAAAAATTACCATTTTGACCTTAGGTAATTCAGCACGTCTTTTGAAAAGGTATCAATCTCTCAAAATGGTAAGACCACCCTCGACACTGTATTTAAATAGTTTGGTGTGTTCAATATGTTATTCAAACCAATATTGGTCCCATTTCAGAGAGTCTTGGTTAAAATGATCATTTTGCCCATAGACGTCCCGGCATGCTCCTCGAGAAGTACACATCCTCCAAAGCGGTAAGGCCATCCAAAATTATCTCTGGGTAATCAAGCACACCTAATGTCCGAATAAATTCTATTCCGACTTCATTTTAGCAAGTTTCAGTCAAAATGACTATTTTACTCTTGCGTGCCCAAGCACATTGTCAAGACCACACTAGCTTTGGAAATTAAACCAGCTCTCACTAGGAGACTTCGAAGAGTCCGTGACATTTTCAAGCTGGTCCCTTAACTTAAAACACACTTTAATCTACTCGACGTTCAAGAAGCGCATCACAGACGATTCTTCAAAGCCAATTTTTCCTTCACTTCCCTAACTAAAATGCATCATCAAACGATTGAAAAAAAAATGCGAATTAAGGAATTTCTAAGAACTTGAGCATTAGGATTTCTATCAGTATAGTTCGATTGTCAATAACATTACTCGAAGGTCGTAATCGAACAGTTCAAAGTAGGGTACTTTTGGGAATTTGGAAAGCGAAGAAAGATCACCTCCTATCTCCTATGTCAAATCCCGATTCCTTGATTATAACTTACCATAAAAAAGTTAACAAAATGTATAAATTAGGGAATTCTCTAAAGTCTTTCCGAAGGGCTTTCTATTGGTACGGTCTGATCAAGATGATTGCTTTTCGAAGGCTATGATTGAATGGATCAAAGACGGCCATTTCGGGAAACCAATCAAGTGTCTTAGAGACACTTCCAAAGGCTTATTTTTAAGCATGCTTCTCAAGCTATTTTCTCCATAAACCAAGATCATTCAAGACTTCCAAGAAAAATGAAAGTTCAAGAGAAGCTGTAAGAGAATGCCATCAATGTGCCTACTTTCCCCAGATCATTCTCGAATGGCATGAATATTGAGGAAAAGGCAATATAAAAATTTCTGGAGTAGAAGTGTAAGCTAGATGTGTCCAAATTTTGATCAGATCAAGATAAAACTTGTCTTGTAGACAAAGTTTGGAAAGTACTAGAGTACCATGTGGCATTCCCTTAGTGGCCTAGGCAAAACGCATGAAAGACAAGCGTCTGGCCAAAAATTGGCCAGACGTGTGTCCTTCATGCGTCTAGGCCAAAATAGCTTGCCAATAAATATCAAGCTACCCCCTTGATATTTTAGAAATGAAAATTGTATAAAAACTCTACAGAAATCAAAACAGAGAGCTCGAAAATATTTTCAAGTCTCGAAAACTCAATATTCTTTGAAGATCAAGCCTCCATTTGAAGCTCCAAGGTCTAAGCAATGGTGAATTAAAGATCAAGGTATACCTCTAGTTTAAATTCATGTACCCCCCACTCTTTCTTCTCCCTCCTAACTCATTTAAGCTATTCTCTCTTTTAATCTTTGTAAGTGAAATTTTTCGGGAAGGCCTAACCGATCACTCTAGCCAATGTCAATGAGCCCATACGCACTGCAAAAAGGATGAAGAAGTTTGAATGGGTTGACCCTCTTTGGGCCGATCACACTCCGACAATTAAGTTAGCAAGCTTAATCGAGAATAGGATGAATAAAGGTAGTGTATACTTGCAATTCATTGTCCATATCTTACTCCTGGAGGCTTCAGTATTTATAGTGTATTCGTTGGAGTGTTTTGCCTCAGGTTTACTAGTAGGTTATCATGACTTGCTACGTAGACCTCATCATACGTCGCTAACTAACCGGATTTAGTGTTGACTCAAGGTTAATCCTCATGTCGATTTTGATGATAATTAAACATTGTGTTATTTTACTAATAAATTTACTTAATGTGCAGATTAATAAGAATTATAAATTAGGCTCAAAATTTCACTCAAAGCTAACACATATTAAGTTGGATGCATAAGTCAAGAGTCAAACAATGCACCTAACAGAGCAGTAACAGCTATTCAAATTTCAAACAAATGACTTGCATTCAAAGAGATTGAAGGTGTTCGAAAAGAGAATTCATTATAATTACAAAATCTCTACAAAGAATTCAAGTAAAGACTTAATCTGGGATGTGAAGAGTCAATGAAGATGACATATGTTCGAAGAAATTGAAGATGTTCAAGAGTAGAATTCATCAAACTTATAAAAAACTAATTGAAATGATCCTAAAGAAGAAAGAATGATTAGTAGCAAAAAGACATAGTTCGGTAATAAGACATCATGAATATGAAACTCTACATGAATGAAAAAGTCACTAGCAGCAGATGGAAAGAGCTCGACAATAAAAAAGAAGAGCTTGGGAATAAAGAAAAGGAGCTTGGCATAAATGAAAAGGAGTGCTGGCAGCTTGACAACAAAGAAGATATGACTATCAAGAAGGAAATTCAATTCAAATTGAATGGAAGACAACTTTGATGGATTGAAGACCTCAATCTATTATAATACCTCAAAGAGAAGACTCCTTGAAGATCTTATAGTATTAGTAAAGGTGAGCTTGATCAAAGGAAGGATGAATGAAGATTTCTGGGTAATGTGTCGACACATGAAAATGAAGAGTCGACACATGAGGTCAGTGGCCAAAGTCTAGAGACAAGATGATCAAAGTGTCGACACATAAGATTGAAGTGTTGACACATAGAGACAGTGAACAACATCTGAGAAATACAGGTTAGATGTGTCGACACATAAAAATCAAGTGTTGACACTTGGGGACTAACGACTAGTTTTTCTAACATTATAACAAACTGAACTCGCATTAAATAAGCCCCCAACTACCTCCAATGGGTAAAATTAATACATAGATTTATATACAAGCTTCCAACTATATTTATATACAAGAAATATAAAGATACAACATTCATTGACTGATCAAGCTGAGAATTTTTAAAAAAATTCCCTTTGTCTTCATTTTGGCATTTAGTGAGCTATTCAATTTCTATCCACTCTTGATAGAGAGTTTGTATTTTATTTGTATATTCTTTATATACTTGTAAATGAGAGTTGGAGTGTGCTCTTGTAAAAGAAAAACACTTAAAGTTGAAGGGGATCTTTGACAAAACCACTTGATGGCTGGAAGAACTTGGGAAGAAGTTCTTGTGTAAAAGTGAGCTAAGCACTTTGAAAGCCAGCATTAACTTTGTAATTTGAGATTACATAGCGGAAGGAGACTTCAATGGAATTTTAGGGTGAGGACGTAGACCACAAGTTGTGGTTGAACCTCGGGAATTCTTGGTGTGCTTTCTCTTGCTCTGTTTTCATTTTTTTGTTGATTACCTTGCATTGCATATATTTTAAATCAGTGTTTCATTGATTAGATTATTTTTAATTAATCTTAATTGCTTGAATTTTTTGAAAAACCCAATTCATCCACCCTCTTAGGTTGCCTTTTGGGCCAACAATTGGTATCAGAGCTTGTATTCCTATTTTAGGCTTAACATCCTAAGAACAGATTCATGGCAACCAACTTTGGAAGCTCTCTCAGTGAGAATCAATCCACAAATAGACCACCTATATTTAATGACACCAATTACAACTATTGAAAGAATAAAATGAGAATCTATATTCAATCGGTAAATTATGAATTATGGAGACTTATAATAAATGATCCCAAAACTCCTACAACAAGAGTAAAAAGAATTGATGTCTCTAAACCCGAATCCGAATGGGATGAGTATAATTTGAAAATGCTGCAATCTAATACCAAAGCCATGAATATTTTATATTGTGCACTTAATCCTAATGAATTCAATCACATTTTTACATGTCAATTAGCTAAAGAAATATATGATAGATTAGAAGTAACACATGAAGGTACTAATCAGGTTGAGGAATCCAAAATCAATATCTTAGTACATAGTTATGAATTGTTTAAAATGAAACAAGATGAGTCTATTACCGAAATATTCACAAGATTCACTGATATTATTAATGGCATGAAATCTCTTAAAAATGTGTATCTTAATAATGAGCAAGTGAGGAAGATTCTAAGCTCATTGCCAAAGGCTTGGGAAGCTAAGATCATAGCAATTTAAGAAGCAAAGGACCTTAACACATTACCTCTTGAAGAACTCTTAGGCTCTCTCATGACTCATGAGCTCACTCAAAAGCAACATGCCCAAAAGGATGAAGAGAAAAAAAAGGTTAGTTGCATTCAAGTCCATCAGCCAAGATGATGAATCAACAAATGATGAGGATGAGGATGAAATTCCTCTCATCACTAAAAAATTCAAAAGATTCATGAAAAGGAAATGAAAAGGTGAAAAGAAGCATGAAGCCAAAGAAGATTCTAGTAAAGAATCTACTATCATATGTTATGAATGTAAGAAGCTTGACCATATAAAAGCCGAATGCCCTTTGCTTAAAAAGAAAGGAAAGAAAAACCAAGAAAAGAGAGGAATGACAGCCATAACATAGAGTGATGATGAAAAATTGAGCTCCGAAGAAGAAGCCAAACCTCAAGAGGTGGCTAACCTTTGTCTCATGACACATGAGGAAGACAATGAGGTATCAGACTTATCCCAATTTACTTTCAATGAATTAAAAGATGCATTTGATGATTTATTTTGTGAATTCAGAAAATGAAAATAAAAAATAGACTTCTCAAAAAGATGGTCTTCACTCTTACTAAGGAAAATGAGGATTTACAAAAAGAAAATGAAGTTTTGAAAAATGAAGCTTGTGTTTTAAATGAAAAGATTAAGAAAAATTCTTTTTCAAAAGATTCTTCAAAGGAAAACCAAATTTTACTTGATAAAGTTAAAAGCTTGAAAGTAACTCTTTTTAGATGTGTCAATGGAAAAGAAAAATTAGATGCAATATTGGGAAAACAAAAATGCTCACTAGACAAAACTGGTCTTGGCTTTGATCCTCTTAAAAAAAAAAATTTTTCAAAAGGCAAATTTGTTTCTTTAGTTGGAAAATCACAAATTTCATGCTTTTATTGTTATAAACTAGGATATATTGCTAGTAGATGCTATATTTTACAAAAATCTACTGCTCCTAGTAATGCATTGGTCCCTAGAAGACCATTGAGGACTAATCCCTAAGGACCCAAAATAATTTGAGTACCTAAAGTCAAATGAATTCTTTTTGTAGGCATGCCTTCAAGCAAAATTCAAGAAAGACCATTGGTACTTGGATAGTGAATGCTCAAAGCATATGACGGGAGATGAATCACAATTCACATCTCTCTCACCAAAAGATGGAGGTCTTGTCACATTTGATGACAATAGCAAAGGGAAAATCATGGGTATAAGTAGTGTTGGTAAGAATTTCTCTACCTCTATAGAAAATGTTTTACTTGTTAAAGGAATTAAATACAATCTTTTGAGCATTAGTTAACTTTGTGACAAAGAATACAAGGTTGTATTTGAATACTCTAAATGTGATGTAGTTGACAACAATAGTAATAAAACTATTCTCATTGGGCATAGACAAGACAATATATATATTTTTGATCTTAATGATTTATCTTCTTGCAAAGTTGAATGCCTTGCCGCTATGAATAGTGATGAAAGTTGGTTGTGGCATAGAAGACTTAGTCACATTAGCATGAGAATTCTTTCAAAAGTCTCTAAAAATAATTTAGTCAAAGGACTTCCAAAAATAAAATATGACGAGGATAGAATTTGTGATGCTTGTCAATTGGAAAAACAAACACGCATTTTTTTAAAGTCCTTAAACATGTTAACCACTTTTAAACCACTACAACTATTGCATATGGACTTATTTAGACCAACTAAGACTTTAAGTCTTTGTGGGAAACAATATGCACTTGTTATCGTTGATGATTATTCTAGATTTACATGGACATTTTTCTTAGCTCACAAGGATAAAACAATTATTTTCTTCACAAAATTTTGTAAAAAAGTTCAAAATGAAAAAGGTTTTTTAATCACCTCTATAAATACTGATCATGGAAGGAAATTTGACTGCAAACCTTTTGAAGCTTTTTGTGATGAAAATGGTTTTGACCACAACTTTTTAGCCCCTAGAACACCTCAACAAAATGAAGTTGTTTAGAGGAAAAATAGAGTTTTGAAAGAAATGGGCAGAGCCATGATTTGTGAAAATGGTTTGCCAAAGTATTTTTGGGTTGAAGCTGTTAACACAGCTTGTTATGTTTAAAATTGAATTTTATTTAGAAATTTTTTTAACAAAACCCCTTATGAACTTTGGAAAGATAAGAAACTAAATATCTCATATTTTAGAGCTTTTGGATGCAAATGCTTTGTATTGAATAACAATAAAGACAACTTTGGCAAGTTTGATGCAAAATTTGACGAGGGTATATTTTTTGGATATTCAACACATAGCAAGGCTTATAGAGTCTTTAATAAGAGTACTCTAGTGGTTGAAGAATCAGTCCAAGTCAAATTTGATGAATATAACTCTCTTTCAAAGAATATTGTAAGTGATGATGTAGATGAGATAGAGCCAAATATGAAAAAGCTAAATATTCAACCAAGCTTAAATAAAGAACCTCAAAAGGAGAGAGAAGTGCAAGAAACATCTACAAGCCAATAAGAAATTAATGAAGGTCTACCTAAGGAATGAAAGTTTTTGCATAACCATCCTACGGAACAAATCCTAGGTGATCCTTCACAAGGAGTAAGAACTCGATCCTCTCTTAGAAATATATGTAATTATCTTGCATTTTTATCACACATAGAACCTAAATGTTTTAATGCTGCTGGAAATGATGAGTTTTAGATTAATGCTATACAAGAGGAATTGAATCAATTTGAAAAGAATGAGGTGTGCACCTTGTTCCTAGGCCTAATGTTCATTCGGTCATTGGAACTAAATGAGTGTTTAGAAATAAAATGGATGAATCCGGAGTTATAGTGCAGAACAAGGCAAGACTTGTTGCTCAAGGGTATAGCCAAGAGGAAGGTATTGATTTTGATGAAACATATGCTCCGGTAGCTAGATTAAGGCCATCAGAATTTTACTTGCATTTGCTTGTTTTAAAGATTTTAAACTATATCAAATGGATGTTAAAAGTGATTTTCTAAATATTTTTATTACCGAAGAAGTTTATGTTGAGCAACCCCCCGGATTTGAATATTCAAAATTTTCCAACCATGTTTTCAAATTAACAAAAGCTTTATATGATTTGAAGCAAGCCCCAAGGGTTTGGTATAAAAGATTGAGTAAGTTTTTTATTGAAAAAGATTTTTCTAGAGGAAAAATATATACCACTCTTTTTATGAAAATCAAAACAATGACATGCTTTTAGTGCAAATTTATGTGGATGATATTATATTCGGTGTTACTAATGAGTCGCTTTGCAAAGAATTTGCTAAGTGTACGCAGGAAAATTCGAAATGAGTATGATGGGTGAGCTCAACTACTTTCTCGAGCTTCAAATCTAGCAATTGAAGGAAGGCATCCTCATCAACCAAGCCAAATATATCAAGGACTTGATCAAGAAGTTTGGCATGGAAGATGCAAAGCCTATAAGTACTGCAATGAGTACTACAACAAAATTAGATAGCGATGAGAAAGATAAATCAGTATATACTAAACTTTATAGAAGCATGATAGGCTCCTTATTATATCTAACTGCTAGTAGACCAGATATGATGCTTAGTGTTTGCTTATGTGCTCGTTTTTAATTAAATCTTAACGAATCTCATGTGATTATTGTGAAAAGAATATTCCGTTATCTTAAACACACACCTAACATTGGATTATGGTATCCAAAAGGTACTTGTTTTAATTTGATTGCTTACACTAACGCCAATTATGTGGGGAGTAGAGTTGATAGGAAGAGCACGAGTGGCTCTTGCCAACTCTTAGGCAACATGATTGTGTCTTGGTATAGCAAGAAACAAAACTCAATTGCTCTTTTCACAGCTGAGGCTGAGTATGTAGCAGCTGGTAGTTGTTGTGCTTAAGTATTATGGATTAAACAACAGTTAGAAGATTACAGTATCTTATTTGATCATATTCCTATTAAAAGTGATAATACTAGTGCTATAAACTTGATTAAAAATCCTATTCAACACTCTCGCACAAAACACATTGAAATTAGATATCACTTTATAGGAGATAATGTACAAAAATGAGATATTGAACTTGAATTTATAAGCACAACTATGCAATTGGCTAACGTTTTTACTAAACCATTGAGTGAAGATTGATTTTGCATGATAAGAAGAGAATTGGGGATGAGTAATCTTATATCTTAATACTTGTTAAATTTTAGTGGAATTCATGTTATTTGTGTTTTTAACGTGATTATTGATCATGTGAATCGCATATTTTGATTCTGTGATTCGTTGCATGCTCATAATAAAACATATTTTTCTCTCCAAATTTGAAAAAGTCATTCCCTAAATTCTCTTATACTCAACATGACCTAGGATGGTTGCATGTGTCGACACATCACGACAGTGAATTTAAATTATTTTGTTGACACGTATGTATTGACACATCAAGTCCATGTGTCAACACAGGAATCGAGCCTATATATTTTAACAGAGCTCACTTTACAAACATTCAAACTTTTCCTCTCTCACTTTCACTCTATTTATCTCCCGATCCCCTGTTCGCACCAAACCCAACCATTACCTTCGAACCATCACAAACCTTCGCTCTACTCACCTTTTAAAACCTAATCGATCTCTTCTCAACCTCTCTCAACCATTCTTGATCATTCAATGGCTCCCAAAACCTATAAACCAAAAAAGATCTCAAAAGTCCTAGTTGTAGCTACAACCCTTATTTCGAAAGGACAGAAGAGGAAATCAAAGGGGGGCTCTAGCAAGGACAAAGGGAAGAAGAAGAAGAGTAAAACTGGAGAATCGGCTTTCTCAACAGCTTTGGAAAGGAATGAACTTTATTTTAGTGAAGATAAAGCCCAGGAAAGGTACGATTCAAGTTTCTCTCTTAGAAAAGTATATAATGGGAGGTGGGTGGATTACAAGTTCTTTGATCATCACAAGTTTGAATTAGGTACCAAATTGGACAACCTAGGTTGGAAATCTATGACAACACTCAGGGATAATGTATATCCTGAATTGATTGCTCATTTTTATGCTAATGAAGAAAGGGATTATGGAGAAGTATCCATCATAAGTTATGTTAAGGGTGTTTCCTTTACCTTGGATAGAGATATGATTAGACATATTCTTGGAATTAGACTTGGTGGAAAGGTTTATAAAGATAATATCTTTAGAAAAGATCAACTAAAAATTCTCTATAGAAGGGATGTAGATGAATGTTTGCAACCTCTTCCTATTGATTTGCCTCTTAAATTGAGACTAGTTCATCACTTTACCTGCACTATTTTTACTCCTAAAATTGGAAAGTATAAATATGTTTCAGAGGAGTTGTTTTTCTTATGGGCATATTTGACTGATTCAAGAATTGATTTGCCTCTATTTATTCTGTACCATATATACAAGGCTACTATTTCTAGAATTAGTTTGCCTTATGGAATTTTCTTGACTAAAGTTTTTAAGCATTTCAAAATTGATTTGGACAATGAGAAGAAAAGAATCCCTAAGGCCGTTACTGATAAATACAATGAAAAGACACTCAAGCGAATGGGGTTTACTCTCAAGAATAGCAAGTGGACCCCTAAGAAAATTGGAGCTTCCTTAAAGGCCAATGCTCCATCTGAGAGCAGTTTTAAGCAGAGAAGCACACAAAGAAGTTGAAATCCTGAATTTGAAGCAAGTGCAGAGGATTTGAGTACATTTATAGATCAAGTAATGGAATCCCTGGATAAATTGGACAAAAAGGCGGACATTGCTACCATAAGAATGATGTTTGTGGAAAGGAAAGTAAGAGAACTCAAAAAGGAAGTACAATTGTTGAGAATTAGCAAAAGTAAAATTGCAGAAGAAGAAGAAGATCAAGAAAAAGAAGAAGAAGTGGAAGAAGAAGGTGATGAAAATGAGGAAGGAGAAGACGACAAAGAAGAAGAAGGTGAAAAAGAAGTCCAAGACAAGGACGTTGCACAGGAAAGAGCTGGAGCAGCAGAGGCACAAGACATCGAGAAAGGAGGAAATGCTGAAAAAGGGCTTGAAGCAGAGGAATAAGGCTAAGAAGAGAAAGACTCTTCGGCCATAAAATCTGATGCTACTCCTTCTATTCCTAAGAAGTATGGGCTGAGGGATAGACTTAGCAAGAAGTTCTCCAACACCCCAACTGACCCCCTTGTCCTAACCCCCTCACCACCAGCTTCTCCCCACTAATATTCTTTCTCCATATCCCATCTCTCCTTTGTCCCATTTACATTTTTCATTTCTACACATGCATGCATTTTTGTTTAAGGATAATTTGTCATCCTCAAAGACAATTTTTTTTGTAATGTTTGGAGAATGATCACTAACTAATCTTTTGTAATGCTTTTTGTGAATGAAATCTGATTTTGTTGTTGCACCTTGAGGCCTTGCCACTTGATTGCTTTGCCTGTTTTTCTGGTTATACCATTTATCTTGTTATAAGATTTTTTTTTTCTTGTTATAAGATTTTTTGCTATTGTACCTATCTTTGTTATACATTTTTCTTTCACTCTTTTTGATGGATTGACAAAAAAGAGGAGAAGAATTGTACATGAATAGATGACAATTAACTTGTTAACTATTGCATGATTAATTGATAAAGCATGTTCTTAAGGGGCGCAACATGATAAAGAATTATTTTCCTCCATTTGTTTTGAAATTAACTGATAAAAACTCCTTTAGAGTTGTTTTTGATAAAACAACAAAAAGGATTTTTCTGCAAAACATCAGTTGCTTAATTATAAAATAGAAGGGGAGCTCTTTGCTGGTATGTAATATGATCTTGTCCATTTCATTTAATCTTATATCAATTTCGTTTGCAAAGGTTTTGTCATCATCAAAAAGGAAGAGATTGTTGACTCAAAGTTGATCCCCATGTCGATTTTGATAATAACTAAATCTTATGTTATTTTACTAATATATTTATTTAGTGTGCAGATTAATAAGGATTACAAATTAGGTTCAAAGTTTGACTCAAAGCTAATACATATCAACTTGGATGCACAACAAGTCAAGAGTCAAGCAATGCACCAAACAGAGCAGTAACACCTATTCAAACTTCAAACATATGACTTACACTTGAAGAGATTAAAAGTGTTCGAAAAGAAAATTCATCATAATTACAACATCTCTACAAAAAATTCAAGTGAAGACTTCATCTATGATGTGAAGAGTCAATGAAGATGTTCAAGAGTAGACTTTATCAAACTTATAAAAAACTCATTAAAGTGACCTAAAGAAGAAAAAAGGATTAGTAGCAAAAAGCAATAGTTTGGCAATTAGGCACCATGAATATGAAGCTTTACATAGATAAAAAACTAATTAGATGGAAAGAGCTCTACAATAAAGAAGAAGAGCTTAACAATAAAGAAGAAGAGCTTAACATAAATGGAAAGGAGTGCTAGCAGCTTGGCAACAAAGAATATATGACTATTAAGAAGGAAATTCAACTCAAATTGAATAGAAGACAGTTTTGATGGATTGAAGACCTCAATCTATTATAATACCCCAAAGAGAAGACTACTTAAAGATCTTATAGTACTGTTAAATGTGAACTTGATCAAAGGAAGGATGACTGAAGATTTCTAGATAATGTGTCGACACATGAAAATGAAGAGTCGATACATGAGAACAGTGGCCAAAGTCTGAAGACAGGATGATCAAAGTGTCAACACATAAGATTGAAGTGTCGACACATGAAAATCAAATGTCGATACTTGGAGACTAACGACTAGTTTTTCTAACGTTATAATAGACTGAACTCACATTAAATAAGCCCCCAACTACCTTCAATGGGTGAAATCAATACAAGGATTTATATACAAGCTTCCAACTGTATTTATATACAAGAAATACAAAAGATACAACATTCACTGATTGATCAAGCTGAGAATTTCTAAAAAATTTTCTTTACCTCCATTTTGGCATTTAGTGAGCTATTGAATTCCTATCCACTCTTGATAAAAAGTTTGTATTTCATTTATATATTCTTTATATATTTGTAAGTGAGAGTTGGAGTGTGCTCTTGTAAAAGAAAAATACTTGTAAGTTGAAGTTGATCTTGGACAAAATCACTTGGTAGCTGAAAGAACTTAAGAAGAAGTTCTTGTATAAAAGTGAGCTGAGCACTTTGGAAATCAGCATCAACTTTGTAATTTGAGATTATATAGTGGAAGGGAACTTTAAGGGGATCTTGGGGTAAGGATGTAAACCACAAGTTGTGGTTGAACCTCAGTAATTCTTGGTGTGCTTTCTCTTGTTCTGTTTTCATTTCTTTGTTGATTACCTTGCATTGCATATATTTTAAATCACTATTTCATTGATTAGATTATTTTTAATTAATCTTAATTGCTTGAATTTTTTGAAAAATCCAATTCACCGCCCCCTCTTGAGTTGCCGTTTGGGCCAACATCCAGGTCCTGGCTTGCTGTCGTGTCAGAATCCGGCTGATTGAATGTGAATGTCAATGTCGCGTGAAGAGCCGCTGGCACAATAAATGCAAGTTAACTTCGCATTAAATGCCCTTATACCGCTAGTGGTTTGGGCTAGCCGACCCTAGGCCTGGGCACAGGTCGGCCACTTGGGCTTGGTGATATTACTGATTTTCTTTTGGGCTGCCCCATAGCCTAACTTCGTCTCTTTTTTATTGGGCTTACCCGGATGGATTGGACCTCGAATATTTTAGCCCACAATTACCCCCAGCCCTTGTGCTGTTTCGGATCTCGATGGCCAAGGGTTGTGTCGAGTCTTAATGGCACCCCTTAGGGCATATAGCCGTTTCGACTGTTACTCGGCCACGTAGACGGCGGGGATTAAAAGCCACAGTGATGAGACGCCAAGGATTTGATGGCCGATGTGATGGTTCACTGCCTTGATATGATTGTTGCCGTTTTTTCGCGCAAGAATCGGTGGCATGCGCGAGTATAAAAGGGGAGTACCCTTTCCGGTGGTGGGTACTATTTTGGTGCGTCTTCTTATCTGAGTGTTCATTGCTGACTCCCACCACTGTAAGTCTTTCCTAAGCTCGCTTTCTTTTTGTCTTTCTCTTTGTTTAGCTTTCGCGTCTTTGACTTGTGTCTTTTGATGGGATCTTGTCTTAGGAAAATGTTAGACGATCCGGCGAAAATCACTGCTTTTAGGGCTAGGTATGAGATCCCTGATGAGATTGGCTTAGAGTTAGTCGACCCCAACGACCTTCGGTTAGAGAAGACCGAGAAGGGGATGCCTTCCTAGTTATTACCATCGTTAAGGGAGGCCTTAGTTTTCTCATACATCCCCACTTTCAAAAGTTCATTGTTCGTAACAAGGTAGCACCCCCCCCCCCCCCCCCGCGCTTTCGTTGAACATATATAGGATATTATTTGGGATGCTCGAGCTTAATCAGTGCTTGGGTGTGAACCTGGACATTGCTGATCTCGAGTATTGTTACACGATTTGTAAAGTCGGGGGGAGTTCTAAAGTGTATCTTTGGGCCGTCAATAAGTCTAGGGAGATGGTCATGTGTCTGCCTTCCTCGGGAAAAGGCATAGATGACGTTAGGGTTTGGGTAATCGGGCCCTAGCAGTTTTAAACGACCTTTTAAAGAGCGACAGACCGCCGCTCAGATGCCCTAGATCACCTTAGGAGATAAGTTCAAAGGCGACCTTGTATTTTAATCTGATTACTTATTGTTTGTAATGCTTCTGATTCTGACTGTTCCTTTTTTCACTTACGAAGAAAAGGACAAAGGGCATCGCTTGTGGAGTTAACCTTAGAAATTTGAAGAAGGTTCTGGATTTCCGTGGGGAAGGAAGGCTGAGATACATTGCTCGAATTGCTCACATCTTGCTCAACTACCCACTTCGCTATTCCTCCTTCACTACCGAAATGGGGATCCTGCATAGTGTCCTCGCGGGATTGGCCAAAGAGAGTACGCAGGGAGATTTCGAAGAAATCCCAGTGGGGGTGACCATCGAAAGGGCTCGCACCCCAAGAGAGGTAACAGTCGCTGAACCTCCTTCATCAAAGCTCGCCGCTGAGGGACGACATTTGCACTAAAGCCATCTAGAATTGAATAGCTGGACGTCAAGCATGGCACCTCTAACCATTCCAGATCACCGAGTCAAGTTAAGTTGGGGAGGACAGGAGTCAAGCCCATTCCCAGACGAAGAGGATGAAATAAGTCTGATGGAGTTAATGTTTGCTGTGGTAGGGAAGCCATTGACGACAGCTGCCACAACCATTGCCGAACCCCCAACCATTAATCTGGAAACTGAGTCGGCTGTTAATCTGGAGACTGAGCCAGCCGAGGATGTGGCTCCTGTGCAGAAGAAGTCGACTACTCGACAAAAAAAGAAGAAAGCGTTTGAGGTAGCCTCGTAACTGCCGGCTCCAAAGAAATCGAAGGTAGACTCTGGTAAAGTTGTAATAGAGGAGGCCAGAGAAGTGGTGATAATTACACCAGATATTCTCGGCCGACCTATGACAACAACAAATTCAATGATTGACCAGGCCGAGGTTGCTCTCAGTGCCCTTCAAAGCATCCTACAGAAGAAGGATGTTGTCAAGTTAGGGAAGGCGAGTGATGTAGGTATTTTTATGGGGGCTTCCATGATTCTTGGCTTGTAAGTCGGCGTTGTCCTTATTGCTTTAAGTATTCTTAGCACATTATTCTAATGCTAGAAATTGGGTCTATATAAGGTTGCCTAAACGGGATAAAGGCGATGACCAGATTTCGAAAACTTGCCGAGCAACACTAACACTTTATTGAAGTACATGTCGATTTAAAGGTAGAGTGGATTGATGTGAACAAAGATCGAATAATTTTCAAAAAAAAGGCTAAAGAGGCCACTGCTGAGCTCAAGATGGTGATGGCTGACTATGAAAAGAGGGATAGGGAGGCTGCCGAGTACTTGGTAAAAAATGAGCTACAGTTTGTGGAACTGTTCCAGGCCAAGGTTGAGATAGATGCCCTCCAGGCTGTGGTGGAGAATATAAAGGCTAGGCTAAAAGCAGAGGAGGAGCTGATCATGCAAACAGGTGAGCAAAGAGCGACCAAAAATCTCGCTATTGAGATAACGGATCTTTCTAGCAGGATCTTCTGAGGGGTTGGAATAGTGCTCTTATATTCACAAACGTTGATAAGTCTTCTGATGCGTGGCGCCTATGCCCTGACTATTTCGAGACAACATCGGCCGGTGTCATTGACTCAAAAAAGGTGGTGGCCAACACCGAACACAAGAGAAAGCTTGCTTTAGAGGCCGCTGCCGAAGAGGTGAAGACCGCTGCTAAATCATCAAAGGGCACAAGAGAGGCAATAGATCAATCTTCTGGGCCTTTTGATCGATTGGAGGAGAAGTCGACTGCGCCTTTTGAGAAATAGTTTTTTTTGTTTCTGACTTTCTTTGTTTTTGTAATCAGCCTTTTTTGATGTAATGAAGTCCTTTTTTGATTTTGTCTTTGCATTGATTGTTCTTATTCAATAACATTCACTTTATCAAAATTTACATACTCGACAATCTTTAAAAGTTGGGTTGACATGGACAAGTCCTTTATTGGCCGACCTGTCCAAACTTGAACAAGACTAAGTTTTTACACTTGGTTTTTGTGACCTTCATTAGCCGACCCATTCAAACTTGGATAGGACCAAGTTTTTACACTTGATTTTTGTGACCTTCATTGGCCGACCTATTCAAACTTGGACAAGACCAAGTTTTTACACTTGATTTTTGTGACCTTCATTAGCCGACCTGTCCAAACTTGGATAAGACCAAGTTTTTACACTTGGTTTTTATGACTTTCATTAGTCTACCTGTCCAAATGGTCAAGAACTAAGTTTTTAGAATTGGTTTTTTGTGACCTTCATTGGCTGACCTGTCGAACTTGGACATGACCAAGTTTTTACACTTGGTTTTTATGACCTTTATTGGCCGACCTGTCCAATTTGGACAAGATCAGGTTTTTACACTTTGTTTTTGGTTTAGTTTTTCTTTAGTGCTTTGAGTAAACTTGCTTGAACAACTTCATATTTTATTGATCATAAAGCTTTTAAAGACTAGACATTGTTGAGTTGGTACATCATATGGGAGTCAACTCTACTGATGTATATTTGGGGAGTACCTTTGACACTTTTCACACTTCAGCATGTACCGAGCCGCATCCTCTTACATATAAGGCCACCAGTAACCTTGTGAGCTAGCTCGGTGGGTCACAGATCTCCCACCAACATGACTTCCACAAATCCCTTCATGGATTTCAAACAGGATGTCCTGCAGTTTTTCCGAGTGAGCATAGTGCAAGTAGGGACCCGTAAAAGATCTTTGGAAGAGCTTCTTGATTGGTGACAGCCAGTATCTGAGGGCTTTGTGTTTGATCTGTTTGGCTTCATTCTTGTCCTCTAGCAGCTCGTCTTTATCGAGATATGAGATAATTGGGTCCATTCATGACGGTTTCAACTGTTCTATAGCCAGAGCTTGTTTCTCCTCGTGAAATATGCTTGGTCTGGCTAAGGTCTCCACATGGATTGTTCTTTTTGAGCTTAACTTCAGGACTATTGCTAGTTTAGCCAAGGCATCGGCATAAGAGTTGTTGTCGCGGATGATCTGGAGGAGTTTGTATTTTTCAAACTTGGTTAGTAATTCCTTTGCTTTTGCTAGGTACTGTGTCATTCTGTCCTTTTTTGCTGCGTATTCTCCCGTGATCTGATTAACTACTAATTGGGAATCAAAATATATAATGATTTCGGCAATCTTTAATTCAATGGCTCGGTGCAATCTGGCAAGCAAGGCCTCGTATTCAGATTCATTGTTTGAGGTGGTGAGCTCTAGTTTGATAGGCTGTTTAATGGCCAAACCGTCTAGTGTGATGAGCACTTTGCCTGATCCTATCCCCCCAATCATTAGATGCTCTGTTGATGTAGAGTTTTCAATGATCAGCATTTTTCCAAAGGTCTAGGGGGAGGTCATCGTGTTGTTGAGCAGAAGGTGTTGGCGAGCTTTCCTCTAGTGGCAGCTCAACAAAGAATTTGGCAATAAAGTCAGTAAGCACCTGACCTTTAATTGTTAATCTTGGGTGGAACTTGATATCAAATTATCCTCGTTTAACGGCCCACTTTTCCAATCTTTCAGAGAAGTCGGCCTTTCTAAGGAGTGGTTTGAGCTGATAGTCCGTGAGGACGTTGATGGTATGAGCTCGAAAGTAGTGCACCGATTTGTGAGATGTCACTACCAGTGCAAGTGCTAATTTCTCCAGTGGTAAGTACCTACTTTCTGCCCCCAAGAGACTTTTACTGACATAATAGACTGACATTTGTTATCGATCTTGTTGCCGGAGCAGTACGTCACTAACTGCATGCTTCGACACTGCTAGGTAGAGAAATAGTTCCTCATGCTTGAGTGAGGTGGAAAGTAGGGGTGGCTGGGTTAAATACTTTTTCAGATCACCAAGGGCTCGACCACATTCCGAAGTCTATTTAAATTGTTCCCATTTTTTGAGAAGCTGAAAGAATGGTCGGCACTCATCTGAAGATCGACTGATAAATCGTTTGAGTGCCGCTGCCATTCCAGTCAACTTTTGTACTTCTTTAACATTCTTTAGGGCTTGAACGCCCCGAATCGCACTGATCTATCGCGGATCTACTTCAATTCCCCAATGTGTGACCAAGAACCCTATGAATTGTTTTGAACTGACTCCGAACATGCACTTCGACGCATTTAACCTCATTTTATACTACTTCAGGATGCTAAATACTCCTTTCAAATCCTCCAAATGGGAGCTACTGACTTTGCTTTTTACCAATATATCGTCGATGTAGACCTCCACAATGCTGCCGATATGGTTTTTGAACATTTTAGTGACCAGTCGCTGGTAAGTGGCCCTGGCATTCTTCAGACCAAAGGGCATTACTTTGTAGCAAAAGATACCCCTTGGAGTGATAAAGGCCGTCTTCTCCTGGTCATCGAGATGCAAAGAAATTTGGTGATACCCTCAGTAAGCATCCAAGAAGCTTATTCTCTCGAAACCAGCTGTTGCATCTACTAGCTGGTCGATCTTGGAAAGAGGGAATGGGTCATTGGGGCACGCCTTGTTTAGATTAGTGAAGTCGACGCAGACCCTCCACTTGCCTTCCTTCTTCTTTACCACCATAGTGTTGGAAAGCCAGCTTGGATAGTGGACTTCCCAAATTGCCCCAACTTCCAAGAGTTTTTCAGTTTCTTCAAAAACGGCATCCATATGTTGTGTTACTGCCCTCCTTCCCTTTTGGACCATAGGTGAGCACTTCGGGTCGATGTTTAGCCGGTGGCAGGCAACCTCGGCATTGATCCCCAACATGTCGTAAGGAGTCCAGGCGAACACCTCAAGGTAATTTGTTAGCAGCTCAATTAGAGAGCTCTCTTCAATTTTGGACAAGGACGTGCTGATGACGAAATACTTCTCACCCTGTCGATCGATGTGGATCTTCTTCAATTCCTCAATGGCCTTATTCTTCGGTGTTTGCCCCATATCATCAATAGTAGGCGTGTCCTCGTGTAAATTTATCATTTGTACTTTGTCAATTCTTATCTTTGTCGTGCATGCCGTCAAAAAGCACTATTTGGTGGCCACTTAGTCTCCCCTTATTTCTCCCACTCCACCGAGGATAGAGAATCTGATTAACTGATGGTAAGATGATGAGATAGCCTTCATGAGGTGCAACCAAGTACGTCACATGATAGCGTTATAGGGGAAAATCACATTGACTACTAGAAACTCTATCTGTAATGTAATTCCCCTAGAAGTCACAGGAATTGTTACCTTCCCCAAAGGCTAGACTGGGTTTGAGTTGAATTTGACTAGTGGGTTGAGAGATGGCTGGAGATCGGACTCTTTAAGCTCCAATTTTTTAAACAAGCTATAATACATGATTTCATAAGAACTTCCTTGGTCGATGAGCAACCTTCTCACATCACAGTCCGCCATTCTCAAAGTAACAACCAAGGCGTCATTGTGAGGGGTCTGCACCCCCACGAGGTCTTCATTGTAAAGGTTACGGATGTTGCATTGCTAATGACATTAACCTTTTTGGATGGAGGTTGTACTTGCATTACCTCCCTTAAGTGCGCAGCTTTCTGTATCTCAGACCAATATTTGTGTGGGTCAACGGTTTCTGATTCAGCTAAACCGTGTAGTACATTGATCACCTAGTCCGGTCTTGCTTCGTTCTCCTTTTGTGGGACAACTTCTTACCGTGGTTGCTTGGCCTCCCATTTCATCTTTTCCCGATCAATATACGGGTTGGGATGACCAACTTTGGCTAAGTCTTCCAAATAGTTTTTGAGATGCCAACACTGTTCTATCTGATGCCCCTTCTCCTGATGATAAGAGCAGAATAACTTTTGGTCTCGGGATTCAAGGTCTTCTCCTAGCTTCGAGGGCCATTTGAAAAAGGGCTTGTCACGAATTTGGAGCAAGATTTTGTAGATGGAATCTTTAAATATTGTGTAGACCCCATCGTTCGCCTTCCTACCCCGGTTGTTGTTGTCTTCTCAGGGGAGGGGGGGTTTTGGCATCTCTCTTATTTGTCTTTTCGATAACTATTGCGACCTTTTCTGAAATCGGTTGTGGCACATCTTCATCCAACTGGGCATATCGCTTGATTCTAGGCATTAAATCCTGTACGATGAGGGTTGGTTTCTTTATTAAAGATTGGGCAAACGGTGCTCCCAGGGCAAGTCGATCTTGAATTGGGTCATAGTCAACTGTTCGTTGCATTCGTCGATCTCGTTGTAGGCCGCCCAGTAGTGCCTTGCGTATGCCTGCAAACTTTCTCCCTCGTCCTTCCATAAGTTTAGTAGAAAGTTGACTTCCTTAGACTACATGTTGTTAGCTATGAAGCATGCAGTAAAAAGCTCAACAAGTTGCCTCCAGTTTGACACGAACCTAGACAGCAACTTCTCGAACCAACATAAGGCTACGTCCCCCAAACTAGAGAGAAAGATTCGACACATCAATGATTGGTCTCCGCTCCATAACATCACCATTTGCTTGTAATGCCGAACATGACTGATTAGGTCAGCCTTTCTATCATATGGAGTGAACTTCGATGGGGTGAACTTTCGAGGAGGTTAGCGGGACTCAATCTCCTCTTTGAATGGTATGGATGTAATCTGGTCCAAGGCCTTTTTGATTAGGTCATGGATTGTGCGGTCTTTGGTAGGTTGTTTCATGTCCTCCAGCTTCTCATTGAACCACTTTTTTCAGTCTTTTGTTGCTGACTAGCCTCCACCCAAGCCTCGTTTTGCTGAGTCTAGCTCCTTCTGCAGTGCCGATTTGCTCGCCTGTCGTCACAACGTCCGATGCTAAAGGTGTAACTTCCTCTTATTTGTGCCGCTGGAGCGTCTTTACTTCTTCTGTCCTGACTCCTTGCAATCCTTTCATAGTTTGGGAACTCTTCCGTTCCACGCGTATCTCTTCTTGAGATTGCCTCCCTCATGGTCCGAACTTGAGAGGCGAGGTTAGCAATCTCTTCACCATGCCGCTGAAGCTCCCTTTTAGCAGAACGGAGCGTATGGTTACATGGGACACGTCCACTAGAAGGCGAAGGGGCAAGGTCCGATGGTAGTTTCTGCAGATATTTGGCTCCCTAACGTAGTATGGGTTTCTTTGCAATTCGTCCCGTGCTTCGTGGTGGCTTCCAGTAGGGGTCTGTATCTCAGACCTCATCATTCAACTTCGGCGGTGATCAACTGGGGTAGATTGGCAGTATACCGAATCGGTGTAATCTCTGCTAGAGGAAGTCTCATTTCTTTGCTCATCGTGGTTTTCTCCTCTTCCCTTTTGGACGTCAGTACTCATGGTTATCTTAACCTTCCCATAGACGGCGTCAATTGTAAGTGAAATTTTTAGGGAAGGCTTGACTAATTACTCGAGCCAATGTCAATGAGCCCAAACGCACTGCAAAAAGGATGAAGAATTTAGAATGGGTCGACCCTCTATGGGCCGATCACACTTCGACAATTAAGTTAGCATGCTTAATCAATAGGATGAATAAAGGCAGTGTATACTTGAGATTCATTGTCCATACCTTGCTCTTGGAGGCTTCAGTATTTATAGTGTATTCGTTGGAGTGTTTTGCCTTAGGTCTACTAGCAGGTTATCATGAGCTGCTGCATAGACCTCATTATTCGTTTTCGACTGACCGGATTCTAGTTCTCACTTGCCATCGTGCCAAAATCCGGCTGATCGGATGTGAATGTCGATGTCGCGTGAAGAGCCACTAGCGCATTAAATGTGGATTAACTTTGCATTAAATGCCCTAATACCTCTGGCAGTTTGGGCTAGTCGACCCTGGGCCTGAGCATATGTCAGCCACTTGGGCCTGGTGATATTACCAATTTTCTTTTGGGCTGCCCCATAGCCCGACCTCGTCTCTTTTTTATTGAGCCTACTCGGATGGATTGGTGTAAGCACCCCATTTTTGACCGCTCGGCAGTCTACACTCCGTCCAGACTTGTTTTCAAGTCATTTTGGGCATATTCCTATCGAATCCAATTCTCTAGTTCCAAATTCCATCTTTCCATCGCTTCGTGGGCCTGTCAGGCCCAAATAGAGGCAAAATGACCAAAATGCCCTTAGGGGCATTGTCCTTTCTTATTCCAATTCCGATCCCTCTCTCGAGACAGTTTATTCCTCGAGACGGTCCGAGTAGTAAAACACTCACCAAACCGTCGGAGTGGCAGAAACACTCACCAACCCGTCAGAGTGGCGGAAACACTCACAAAACCGTCAGAGTAGCAGAAACACTCACCAAACTGTCAGAGTGGCGGAAACACTCACAACACCGTTAGAGTGATGGAAACACTCAAAACCCAGGCACATCTCTTCGGAGTCGGTAAGACCCCTTTCCAATCCCTCTCTCGAGACAGTTTATTCCTCGAGACGGTTCTAATCCAGGCACGTCTCTTCGGAGTCGGTAAGACCCCTTTCCAATCCCTCTCTCGAGACAGTTTATTCCTCGAGACGGTTCCAATCCAGGCACGTCTCTTCGGAGTCGGTAAGACCTCTTTTCAATCCCTCTCTCAAGACAGTTTATTCCTCGAGACGGTCCGAGTAGCAAAATTACTCACACCACCGTTAGAGTAGCGGAAATACTCAACCGTTAGAGTAGCGGAAGTACTCACAGAGCCGTCCGAGTAGCGGAAATACTCATAGAACCGTTAGAGTAGCGGAAATACTCACAGAACCGTTAGAGTAGCAGAAATACTCAACCGTTAGAGTAGCGGAAGTACTCACAGAACCGTTAGAGTAGCGGAAGTACTCATAGAACCGTTAGAGTAGCGGAAATACTCACAGAGCCGTCCGAGTAGCGGAAATACTCACAGAACCGTTAGAGTAGCGGAAGTACTCACAGAACCGTTAGAGTAGTGGAAATACTCACAGAACCGTTAGAGTAGCGGAAGTACTCTCAAATCGTCAACCCCGTCCGAGTAGCGGAAATACTCAACCCCGTCCGAGTGGCGGAAACACTCAAAACCTAGGTCAATACCCATGTCTGTTAGTTCACTTCGGTGAAAAATGACCAAATTACCCTTTGGACCTTTTCCGGTCAAGATGACTATTTTGCCCCTAGGCATCCGAATGCCCCGGGAACCACACCGGCTCTGGGTATCAAACCGGTAACCTTCTGAGAATACTTTTTATAGTATTCTCAACCTTCCCTTCTCTTTCCGGATCATTCCGAGCCAGTTCCGGCCAACCCGGTACAAAATGACCGTTTTGCCCCTAGAGGGCCAGTCTCCTTCTTCGACCACACCGGCTCTGGGTATCAAACTGGTAATGTCCCGAGAAAACTTTTTATAGTGTTCTCGACCTTTCGTTACCTTTCCGGACCATCCCGAGTCAGTTCCGGCCAACCCGGTACAAAATGACCGTTTTGCCCCTAGAGGGCCGGTTTCCTTCTTCGACCACACCGGCTCTGGGTATCAAACCGGTAATGTTCCGAGAATACTTTTTATAGTGTTCTCGACCTTCCTCTACCTTTCCGGACCATTCCGAGTCAATTCCGGCCAACCCGGTACAAAATGACCGTTTTGCCCCTGGTGGGCCAGTCTCCATTTCCGACCACGCTGGCCCTGGGAATCAAACCGGCAACCTCTGGGAACATTCTAAATAATGTTTCCAGACCCCAAGTCTTCTTCCGGGACAGTTTGAGTCTGTCCCGGCAGTTTTCCGATCCGATTGACCGTTTTGCCCCTAAAGGCTCGGTCAACCTTTCCGACACATCCAATCCTCACTTTTCAAGTCAAATACCTCCAGGACACTATTTTAAGTGTTCCTGCTCGTTTCCGGCTTTCCGGGTCACTCCCGGCTCCTTCAAATCATTCCCGGACTTTCCGGAGTCACTCCTAGTGAAGCCAGGCTAAAGTTTACATGGTAGTCACTAGTACAGGCGCCCAAATCTAGTCAAAGATACGTTGCTTGCCGACCTTAATTGTTTCCTAAATGGCTGGCGCCACTAGCAGTGGCGCCAAGCCAAAAAATGGCCTGGCGCCACTCCTAGTGGCGCCAATATAAATTTTGCCCTGGCGCCACTGCAATAGGCGCTAGGATTGTCCAGCTTCTATAAATACAGAGCCTCGATCAACGTGAAAGGGGTCTGCAAACTTAACCTAAAAATCACACAATTCGATATACAGAGCTTGAGCACCTCAAAAACCCTACCTAGCCTCCCTAGGTTTTCCAAACCCTAGCCACCCTACACAAACCCTAGCCTCCTATACACTCACATACACCCCCGTACACTCATACCCTAACCTTCAACCATCCTTGGAAGACTTGAAGAGCTGCCATCCAAAGTTTGAAGACAACCCTTGAAGACTGAAGGTGAAGACCGAAGATCGAAGACCGCACGGCGCGCAAAATAAACAAGAAACAAGGTAGGCTCCCTATTTAAATTTCCGCACTTCCCCCCTCTCTTTTCTCTCTCCAACCCACTTGGGTTTTCTCTATTTTAATCCCCCATCTCTTTTCTGCCCTTTCTTTGCATGCTTGAAACAAGGGGATTCCCGATCCATGTGTAGGATTGGACTATGGGAGAGTCACCGTGTCGGGGGCTTTCTTCTAGTCTAACCAAAAACCACGTGGGTCCGGCCCCCTTGATTATGTGGTGAAGCCTTAACCTTGTATGTTCACGACCCCAAATTGCATTGTGCATATCATAGTCTTGCATCTTCCAAATTCGTTTTCAAAAAGTTGTTTTCAAAAATCGTTTTCAAACTTGTTTTCAAAATTGCATCAAAAGCTCTTTTTCAAAAACATGTTTTCAAAATCACAATCCTAGGGTGATTCTAGCCTTTCCATGGCTAGGGTTGCTTTAGGAAAGTGTTATATTAAAAGTGGCCTTTTGGTCTATATTTTCAAACCTTGTTTTCAAAACCACTTTCTTAAAGTGGTTCTAGCCTTCTTATGGTTAGAACCACTTTAAGAAAGTGAGATATTTTTACACTTTCTAAAAACTCTTTCTTCAAAAATCTCTTCCTAAAAATCTCTTTTTTAACATACTTTCCTAAAACTCCCCTCTTCAAAATTGATTTCAAAAACTCCCTTTCAAAATCTCTTTTTCAAAACTCTCTTTTTCAACTCCTTTCCAAAACTTTCTTTCCTCAAAATTCACTTTCTAAAAACATTCCCTAAAAATCTTTCTAAAAACTCTCCTCCCGGAATCTTCCTTCTAGAAATTCCCCTATAGGATTTTTCTTTCTAAACTCTACGTTTCCAAAAACATGCTTTCCAAAAAAACTCCTCCCTAGGATTCCCTTCTAGAAAACCTTCGTTTCTAAAAATGCGTTTTCCAAAGAAAACTCTTTCCTTAGAGCCCAAACCAAACCCTAGAACCCACAATTAGGAAACCCTAGTTTTCTTTCCAAAAACATGATTTTCAAACTTTGCCCCAAACCTAGGTTTTCAAAATCTTTTGTTTTCTATATCAAAACTATACATGTTTTCAAAACCTATTTTCCACGTCGAAACTATAATTTTCCAAACCTAGGGTTTCTAGAATCCCCTTTCCAAATCCTTGTCAAATCCTATCTTCCCTTTAGGAAACCAAATCAAATCTCCCCGTTTAGGAAACTAGATCCTATCCTCCGTTTTTGGAAACAAAATCAAACCTTTCTCTTTTAGAAACCAAATCCAATCCCTCCTAATCCCAAACCTTTCTTAATTCAATTCCTTCTTAAACCATAAGTTTCCTAAACCCAAACTTTAAATCTTTCCTTAAGTTTCAAAATCCAACTCTTTCCTAATTCGAATCCTTCCTAAACTCCTACTTTCTTAAACCTTAAGTTTCTAAAAGCTTGAACATATAAGTCTTTCCTAAACTTTAAAACTCAACTTTCAAATCTTTCTTAGTTCAACCCTTTCCTAATTCTATCCTTTTCCAAAATCTTTTTCAAATCTAGGTTTTCAAACCTTTCCTAAACTCAAGCTTTTCCTAATTTCAAGATTTTCTAAAACTCTAAAACTTTCTAAATCCTAAACTTTCTAAATTTCAAATCTTTCTAAAATTCTAAGCTTCCAAATTCAAAACTTTCTAAATTTGAAACCTTTTTAAGTTAAATCTTTCTAAACCTAAAAACTTTCTAAATTCTAAACTTTCCAAAACTTCAAAATCTTTTCAAATCTAGAACTTTTCTAAATTCAAAACTTTCTTAATTCAAGACCTTCTTAAGTTGAAATTTCCTTTTTTTCAAACATTTCCTAAATTGAAAACTTTTCTTTCTCAAACCTTTCCCAAAACGAAACTTTTCTTATTTTCAAAACTTCCTTGTTTTCAAAGCTTTCCAAATTCAAAACTTCCCTTTTTCAAAACATTTCTAAAATCAAAACTTTCCGATTTTCAAAACTTTCCGATTTTCAAAACTTTCCTAATTTGGGAACTTTCCTAATCTGAAAACCTTTCCTTTTTTGAAAACTTTCCTAAACCTAAAACTTTCCTAATTTCAAAACTTTCCGAAAACGAAACCTTCCTAAAGCGGACCTTTCCTAATTCGAATATTTTCTAAAATCCAATCTTTCTAAATTTTCCAAATCCAACTTCCAATCCAATCTTTCTTAATCTCAAGTCTTCCCTAGGTCTCCTATCTTTCATAAGTCTACGTTTCCTAAACCTCCATCTTTCCAAAACCAAGTCTTTCCAAAATCAATCTCTTCAAATCAAAGTCCAATCTTTTCAATTTCAATTTTCAATCTCCTCTTCTAATCTCAAATCAAATCCAATTTTCAATTCAATTTCTTTTTTCCAATTCAATCTCTTTCTTTCAAATCAACCTCTCTCTTTTCAATCGGACTCTTGTCCGAACTACGACTGACCTGATTCCCCCAAAGGGATACGTAGGCAACCTTCATAGATGCGGTCACAATACTTTTCAAACTTTCAATTCCACCCTCATGGGTGTGGTTTTCAAAATCTTCTCACATCTCAAATTTCAATTTCAAATTTCTATTTTCAAATTTCTACTTTCAATTTTCAAACCTTTCAATTTTAATTCTATTTCTTCAAATCTATTTTCAAATCAAATCAAACTCTTTTCAAATCTATTTTTCCAATTCTCTCATCTTGCACGTGCATATCATGCATCATATTAGTTTCGTTTTAAACATTCTTTTTCAAAGTGAATAGGGTTGAACTATAGTTAATTAAAGACTCTCATAGGTAAATCTAGGGTAGATTGACATGTAGGTACCGAAAGGGCGGGGTAGGGTGATAGCTTAGTGCGTCTTCCCTACACGTAACCAACCTCCGAACCTAGATCACTGTTTTCAAAGACCAAAAGGAGTTATTTTTCAAAAAAGGGCTAAATGTTTTCCAAAGGATGCCAAACAATCTGTTTTCTTAAAAACCCTCTCTTGAGGAGATGTTTTCAAAATTGTTTTTTCAAAAACCCTAAGTGTAGTCTTCGGATTATTCTTAGTTTTTAGGTGACCTAACTCACCTTAATCAAGTTAGGTGGCGACTCCGAATCTTTTTCAAAAAGCCCTTTATTCAAACCTGTTTTCAATTCAAACCTAGTCGCACTCATTCTTTTAGGAGGGTGAGTTCTAACGAGAGAGTACAGCATTTTTCCCGCTTGGGTGAGTATTCCTCAAGTGCGAAAAATCTGGGCGCGACAATTGGGCCTCGAATATTTTAGCCCACAATCTCCATCTTCTACCTCACTTTCAAGTGTGGTTGAAAAAAGAGAGCTTCAAGGCCATGCCTGGACGAAAGCTTATGAAAACCACGTTGTCCGTGGATATCTTATAGGTCTAATTTGGAGCACCTTGCAATTTGGTGAAGCCTAACCTTGTATGCTCATACTCTTTGTATTATACTTGTTATGATGTATATGTCATGCATGCTATGATGTTTTTGTGTTTCAAACCCCTTGCAAACCTCTATAGATTTCATCTTCCAAAGCTCTTCAAAGTTCATTTCGAAGTGTTTTCTAAAATGTTTCTCAAAAGCTCTTCAAATTAGGGTTTCTTAATGTTTCAAGCCAACAACTCTAGGTTTTTGTGCCTTAGAATGCCTTTAAAACCACCTAACCTTTAGGTTACATTATTTCATTATACCCTCTTGAATTTTGTGCAAAATAGTTTTTAAAATAACCCTCTCTAGAGTGGTTTTCAAAGTTTTGCTATATTAAGTTTGTGATTGAAATGGTTCAATGATAGCCCTCTCTTGAGTGGTTTTCACAAATCAACTATATGAATCACATTCTCGCTTCAGTGGTTTTAATGTGTTAAAATAGTTTTCAAAACAATCCTCTTTAGAGTGCTTTTTAAAAGCATTGCTCTCTTGAGTTTGTGATAGGAATGGTTTTCAAGACAATCCTCTCTTGAGTGGTTTTTATAAATCAACTATATAAATTACATCCTCACTTGAGTAGTTTCAATTTTTTAAAGTGGTTTTCAAAACATCCCTCTCTTGAGTGTTTTTTAAAAGTTTCATTCTTTTAAATTTATTTTAACATGCTTTTCAAACAATTCTCTCTTGAGTGGTTTTCAAATATTTTGCTCTCTTGAGTGATTTTTCAAAATTTTGCTCTTTTGAGTTAGTGTTAAAATGATTTCCAAAATAACTCTCTCTTCAAAGGTTTTACAAAATTTTGCTCTCTTAAGTTTGCATAAAAATATTTTTCAAAGCCCACCATTCTCTTGAGTTGGTTTTCCAAAAGAGTTGCACATGAAATCATAACTTTTTTTTTTATATGAAATGACACTTTTCTAAATGGTTTTTTTTTATAATTCTTCACATAAAATCATAAAATTTTCATATTAAATCATAGTTTTTAAAAGCACTACTTCAAGTTTTGGGCATAAAAATGATACTTTCCAAACCTTTCAAAATCACGTGGTTCAAACTCTAGCTCAAAACTACCTTTCACAACCATTAGGTTCAAACCTTAGTTCAAAATCACATTTCAAAACCTAACCATAGGTCCTAATTTCAAATCTAAAATTCTAAATACTTTTTTTATACTTATTTTTTAAAATTTTTACTCTCTTGAGTATTCAAAAGTTATGTTGACAAAATATTTTCAAATACTTTCTATAACTTTCTCAAATTGTTTTTAAAAGCTCTCTTGAACTTGTCTTAAAAAAAAAAAAATGGCTAGCTACTTAACATTTTCAAAACTTACTTTCAAAAATGTTTTCTGAAAATTCATAACACTAAGGATGGCCCTAACCCTCCCATGGTTAGGGTCTCCAAAGGAAAGTGATACATTGATTGAAACTTTTATGGTTCATATTAGGGTTTCATATCTTAATTTTTTTCAAAATATCTTTTAAAAAAGATTTTCAAGAGTCACATTCTTAAGACAATCTTAGTCTTCCTATGATTAAGGTTTTCAATGAAAGTGAGATATCAAGTGGGACCATCTGGTTCACAATAGGGTTCTAAAACCCTAAAGTTATCAAAAACATAAAAGGAAGTTTCTGGCCCTTTTTAAAATTATTTTCTAAAAATCACAACCTTAAAAGAGTTTAATTATTCAATAACTAAACCACCTAACATTTAACATATCTTTTATAATTTATACAAAAATGATTCTCAAAACTTTCCAAGACAAGTTCGCAAGTTCTCTTACTCTATTTTTAATCCTAACTTAACCTTCAAAACTCCCTTAAGTTGATTTCAAAACCTTCCAAAACTCCACTAAGTTAATTTCAAAGCATTTCAAAACTTCTTTGAATTGATTTTAAAACCTTTTAAAACTCCCTTAGAGTTGATTGCGAAACATCTTCCAAAACTCTCTTGTGTTGATTTCATTGCTTTTCAAAGACTCTTCAGTTGATTTCAAAATACACTTCAAAATTCTATTAAGTTCTACTTTAATAATATTCCAAAAAACTCTATCTAGTTCCATTTCAAAAACACATCTCAAAGCCCTCTCAAGTTTATTTTCAAGTTAAAACTCTATTGAGTTCAAATTCCAAAACTTCCAAGACTCCCTTGAGTTCAATTTCGAATTATGCTCTTGCACGAATTACGAATGACCTAGTTTTTGCAAAATAAGATACGTAGGCAATCTAAATAGGTGCGATCATAACCCTTATTTCAAGTCAAATGCCTATTCAGAACTTTCTTTTCAACAAGATTACCCTTCAAATCAAATTCTAAAAACTTTCTATTCTTTAAAAAAATCTTTCCAAAAATATGCACTATGCATCATTCATCCTCAAAGTGATGACAAAACTTCTATTTTCAAAAAATATATAAGTTGATATAGTAGAGATTAAATAACTAGAAATTGGTGAGTAGATTAAAGGTGAATTGACATATAGGGACCGAAAGGGTAGGGTACAGTGATGATCTTAGGATATCTTTCCTACACGTAACTAACATCCGGACCATAGATTTCTAGTTAGAATAGCAATATGAAATCCTATTTCAAAAAGGATTTTAAAACATCTTTAAAAGGTTGCCAAAAATCTTGTTTACATAAACCTTCATTAGAAGACATTTTTAAAATATTTTTGAAAAACCTAAGTTTAGTCTTCAAATTAGACTTAGTTTTAAGTGACTTTACACATCTTTAACTATGTTAGGTGGCGACTTTAAATTTCTTTAAAAAGCTCTTATGCAAATCAATTTTCAATATTAAACCCCAGTTGCAATTATTCTTTTAGGAGAGTGAGTTCTAACAGAGAAGAGATAGGTCCTTACCCGAGCCATGAAATGCTTGAGTCAAAACCTGGGCGTGATAAAGGGCAAGCAAGCAAGGTCACTGATAAGAAACTCATCTGTGTTTCTTGGAGCGATTACCAACAAGAGCCAACAAACTCAAGCAAAGAACAAAAAACTTCAAAAACTTTTACTTTCTATATCTAAGCATCTCTTAGCACATGTTTGAATGAATAGACATTCAAAACCATCATAAAATGCTTGTGATAGACTCCCCAATAACCCAACATACAATGAATTGATAGTGTTACGAAATTAGCCAATTACATGATGTTACACCAACTTCTAAATTGTTGAAAAAGAACAAGAGCCTCTATTTCTTGATTATGATGAGTTGGAGAAATTGTTGTATAAAAAAAGTTTGACTCCACAAACTAAAAGGCAATGTCGCCGTGCGGAAGAAGGTTCGTAAATAAAGTTTTCATTGGAAAAATTAATTATATAAACATTAATGAGATAGTTAATGGTTCCGTTACAACTCTTTTAGATAATGATGAGGATGATGCAGTATTAAAAATTGGAGACGATGTTGACTCTCAATCTTTTGATGATGAATGATGGGAATATGAATGATGAACAGTATGCTCATGATAGTAGATATGAAAACAGCAACAATAACAATGAGGATGAGGATGATTGGCTACAATTTCCTCTCAAAGTTTAGGCAAACAAAGAGTAATGCTTTTACAATGGGATGTAGTGGATTGGTTTTATTCATCATTCTAGTTTAAGAATGGTGTGATGTCATTGACTGGTTTTTAATTTGGACCTTATTTATGCTTGTTTTTGAGGCTTTGAGCTTTGACACTTATGTCTTGATGTTGTAAACTTATCTTTTTTGTTTGTGACTTATGATTTATTTTATTTAAATTTGGAGTTTGGATTTCATTTGTGCCCTTTTATATAATAAGCATGTATTATGAATTGCTTTTAGGATGATATTTTCATTTCCTTGATCGTTGTTCTAACTCTTAACATTCATCTGTGCTTAGCTTGAGAGATGATTCGGATGATATCTTCAACGAGGGAAAATAAGGTATGTTTTCATTAAAATAACTTCATAAATATTGACCTTGAGAAATTCTATTATTATATCGACATTATTTACTTAGAATTGTTCTATGTCATTCTTTTATTCTTTGAACTCTTCATTCAAAGTTATATTGTTAGATGGTGATTTTATGCATGTATGGTATTCTTTTGTTTTATAAATTAAGAAAATAATTATAAGAAATATTTAAGAAACTTTAGATTTTTAGGGAATTTTTAATTTTTTTATATATTTAGGATATATTTATGACGTCATGGTTCAGTTTCGATTGAACCAGTGATCCATGATTTGCCATGTTTTCGATTTGCTCAATGGTCAGAGTTTTAGAACCTTGCATTTTACCCTTTGAATGACTCTTTGGTATTTTTTTAGAAGCAAAAAATATAGGAACTTCAAAAATGCTTTTATTTTCACATCAGATTCATTTAAATATGAAAATGATTCTCATAAACCCAAATAATTTTTTTTATTTCTAAAAGTGGAGTATTTCAAGAAAAGTTTTTTGAAAAAAGTTTGTCAAACACAATCTTGATGATTTTCAAGTTAGGGGTTTTTTTTGTCAAAACCAAAAATAAAAGTGTCATTTTATTTTTTTCGTTAATAGTGTTTACAGAAGCTTAACTTCAAATAACCTAGGACTAATAATGTAAACGTTTTTTTTTGTTTAGCCAATAAAAATAATACCAAGTCAGTGTTAAGAGGGTTAAAATGTAATTAATCTTTAACTCTTTTTCATCTACTTAAAACATTGAATCACATTAGCTTACTTTAAAACTTAAAGAGCTTAAATACAACAAATAATAATTAAATAATAATATTGAAATTTAAGACAAAGTTGAAGGAGTGATTATTTGTCACCAAAAAAAAAAAGGCAAGAGTATGTAGAAAGTTTTTGGATAATGAAGTTAGAAATTGTAAATTCAACTATGATGGTCATGTCAATAGTTCTTGGCCTAAGTCTACTCGTGTGAGAACAAGCTAGGTATGCGAATACAAAGTTTTCAAATTCTGAACTAAGCAATCTGCTTAAGGTGAATTCAAACAACACGGGCATGAAATTTATTTGAAATGAAATGTTCATAAACAGTAAAATATACTAAAAACAATTTATATTTGTATAACATTACTCAATCTATAAAAATATAACCTCAACCACAATCACCTTTGTTGTTTGTCTCGTTGCCAAGCTTACGATCACAACAGAACCCGCTCAAATTTGACCGCCCGTCCCTAGTCCCACCTAGGTAAAGGTAGCCATAGGCTCGATAGTCCGCTAGACTAGTCAAAAATAGGGGTGGTCATGAGCCCACGAACCTAATAGGCCGGGCCAGGTTCACCCATAAATTCTAGGGCTTGAGAATTTTTTTAAGCCTGATTAGTTTAATAGACAGGCTTAAAAATTGTTTTTGAAGCTCGGCCTGGCCCAATACAAAATATATATAAAATAATATATTTTTATATTTTAATATTATATATGTATGTATAATTAAATTTTATATTATTCAATATTATTTATAGATAAAAAAATTATATATTAAACAAATTTTTTGTTAAATGGACGGGCTTGGGAATGCAATTTTTGTAATTGAGCCGGCTTGGCATTTGGTTTTGTGCCCGATAGAAAAAAAATTTTGTATAGGCCTGACCCGCCCTGCCTAATGTCCACGGTAGCCAAAACCCATCTATCATTTATAAGGTTCGAGTTCTTTTGACCCGATTATATTAATGGTGGAGCTTAAAAAATTTATAACGTGCAGCCTGGGCTCAAAATATATAAAATATTATGCTTGTGTATTTTAATATATATATGTAATTATATTTTATGTTATTTAATATTTTATTTAAAGAAATTTTATTTATTAAAAAATTGGATTAAATGGGTGGGCTTCAGCATGGAAATTTTGTAAATTTTACTTTGGACGTAATTGACATATAACTTAGGCCCAATGAAAAGCATTTTTGGTGTAGGCCCAACATGAGCCCAACCCGACCTAGCTTAACCCAGCCAATGTCCACTCCAAAGTGGAGATGAACCTTGTCTTTACCCCTACCCCATCTCCACAATGTGAAACACCACTCAATTTGGCTCAAATTGTTACTGTTATGAAATTGAGCGAATTCAAATCTTTATTTCAAAACAAAAAATATTATTAAAATATATTATTTATAAATGTTGTTTAATCAATTTATATACAATAGGGCCATGGTGATGGTTTACTTTTCCTAAACCTGGGCAAGTTTAGATGACTTTAAGAATTTTTTGTTAGCAGTGACATTAAAAAAAATTTTAAGTACAAAAAATTTACACTTGACATCTCTATTACTTATTTCTAATTAATCAATGAACTAGTTTAAAATTTTTAAATCACAAAAGAAAAAAAAAAAAACAAAAGGATTTTATATGTCGATACAACTATGATACAAATTCTTTTGAGTTTGAAAATTTTGTTCCTGGTGCATATGCTAATAATCTAGTTCTAAAGTAGATTGTCAAGTAACAATCTAGTTCTAAAGTTTCTAAAGTTTCTAAAGTTAATAATCTATTTAGTGTAGTACGAAGACTAGCTCTACAATCTCGCTCTCTTTCTCTCTCCCCCTACCCGGTGGTGACAAGAATAGGGGCCAATGCATTATCAATCGGAAGGACAGTAACAACTTTACCATAAGGTAATACAAAGTCAAGAGCTAGCGATGGAAAGTTGTTCTCTTTGTTTGTGGACAACTTGCCTCGCACAATGCTAAGGAGAATTTTCTCGAGATGTAGGAGGGTTGTGGATGTGTTTATATCTCACAAATACAAAAAAGGGAAGAGTGGGCTGTTTGGTTTTGTTAGATACCATAAAGATCTTAAGGCGTATAAGGCTATCAACACATTTAACGGGGTCTAGTTATTAGATTAGAGACTGACAATTAAAAAGGCAGAATATGCGCACAAAGGGAGGAGGTATGCCGACACTCACAAGAGGGTGATACAGCAAAACAGGGCTGCGAATAGATTTCCAGTTATAGCTAAGGCATCAAAAGTGGATGGCATATCGTTTAAAGAAATTTTAACGATAAATAATAGAGAAGGTAACAAAAGGACAAAGAAGATTCAAGGGAGACCAGGCAGCCATAATGCTATGAATAAGGAAGAGTTAATACAAGAGATAATGATGACATGATTAAGGCAGAGGTGGTAGACAATCAATGGCTGAACGCCTGAGCAAAAGCAATTGTTAAAAATTATTTCATAATAAACATGATTGAGGAAGCTATGAGATATGATGGAGTGGGTTGGTGGAATGTGTTACTACAGTTCGAGAACGAGGGTAATAAGAGAGCTTTCACAGAAGATGCTAGAGACTGGCTGCATCGGTGGTTTATAACTGGTCTTTTAGATTATTCAATCATACGAGGAAATGCTGGTTAGAAGTGAGGGGTGTTCCACTACAAGCATGAGAGGAGGGGTTATTTCGAAAAATAAGAAACAAATGGGAATCAGTAATCGGGATGGACCATATGACCGCATCGAAAGAGATTCTGGAATTGGGCAGAGTCCTCATCGAAAGGGATTCATTTGAGAGAATCCAAGGTAAGTGTATGATTAAGGTAGGAAGATGGTTTTATCAAATTGCAGTTCTTGAAGAATCTTTTAATGGGAAAGTGAAAGGAAATGTCTTCAGCACAAAGTCACAATATGCCACCTTTGAGACCAGTGTCGACATTATGAATTAGGGTAACGAAGCATCAAACTTGGAAGCCCATGATGGCGAAGAGGAATCACATAAACAGTACCAGGCCAAGGTTGATGACGATGACGTGGAGTACGAGCTGCCAATGACAAGCCAGGTGGATGAATCAACTGAAGCCAATGTGGAGTGCAATAAATCAGTGGATGGAGTGCTTAAGGAGAGTGTGACTAATGAGGCTATTTTGGAAGTCCCAGTATCATTGGTACCATCATATAAGGACTTGGGAAACCATTACTTATATCTTGAGAAGAGCAACGAGGTGATAAAGAGTAATGAGAATTTGAATATGAGATCTGAAGATGAGTGTTTCATTTCAAGAAAGGTATCCATTGTAGTCGTAGAGGATTCGGACGCGTAGGATAATGGGCTTGGATATTTTTCAATAGGTCAGTGGTCACAAGATAAAAGAAGACTTAGGTCAACTAATAACCCGATGGACCACGCCTTTCAGGTTGAGGAAGTGGACAAGGTAGTTACGATGGCCCAGTCCTATGAAGAAAAATTGGAGGCAAAGGAGACGAAGACAAGGAAAAAAAAGTAGAAGAAAGAGCTTAAGAAATGTGATAAAAAAATGTCGAGTGGTAAGAAGAGGGATAGTCTAGTAGCAGTCAGAGATAATCAAGGCTTTAAAATCAAGTGCCACATGAATCCAGTGACAACTTGATGTTTTCATCTCTACCATAAGATAATATTAGGAACAGAAACAGTATTCTACTCAGACAGATGGAATCCCATTGTGAGGAGGAGGCTCTAAAAACGCTGGAACTAGGGAAGCTTTTGGGGTTACAGCTCAAAAATAATGAAGACCAAGTTAAAAGTAGAACTAAGGATCTTGAACGGAATGATCATGAAATAGCCCTAGGTAAGAGGAAAGGTGGAGCTAAAGAGAATTAATTAGCTTCATTTTTTTTATGGTAGCAAAGGTGTTTGTCAAAATGTCACTATGAATATTTTAGCCTAGAACGTAAGGGGTCTAGGGGGGAGAGTTAAGAAAAGTATGGTGAGGAAGGTGATAAAGGCAAGGGGAATCAACATGATTTTAACTTAAGAAGCAAAATGGAGGGAATGCAATCAATAGAAGGTCAAAACAATATGGGAGAACGACGATTGCGAGTGGGTGGAGTCGAACTCCGAAAGAGCTTCAGGGGGCTTTCTGTCAATTTGGAACTATCAATTCTTCAATGTAACTAAAAAGGTGGTGGAAAAGAATTTCATCTTCGTGGAAGGGATAGTTAAAGGGGGTTATCAGTGTGCAGTGGTGAATGTTTATGGGCTTTCTACATGTGCGGATCGCAAACTGCTATGGTCCACATTGTCAGCTCTTTAGGTTGCAGCAAATCTTCCTATCTGCTATGGTGGAAACTTTAACGAATTTTTGAAAGTTGAAGAGAGGTCTACATGCACAAGGGTGGATGAAGGTATAAGAAGTTTCAAGCTTTTTGTTAGTAGTATGAACCTGATTGATTGCCCCATGCAGGGAAGAGCTTTTATATGGTCAAACCAGCAAAGCAATGAAACTTGAAGTCAACTAGACAGATTCTTGTTCTGCCACGAATGGAATGCAATTTTCAAATGCTGCCAGTAGGGTTTAAATAGATCATTCTCTGATCATTGTACAATCTTACTATCAGATGAAGAGTGGGACTCTGATCCAAAGCCTTTTAAGATCTTTGAATCTTGGTACAAGGAGAAAGAATTTTCAAATAGGTGGTAAAGCACTCAAATGAGTATAAACCTTAATGATTGGGGAGGAGGGGGATGGGGGAGGGGGGAAGGGAATATGATACTTTAAAGTAATTGCAAAAGTTAAAGGCATTAATTAAAGTATAGAAGAAGTCCGGTAGCTGTAACTAGTCTGAAAAAATTAAGGATGTGGAGGAAGAACTTAACAATACTGATATTCCAGAGGTTGGTCAAAGCAATACTGAGGAAGAGAAGGGAATTAAAAGGAGAGCTAGCTAAAATGTACCAAAGAGAGGAATATGACCTTCGACAAAGGTCAAGAATGTTATGGATTCAAAAAGGTGATAGCACTTCAAGTTTTTTTCATGCTTCAGTGAGATTGAGACAGAGGAGGAATTTCATTGGTCAACTGATAAACAATGGTTCGGTCCTAGTTGAGCCATGTCAGGTTAAATCTACAACCCTAAAGTTTTTTAAAATCAATTTTAGAGAGACTTTCAATGATAGACCTATGTTGGATGGGGAAGTGAAAATGAAGCTTAGTGAGGCTAATAAAGTGTTTCTTGAAGCTGAGTTTTATGAGAATGAAGTTTGGGAATCAATTAAATCCTATGATAGAAGTAAAGCCTCAGGGCTTGTGGGTTCAAGATGAGTTTCTTCAAAAAGTATTGGAAGCTAATCAAGGAAGACGTAGTAAGGTTTGTAAAAGATTTTCATGCAAATAGAAAATTAGTCAAAGGTCTCAATACAGCTTTCATTGTCCTAATTCCTAAAAAGGACAACCCCGATAATACGTCAGCATACAAACCTATTAGTTTAGTGTCATCATTATACAAGGTGGTAGCTAAAACATTGACAAACAGATTAAGAGTACTAATGAACGAGGTTGTTAGTGAAGTTTAGTCAGGCATGCAAATATTAGATGGAGTGTTAGTTACAAATGAAATTATCCACTGAGTGGAAAAGAAGAAAGGTGAAGGGAGTGGTTTTAAAGTTGGACTTTCAAAAGGCTTATGATAAAGTGAATTGGGATTTTCTTCTGAACATGATGTCTAAGATGGGGTTTGGTTTAAAATGGATTAAATGGGTTTGAGAATGTTTATCTTCGGGGAGGACTTCAGTATTGGTTAATAGATCACCAATAGAGGAATTTTCAATACAAAAAGATTTGAAGTAAGGTGATCATATGTCACCTTTCCTATTCAACATAGCAGCAGAGGGCCTAAATGAACTCATGGGTAGGGCTCAAGCCCTGAATATAATAAAAGGCACTTCGATTGGACCAAATGGGGCTAGTTTATCATATTTACATTTCACAGATGACACTACACTATTTAGTGAAGTTGATCTAGAGGAGCTAAAGAATTTGAAGAGAATATTAAGGTTCTTCAAACTACTCTCAGGGTTGAAAATTAACTTCCAAAAAAGTGATGTGAGTGGTGTAGGTGTAGATGACAAGTTTATTAATGAGGTGGCAAAAATATTCAGCTGCAAGATTCAAAACTTTCCAACAAAGTAT
Organism: Euryodendron excelsum; assembly: GCA_033060915.1. NCBI lineage: Eukaryota > Viridiplantae > Streptophyta > Magnoliopsida > Ericales > Pentaphylacaceae > Euryodendron > Euryodendron excelsum. Next base: position 22,981,372 of record CM065383.1, on the reverse strand, counting down.
TTGGGGTTGTTAATTAGGGAAAACCTAAGGAAGGTGGATACATGGAGGTCAGTGATTGATAACTTCAAAGTAAGGTTGGCTTCTTGGAAGAAGAGATATTTATCAATAGGTGGTAGACTCACCTTGATTAAATCTACCTTGGCTGATCTCCCTATTTATTATTTATCTATGTTCAGAGCACCAACAGAAGTTTGCAAAAGTATTAAAAGAATCCAAAGAAGATTTTTGTGGGGGGATGATGAGGGGAAAAGGAAAGTTCACCATGTTAGTTGGAATAAAGTTGCAAAAAGTATGAGGAAAAGAGGATTAGGTGGTATACCTATTGAATCATTGAACAGGACATTACTTGCCAAATGGTGGTAGAGGTATGCAGAGGAGAAAGGTTCCCTATGGAGGAAAGTTGTGTGTCATAAGCATAAATATGAAGAAAGAAATTAGTTACTTGGGGAGATTTCTAAGAAGGAATGCTCTGTCATTTGGTTTGCTATCCTGAATATGGCAGGCGATGAGTAGTACTAAAGGAGGCTTTTCTATCTAATCTCTCCTACAAGATTGGTGATGGTATGATTACAACGTTCTGGCATGATCTCTGGTTTGGAGTTCAACCTCTCAAGTTGGTGTACCTGAGATTATACTTTCTAACCCTACAGCAAAATGCAGTTATTACAGAGATAAAAGATGGAAATCATTCATGGTCTTTTGCATTCGAAAGAAGATTATTGGCATAAGAAGATGAGGAACTAAGAAATTGAAGGATCAACTAGTGTTAGTCTCCCCAATGAACTCAAGTAAGGATGCTTTGTTATGGAAACTTGAATCTAATGGGAGATTTTCGGTTAAATCACTATGTAATATAACTGCAACAGAGGAGTTGGGGGATTCTAATGCACTTGCTAAGGTATGGAAGATTATGGCCCCTACAAAAGTAAAATTCCATTTTGGTTGGCCCTATGGGGAGGATCAAATCAAAGGCAATATTATTAAAAAGAAAATGTATTCGCCAGGCTGTCCCATCAACTTGCAATTTTTGTCAAGATTATGAAGAAGATTCAGATAACTTATTGCTTAAGTGTCAAGTCTCTTGGAAGTTATGGAGCTCCATTTTGAAATGGTAGGGGATTAAATGGGTGCCCAAATAGCTTGTTGTTGGACTTTAGGTGGTGGCTGAATAAGAAGTTTAAGAACATGAAGAAATGGTTATGGGAAGCCTTGTTCATGTCTGTGACTTGGCATATTTGGAAAGCTATTAATGATATTATATTCAATGGGGTGAAGGTTTGCTGGGAGGAAGTGATTGACAACATAAAGACTTAAACAAGATCATGGATTAAAGCACAAACGCCAAATGCCCAATTCACAATCAATGATATATTTTGTTCTATTCAAGTGGTGAGAAGTGTTCAAGTTTGATTGGTAGATGATCGAAGTCTGAAGAAGGGCAATGTCGGTGGAGTGGCTTGGTCTACATCTAAAGTACTATCATGTCTTTCTGATGTCAATAGGTTTTTTGATGTGTTAAGAATTGTGATAGTAGGATCGCAGGGGAGTCCTGTATGCTGTTAAGTATTTGTAAGTCATATTGATCGCATCAATTGGTTATCAATATGGCAAGTGGACGACAGGCAATGTTAGCCTTCAAAAGTGTTAGGGTAATTCTTCACAAGCAAAGAGTTCATGTTCTGTGAAGTAGGGAATTGATGGATTTGACATCATTAACAGGGGTCATCATCTTTTTGTGAAGATATGTTGATTGACTTGTTTGTGTCTTGTTTTGAGGTGGATGAATTTCCTCATTTTCTTTGTTTTTGCTAGCAACTCACCAACAAGTTTAAGGATAGATATGTTTTCACTTCGAGATTGGATGGTCTTTTTTGTGGTGTGTCTCCTGTTGCTGCTAGGATTTTTTCCAGAGGCACAAGCCTAGCGCATATAGATACTGATTCATTGCTCATCTAATGATATTTCTCTTTGGTTGTTTCAAAAAAAAAAAAAATAGATTGTCAAGTACTCAGGTGTCAATGAAAACCATTACAAAAAATCTAATAGATAAAACTTAACAAGATAAATTATGCTTAGTTCTTCAAAACCCTCATTAAATTCATATTTAATAAGTTAAAAGACTTTAACCTTTGCATAAAGCTGTTCAAGTTTTTTTTGTTTATATATCTATTTTGTTGGCCATCCCTAGGCAAGCACAATAATTTCTATCTCTTTGCCAAAAGATAGTGTCTGCTTCTTTATTACCTTTGCAAGAAATATATTTAGAAAAATTGTAATCATCTCTCTCTCACATATATTCACAAACACAACACACTATATGTTCCAAGTTCTTTTTTTCTTTTTTTTTTTGTTCCCTTGGAAAGAAAATACACAATAAAGAAACTAAACTACACTAGATCTAATTCCCAACATGTCTCGCACCACCAAAGTACCCACCCCATCAGGTGGTTCTTCAAGGATCACTAGTCTTTTTGATTGGTCATTCCCCATGTTTGCAAGCTTGTCTGCACTTTGGTTCCCCTCCCTTTTAGTATGTTGGATATTACTCCTACAGCTCCTTAAAATAAATCTTGAGTCTTCAATGAGTGCTCTCAAGGGAAAGTTTTGAGTTGATTCCTCTTGGATGAGCTTAAAAGCATCCTCGAAATCTGTTTCTATCATCACCTCTATCATTCCTTTTTGTAGCATTATAGTTAGCTCTCTATATATACCCTAAATCTCAGCTTCTATGCTGGTGTAGTCTTCAAGCTACCCCATTTAGCCAAGGATCCATCTTCCACCTTCATCTCTGAACAACCCTCCAAAGCCTGCTAGTCCTGGGTTGCCTCTAGAGCTTCAATCAGTGCTCAGCTTTATCTTTCCTATGTTGGGGGGAATCCAATTAGAAACATTCTTAACTAAGTTGCCATTATCTACATTATTTAGAAAGGCTTCATCAATTTCCTTGGCATACATATGTATTTGGGATAAACTCTTATGAGTTTCAACTGTTATATCTCCAAATACAATTTTGTTTCTATCCTTCCATATTTGCCACAAGGAAGTAATAAAGAGTATTCCAAGACAAGTCACCATGTCTTTTGTTCTTATCCTTCAAGTTTGTATAAACCCAGTCCAAAATAGGCATGTTTAAATCCTTTTGATACTAGTGGCTTGGCTTTAAAGAAACCCATATGGCTTTGGCTTTCTCACAGCCTCTAAATAAATTGTTCAAATTCTCAGCATAACTATGACACCTAGAACAGGTGTCATTCCAGTCCATGCCCCTAATAACTCTCATTTGGTTTGTTAGGATTTTGTCATGCATAACCAACCAAATGAAAATTTTCAACTTCTGGGGAGCCTTAATTTTCGATAGTCATATCCAGTTGTGATGGGTATGGGAGTAATTAGAAGGATCTTGAGTAGTATTAGTAATCAAATCATAAACAACAGATATAGTGAACTTATCATTTGGAGCTCCAACCTATAGGAGAGAATCATGATAGGAGACAAACCTGGACATCTGCACTTTGAGAATTTTTTCCATATCAGAGGGGTTGAAGATGTTGCTAATAGTCCTTATGTCCCACTCACCATATTCATTAATTAAGCTGCTTACTTTGGCATTGATATTAACAATATTCTCATATGTAAGCACTCCATTTTTGACCGCTCGGCAATCTACAGTCCGTCCAGACTTGTACTCAAATCAATATGGACGTATTCCAATCGAAATCAACTCTCTAAGTCTAATCCCGTCTATCCATTGCTTCACAGGCCCACCAGGCCCAAATAGAGGCAAAATGACCGAAATGCCCTTAGGGGTATTGTTTGGTCCAATTCCAAATCAAGCGCATTTTTCCGAAGACGGTAAGTCCTCTTTCGAATTCCAAATCAGGCGCGTCTTTTCGGAGATGATAAGTCTCCTTTCCAATTCCAAATTAGGCACATATTTCCAAAGACGGTAAGTTTCCTTTCCATATTCCAATAGGCGCGTCTTTCCGAAGATGGTAAGTCCCCTTTCCAATTCCAATAGGCACGTCTTTCCGAAGACGGTAAGACCCCTTTCCAATTTATTTTTTAATTTCAATTCCAATCCCTCTCTCGAGAAAGCTGATTCCTCGAGACGATAAGTCTATTCAATTCGGCACGTTTTTTGGAGAAAGTTTCGTCGGAACGGTAAGTCCCTTTAAACCTATTGACCGGGACGAGATCCCAAGTCCCTTAGATGGTAGAACGGTCCACCTTTGGCGCCTGCTAGCCCGCTAATGCAGAAATGTCCATTTCGGCATGTTTTTCGAGAAAGTTGACTTCTCAAGCTCTAAGTCCCTTTAGCAGCTTCCCGAGATCAGACAGTCTTGGGAATGATCGCGAACCGTCAGAATAGCAGAAGTACTCGTAAACATTGCAACCGTCAGAGTAGCGGAAATACTTACAAACAAGTCGATATAGGGAATTGCCAACAACCCCTTGTACCACAAGACTACCGTCAGAGTGGCGGAAATACTCAAAACCTAGGTCAACACCAGTGCTTGCTAGTCCATTTCGATGAAAAATGACCAAACTGCCCCTAGGGCCATTTTTGGCACGTTTCTTGAGAACACACCTAAGTCCTCAGAATGGTAAGTCCACCCCTTCCAAGATCGTATTAGAGATGATCTGGTATGATTAGGTGCCTTCTAGTAAGTTTCGGGCCAGTTCCGAGACTTTTCGGTCAAGATGACCATTTTGCCCCTCGGCATCCGAACACCTCAGGGACCACACCGGCTCTGGGTATCAAACCGATAACATCCAAGAATGCTTTTTATAATATTTCTGACCTTCCTTTATCTTTCTGAATCATTCCGAGTTAGTTCCGGTAAATTTGGTACAAAATGACCATTTTGCCCCTTGTGGGCTGGTCGCTTTTTCCGACCACACCGGCTTTGGATATCAAATCGGTAGCCTTTGGGAACATTCTAAATAATGTTTCTAAATCTCAAGTCTTCTTCCGGGACATTCTAAGTCTATCCCGGTAGCTTTTCATCCTGATTGACGGTTTTGCCCCTAATGGCTCGGTCAATCTGTTCGACAAATCTTATCATCCTTTTTCAACTTTACTACCTCCGGGACACTGTTTTAAGTATTCATGTCCTTTTCCAGCCTTCCGGGCCATTCCCGGTCCCTTAAGTCCTTCCTAGGCTTTCCGAAGTCACTCCTAGTGAAGTCAGGCTAAAAATTGCATGGTAGTCACTAGTACAGGTGCCCAAATCTTCCAAAGATATGTTGTTTGCCAACTTAATGAACTTTCCTAAGTTTCTGGTGGCCCCAAGCCAAAAAATGGCCTGGGGCCACTAGGAGTGGCGCCAAGAAGAAATTTGCCTTGGCGCCACTGCAATAGGTGCTAGGTGATTCTGTTCTCTATAAATACAGAACCTCCTCCAGCGTGAAAGAGATCTGCAAACTCAATCTAAAAACCCTACTCTTTGATTTACAGAGCTCGTAGCCTCCCAAAACCCTAGTCTCCTTTAGGTTTTCTAAATCCTAGCCTCTTATACACTCATACACTCTCATATACTCACACACTAGCCTCCAACCCTCCATTGAAAACTTGGATTGCTGTAACTACAAAGCTTTGAAGATTGAAGACAAAGTCTTGAAGACTGAAGTGAAGACCGAAGCAAGACAAGTAAAGCAAAGCGCGCAAAGCTAAGCAAAATAAAGAAGACACAAGGTAGGTTTCTTATTTACGTTTACATATCTTCCCCCCTCTCTTCTCTCTCCTAACCCACTTGGGTTTTCTTCTATTTTAATCCCCTATCTTCTTCCCCGCCTTTCTTACATGCTTGCAACAAGGGACTTCCTAGTCCATGTGTAAGATTAGGCTATTGGAAGGTTATCGTGTCGGGGATTTTCTTTTAGTCTAACCGGAGACCACGTGGGTTCGGCCCCATTGATTATGTGATAAAGCCTTTAACCTTGTATGTTCACGACCCTCTTTGCATTGTGCATATCATGATCTTGCGTTCTTTCAAAATTCGTTTTCAAACTCGTTTTCAAAAGCTTACATCAAAATCTTCTTTTTCAAAACTTGTTTTCAAAATCACAATCGCAGGGTGATTCTAGCCTTTTCATAGTTAGGGTTGTTTTAGAAAAGTGTTACATTTAAAGTGACTAATATGGTTCATATTTTCAAAACATAGTTGTTTTCAAAACCATTATCTTAAAGTGGATCTAATCTTCTTATAGTTAAAATCGCTTTAGGAAAGTGAAGTATTTTATATACTTTCTAAAAAACTCTTCTCAAAAATCTCCTCTTAAAAATCTCTTTTCCAACATGCTTTCCATAAACTCTCTCCAATCTTCTTTCCAAAATTGTTTTCAAAAGCTCCCTCTAAAAATTGTTTTCAAAAACTCCTTTTTGAACTCTTTTCCAAAAAAGCTCTCTTCAAAATTCCTTTCCTAAAAACACTCTCTAGTTTTCCTTCTTAGAAAACTCTCTTCCCTAAATCTCTTTCCTAAAAGCTCTTTCTAACAATCTCCTTCCAAAAATCTTTTCAAAAACTCTCTTTTCAAAATTCACTTTCTAGAAACTCCTCCCTAGGATTTCTTTCCAAAAATCTCCCTTCTAAAAACTCACTTTCTAAAAACTCTTTCCTTAAAGCCTAAGTTAAATCCTAGAACCCACGTTTAGGAAACCCTAATTTTCCTTCCCAAAAGCATGACTTCCAATCCCTTATTTTGGCCTCAAAACCTAGGTTTCCAAAACCTCTTGTTGTCTACATCAAAACTATATATATTTTCAAAACCTCTTTTCTACGTCAAAACTATAGTCTTCTCAAAACTAGAATTTCCAAAACTCTATCTTTCCAAATCCATGCCAAATCCAATCTTCCCTTTAGGAAACCAAACCCAATCTCCCCTTTAGGAAACTAAATCTAATCTTTCGTTTTTGGAAACAAAATCAAAACATCTCTTTTTAGAAATAAAATTTAATCCCTTGTTTTAGGAAATGGGAATCTCAATCCTTCCAAACCCAAATCTTTCCTAATTCAACTCCTTCCTAATCTAGTACTTTCCTAAACCTTAAGTTTCCTAAACTTAAACTTTTGAATCTTTCCTTAAACTTTAAGCTTTCAAACCTTTCTTAATACCATCCATTTCCAAATCTTAACTTTCCAAATTTAAGTTTTCAAACTCTTCTTAAACTCAATACCTTTCCTAATTTCAAGAATTTCTAAAACTCAAACTTTAAATCTTTCTAAAATTATAAACTTCCCTAAACTTTAAATCTTTCCAAATCTAAAACTTTCTAAATTCTAAACTTTCCAACTTTCAAAACTTCCCTATTTCAAAACATTCCAAATTCAAAACTTTCTTAAAATGAAATCTTTCCAATTTCAAAACTTTCTTAAAACGAAATGTTTCCTATTTCAAAACTTTATTAATCCAACACTTTCCTAAATTGAAACTTTCCTAAAACAAAACTTTTCAAAAATGACACTTTCCTATTTTGAAACTTTCCTAAATCGGACCTTTCCTAATTCGAACCCTTCCTAAATCCAATCTTTCTTCGATCTTCCAAGTCCAACATTCGAGTCAAGTCTTTCTTAATCTCAAGTCCTTTCTAAATCCTACCTTCCTTGGTCTAGGGTCTCTATTCTTCCATTTCAAATTTCAATCTTTTATTTTAAATTCAAATCAAATCCAAATTTCAATTCAATTTCTTTTTCCAATCAAATCTTCTATTTTCTATCGAACTCTTATCCGAACTACGACTGACCTGATTCCTTAAAAAGGATACGTAGGCAACTCTCGTGGGTGCAGTCACAACCTTTTTCCAATCTCCAATTCCACAATCTTCTTCAAGTTTCCAATTTCCTAATCTCTTCCAAGCTTCCAATTTCAAATTTCTATTTCCAGTTTCAAGTCTATCTTTTCAAATATTTTTTAAATCAAATCAATTTCTTTTCAAATCAAATCTCTCTTCTTGCATATCATGCGTCATTTCTTTTTAAACATTCTTTTTCTAAAGTGGATAGGATTGAACGTTGGTTAGTTGAGGACTCTCATAGGTGAATTTAGGGTAAATAGACATGCAGGTACCGCAAGGGCGGGGTAGGGTGATGGCTTAGTGCGCCTTCCCTACACGTAACCAACCTCCGAGTCTAGATCACTGTTTTCAAAAGACCAAAATGGAGTTTATTTTCAAAAAGGGTTTAAAAGTTTTTCAAAGATTGCCAAACAACCTATTTTCTTAAAAAAACCTCTCTAGAGGTAGTATTTTCAAAAATTATTTTCAAAAACCCTAAGTGTGGTCCTCGAATTGTGCTTAGTTTTTAGGTCACTAACTCACCTTAGTCAAGTTAGGTGGCGACTCCAAATGTTTTTCAAAAGCCTTTTATTCAAACCAATTTTTAATTCAAACATAGTCATACTCATTCTTCTAGGAGGATGAGTTCTAACGAGATAGTACAGTATTTTTTCCGCTTGTGTGTGTATTCCTCGAGTGCGAAAAATCTGGGCGCGACATCATATGGGGAGGGATTAAATTCTTTACCTCCACACCACCAGTCTTTCCAAACTGACACAGTGCTACCATCTCCTATGAGCCATTTAATACCTTTTTTCAAGTATGAGAAGCTTTCCTTTTAATTGGCCAATAAAAAAAAAGTGCGGTTACCCAAGTACTTTTTCCTTAGGACTTCAGTCCACAAATTATTTTCCTTCCCCAGGAGTTTCAGTCCTAGTTTTAGAATCAAAGCTAGATTTTGGTCATTGGCTTTCTGAGACTCAGGCCCCCTTTTTCCTTTTTCTTACAGACCAAGTCCCAATTCCCAAGATGAACCTTTTTTCTATGTTCATTATACCCCCCCCCCCCCCCCCCCCCCCCAATAAGAAGTTTCAATGTCCCTATGAATACTTCTAGCTAGGAGGGAGGTTTGCATGGAATAAGTAAGGACATAGAGGTGACCGCCTACACCATGGTATTCCTTCTAGCCAAGGAAAGAATACTAGCTTCCCAGCTAGTGAGTCTTTTTTGGATTTTTTCAAGAATGTAATGATAGTGACTCTTGTTAACTCTACTATGGAGAATGGGGACCCCAAGATATTTACCTAAATTTTGAGTCAGAGGAATACCACTTTGGAAGCTAATAGCTAAAGCTTGTCTCCTAGGCAAGTTGGGGGATATGAAGATCTTGGATTTTTGAAGATAGATCTTTGACCAGACATGTCACAAAACTCAATGAGAATCTCTTTAATAGTGGTGCAGTTACTAGAATCAGCTTTAGCAAAGAGCAATAGGTCATTAGCAAAAAATAAGTGGGAAATCTTAGGACCATTCCTAGAGGCTTCAAGGCCTTTCCACTCTCCAGACTAAACACTATGGTTTATAAGTATGGAAAGTCTCTCCATACAAATTACAAATAGATAAGGAGAGAAGGTAGAGGGGATCACCCTGGCTAAGCCTTCTATTAGGAGAAAATTCAGGTAAGGATTCTCCATTCCAGAGGATGGACATGCTTACTGAGTAACACAATGCATTATGAGGCTAATCCAAAATTGGTTCAAATTAAATATTTTGAGAGTATTTCTTAAGAAATCTCAAGAAACTTTATCATAGGCTTTTTCCAAGTCAATTTTGAGAACCATACCTCCAGCCTTACCTTTCTTATTTCTGAGAGCATGAATAATCTCCCGAACTATAATAATATTATCATTGGTACTTCTGCCAGGTATAAAACTATTTTGAGCAGGATGAATGATCTTATCAAGAAGGGGTTTGAGTCTACTGACAAGAATTTTGGTCAAGATTTTATAAGTAACATTGCAAAGGCTTATTGGCCTAAAATCTTTAATATTTCTAGGGTTGTCAATTTTGGGGATCAGAGATATGAGAGTCCTGTTGATCTCACTAGGGAACTTTCTATCTTGGAAACACTGTTTAATAAAGATGCAAACAGAGTTCCCAATGACATCCTAGTATTTATGAAAGAAGATGGCTTGAAAGCCATCCTTACCAGGGGCTTTAAAGGACTTAATGCTTTTCACAGCTTCCCAAATCTCCTTCTTTTATTTTATTGTTAAGATCCAGGTTATCAGCCTCACTAAACTGGGGGTCAAGAGCATTAAATAGGTCATGAAAGCGTAAAGGATAATCTCTTTTAAAAAGTTCCTGGAAGTGATTCTGGATGAGATCTTTTAAGTCTTTAGGGTTAGTAGTCCAGTTACCAGAATCATCCTTAAGGGTTTCAATTTTATTTATTTTTCCCCTTATTAGAGTGGTAAGGTGGAAAAATTTAGTATTCCTATCACCTTGAGTAATCCATCAAGCTCGAGATTTTTGATACCATAACAATTATTCTTGGTAAAGAGTCTTGTTATATTGGGCAATAAGGTCTTTTTTAAGTAAATGTAAATTGTGGTGAAATTTGCTAGCTTAGGCTCTCTGGATGCCTTCAATGCGCCTTAAGAGCCACCTTTTACATCTAAAAATGTTTCCAAAAACTTCCTTATTCCAATTACAAATATTGGTAGAAAGTCTATCAAGTTTGGAAATATAATCGGTATTTGCATTAATCCAAGAATGTTGGACAATATTTTTAAAATCAGGGTGTGACATCCAAGCAGCCTCAAAATGAAAGTGTTTAGCCCTAAGAGTTTGATGGGGCATACCTTCGATAAACAACCATAGGAGAGTGATCAGAATAGGTGCGAGGGAGGTTTCTAACCGTGCCTTCTAGAAATAGAGATCTCCATTTTGCATTGCATAGCCCTCTGTCCAACTGCTCCATTGTGTTCGCCATTCCTTGTCTGTTATTAGTCCAAGTTAATCACGGTCCGATACATCTCATATCTATAAGATTACTGTAAGAACCCCATTTTTGCCCGCTCTGCAATCTTTGGCCTGACCGGACCCAATTTTCAAGTATCACAACACATGTAAGTCTAAGACAAGTCTTTCAAACTCCAATTCAGTTAACTAGTCGCTTCCCATGCCCTCAAGGTCCCACTGAAACCGTTAACATTATCATGCCCCTAAGCATTCCACGCAACTTTTCGAGACTAGGCGGTCTCGGGAACCAACGCCATCCAGGTAGCTTCCCGAGATCAGGCGATCTCGGGGACTAACACTTTATCAAATTTCAAACAGTACACGTCTGGTGCCTGCTAGCCTGCTAATGTATAATGTCCGTCATTTGGCAATTCTCCGAGACCAAGCGTTCTCGGAGACGAACACCTCTATCACAGGTAGCTTTCTAAGATCAGGCGTACTTAGAAACCAACACCACCCTACAAGCAGCTCTTTGAGACCAGGCGGTCATAAAGACTAACACCGCAAAGGTAGTTTTTCAAGATCGGGCAGTCTCAGAAACCAACACCTAGGTTAACATCGGCTTCTGCTAGCCCGACTCGATGAAAATCGACCAAACCTGCCCTTTGGGCCTCTAGGCACGTTTTAAGAAAGTTTAAAATCCTTTAAAACGGTAAGTCCACCCTTTCAAAGTATTACTAAGCAGTTAGGCGTACTCCGCAGGCCTTTTTGTCCAATTCTGGTCCCATTTTGGCTAACTCCAGTCAAAATGATTGTTTTGCCCTTGAACACCCCAGCACCGCGTAAATCCCACTGAACAGTGAAAAATTCTCCTGGGATCATCCTTGAATGACCCGACACGCTTAACATAACACTCCAATCCATTCCTAACCATTTTCAACTGAACCCAACCAAAATGACCATTTTGCCCCTAACAATCCGAATGCGCCTTAAAACAACACCGGTCCTAGAATATTGAACGACGGGTCTTGTCATACACCCCTATTTAACCTAAAGAGGACCTTATGACACTAAACACCCCTGACTCAATAAAAGTTTCTTGGAGCGTCTTGTAGACGCTCTGCCAAAATTGCCTTTTCTTTCGATTCTCTGGTTATAACGCACCGTCAAACGACTTAAGAAATGCGTAAATTAATGAATTTCTGAAAGTATTTTCAAATTACTTTCCATCGATACAGCTCGATCAGAGAGATCGCTTCCCGAATGCCTCAATCATGCAGCATAAAAACAGCTACTTTTGAACCCTTACAGAGCGTATCACAGACTCTCCACTAAGATTGATTTTTTTCCCAATTCCCTAATTATAAATCAACATCAAACGACTTGAGAAATGCGTAAATTAGAAAATTTCCAAAAGTATTTCTAGAGTACTTTTCATCGGTACGGTCCGATCAGAGATATCGCTTCTCGAAGGTCTCGATCATGTGATAAAAAAATAGCTACTTTTGAACCCCCGCGGAGCGTATCACCGACGCTCTGCAGAGATGCGATTTCATGAACACTTCCTAAGACGATATCTCGCACTTCTGAACACCATTCAAACTTTTTGAAAACTTTAAAGTTCACCAGAAACCCTAGGAGAACACCGTGGATGCAACCGATTCCTATGAAACCTTCCTGGTTGGCTCAATTATCGAAGCAAAGTTTAAACAAACACTCCCAATGACGGAGCGTATGCTACATGCACCCAGATTTTGATCAAATCGATCAAACTTAGCTTAACCATCAAGATTTAGCCAGTACATTGGGTGCCACATGGCATTTTGCCAATGGAACACTACTGGCGCATATGCTACATGCGCCAGAGTAAATTTTGCCCAGGCGCATGTACCATATGTGCCAGGCCTCTCCAGGATTGCCTATAAATACAAGCTTTCCCCTTTGCATATTTCAGAATCGAAATTGATGGCAAAGCTCTGTAAAAATCGCTCCAGAATCTCAAATTCCTATATACCTCTCATACTTCAATCACTTAGGGTGGATTCCACCTCCCCCTAACCTATACACTTCACCTACATAGCCTCCTATGCCATAGAATACCTCCTTCCAACCTCTCAAGCACACTTAAAGCCATCCTAGCTCAAGTCAAAACATTCATGGAAGATTACAAGTGTATTAAAGGCAAAAGGAGGTATTTCTTTTATGTTTTTGTCTCCCCTACTTCTCTCTTCTTCCTCCTAGCCTACTTAGACTATTCTTTATTTTAATCCCCATCTTTTACCCCCCCCTTTCTTGCATGCTTGAAGTAAGAGGTCTTTTAGTTCATGTCTAGAGGAAAGTTAGTGAGAGCCACCGTATAGGGGAATCTCTCACTAGCCTACTTTAAGATGGTATGGCCTTAGAACCCCTTGATTATGTGATGTAACCTAAAGCTTTGTATGAATTCATGACCCCCTTTGCATATAATTATATAGTTCATGTTTTGCATGATTGGCTTATTCTTTATGTTTATGACGATATTGATCAAGTCTTCACTATCCCCATTTCTATGTCATCTTCAAGCCTCCTATTCAAATGTTCTCTTAAAAGTAGTTTAAGAGTTGGCCCCTTGAAGTTTAGGATGAGACCTTAGGTAATCATGCCTTAGAAAATCTCCCCATTAATCCCTAACTCACATTTTTACACCTTTGCAATTCAACTTGCATAAAAATGGTTTTCAAACTCTCTAATTCCCAAGATTTATATTTTCTCAAGTTTAGTGGTTGGAATGACCCCATAGAACCTTCTCTTGAGTGGTCTCCCTTTTATATTGGCCATAGGAGCCCTAAATTGTTAAAATGGTTCCCTTCTCCTTTTATTCTTATACGAAAATAATTTTTAAACTCTTTGATCTCTAAGGTTGTTATTCTTTTAAGTTTAGTGGTTGAAATGGCATCATGGAACCCTCTCTTGAGTGGACTCCTTTTACATAGACCATAGAAACCCTAACTTGTTAGAATAGTTTCATTTAAAAATGATTTTCAAAATATTTTTGTCAAAAATGGTTTTCAAAAATTAATTCTCTCCATCTTTGCATTAAAAATGATTTTTCAAAAAGTTGTCATCATTGTGTTAGTTTTTTAATTCCCTACTCTTTTCAAGATAAAGGTTATAAGGGTCCTAAGAAAACCTTCTTCTGAGTAGTTTTCAAGCACCAACCATATAAACCATGTTTTTGGCTAGAGTCAAATTTTCATGGCAATGATCTTCAAAACATTTCAAAAAAACTTCAAAACGTTTCGAAAACTCAATACCCTAAAACCCATATTTCAAGAGCAATTTTTTCAAAAAACTCTTCAAAAATACATCCTCCAAAATCCTGTTCCAAAAACTCAAAACTCTCAAGTCCTCTTTTCCAAAATCCTGTTCCAAATCAAAACTCTCAAGTCCTCTTTTCCAAAGATCACAAAGTGTCTTCAAGCATTCCAAAGGCTCTAATGCGCCTATTTCCCATCGGGCTCTTGCCCAAACTACAAATGACCTAATTCTCGCCGAATAAGATACGTATGCAACCTAAAATGGTGCAGTCATAACTCTTATTTCAAATCAAGTTCTTTTTCAAAACTCTCTATCAATTCAAAATCCTTTAAGGCTTCCATGTTTCCAAACATTTTTCCCCCAGACTTGCATCATGTATTATTCATTCAAAAAGTGATGACTAAACTCTATTTTCAAAACTCTAAAGTGGATATTAAGTGGATAATGGTAACCGATTATTCTAGTGGGTGAACAAAAGGTGAATAGATATGTAGGTACCAAAAGGGCGGGGTAGGGTGATGATCTTAGGATATCTTCACTACACATAACCAACCCCCGGACCATAGATTTCTGTTTTCGAATGACCAAAATGAAGTCACTTTCAAAAAAGGGCTTAAAACTTTCTTAAGGTTGCCAAACAACCTATTTTCTTAAAAACCCTCTCTTGAAGGAGTTTTTCAAAACCTTTTTCAAAAACCCTAAGTTTAATCTTTGGATTAATACTTAGTTTTAGGTGACCTAACTCATTTTAATCAAGTTAGGTGGCAACTCCTATTTTTCTAAAAAGCCCTTAATCAAACCAATTTCAAATTCAAACCTCGTCGCACTCGTCCTTCTAGAAAGATGAGTTCTAATGACAGAGTTCTGTACTTTTTCCGAGCCAAAAGGACTTGGTCCAAAAACTGGGGCACGACAGCTGGCGACTCCGCTGGGGAAGCACTTAGAGGTTTAGGCCATTGACATATCTCTTCACCCAGAATCTCCGGTTACTTTGTCCAGTTTAATCTAAGTTTCCAAAACAAATTTTATTTTCCAAAATAATTTTCAAATAAGTGTGATCACTTGCATTCATTGCTTATGTTTATGCTCTTGCATTGACCATCCATTTTATCTTGCATCTAGTTTTTCAAAAAGTTACTAATTCTTTGCATTTTTCTTTTGTAGGTAGACCTTTGTTTACATTTTGTTTTATGTCATAATTTATTACTATGTATGTGATGAATGAGTAGGATGTGATGTGTGCTGTTGGGTCATTTCCTCCATTTTTGAAAACTTCACACACACTTGGTGTGCTCACTTGCATTTGCATTTTGCATATTACATATATTACCTAGCTACTACCCTTCTAGATAGAAGGGGGAACAGTATATTGACTGTGGGTGGATGTTGTGTCAGTTTTTCAGCCTACGGTCTCTTAATAGTTCCCCCGCTCAAATCACCAACCAAAGATGGAGTTCACCCTTTCAGGGGTGGACGCCGGAGGTTTGAAAATTCGGGACCTGAGCTTTTTAGGAAGCATTAGTAAATCTCTAACCTCATGCTCATATAGCACCCCATAGATAGCCGAACCTCTGTCGAATTTAGGACATGTGTGTCAATTTCAAAACCAAGGAGGAAAGGATAACTGTTTTACTTTCCTTTAATTTCTGTTTTTGATTTCATGCTTAATCCTCGTAGTTATGTCATGTATACATCTTTTCATATCATAAATGCTCATGCATTAGAATTCATTTCAAGGCAAGAGTTTCCAAAGTAACTCAAGTCGTTGTATCTTCATGTATATGATTAACCCCTAGAGAAAAGCCCAAAGACCTTCTCGCTCAAATCAAGCCAACCCAAAACTCCTAAGGGTACCAAGAGACCTCAAGGATTTATGGCATGCATCAAAGTCATCTCATAAAGAGGGGCCTTAATCCCTCTTCGCTCATGGAGATAGGGCTGCCAAGAAGACGAAGGGGCAATTCAAATCAAAGGTCTCTCATCAACTTCCATCCAAGAAGGTGAATCCGAAGACTCGAGAGTAGTTTAGAATCCCACGATGTAAATATAGAATAGGCGGAAGTCTCAAGGAAGATGTTCCCCCTCCCCATTTTAATGTATTTTTGAAAAATTCTATGTACAAAGAGAGCTCATTTCAATAAAGTTGTTATTGCTGTCCAATGAATGAATGTATGAATGGATGAATTACAGGCGCATGTATGGTATTGCATACAAGAGCAACCCCTTATCTTCGGATGTGAGCCAACACACCAGGCTTAGTTCCTCTCAAAAGGCAGGGGCATCCTTAGGTCATGCATTACATAAAATCTTTCTAATCCAGAACCTAACATATAATCCCTTTGTTTTGTTTTTCTTTATTTTCTATTCGCCCTCATCTCATCAAAAGACTAGCAATAGTTTTGGTGAGACTGCTTACATTTTAGGTCACCATTGCTCCCAGAAAAGGAAAAAGAGGAAAACGAGTGTCTTCTGTACTCCGAACACTAATCCTTACCGGACAACGAGCAGTACAAATGAAAAGTGAAGGCAATACTCCCGATCAACAGAACAACTCGATGACATGGGAAGAAGTGAATGAGATGAAAACAAAAATAGACGAGATGTTCAAGCTCGTACAACTGATGGCCTTTAAAGGACCAGTCCCGAATCCATCAACCTCAACATCCCACTCTAAGCAAACTGAAGAAATCTAGCCAAGGGTTGTGCTGTGAACTGATAATGCGGGAAAGAAAAAAGAACTCCCCAAAGTAGTGCACATCGAGGAAGGAGAAGAAGACAACCCTAAAACCATCCTGTTGACTGCCACATCAAAGAAGAAAAATTTGGATCCTCTCGATCTCAAGATACAAGGGTTAGAAGAGTCCTTGCACAGCCTATAAGGTCATGATGCCTTCAGTGGGACATCTTATGATGAGCTATGATTCTTTCCCGACCACCTAAGACCACCCAAATTCAAGATGCTCAATTTCCAAAAGTATGATGGAAGTGGGGATCCCATGGCTCACTTGAGACTATACGTAGGCAAATTAAGTGGTCATGGGAATGACCCTAAACTCTTGATGCAACTGTTTTAACATAGCCTGATTGGGCCCGCCCTACAATGGTTCGCCCGTTTTGATTTGAGGAAGATAATAACTTGGAATGAATTGGTCATGGCCTTCCGATCCCAATACCGACACAACAGTGACCTAACTATGGATAGGTGTACCTTAATGATGATGACCCGAGGGGAGAAAGAAAGTTTCAAGAGTTACGCTCTGAGATGGAGGGAGACAGCTGCTCAGGTCAAACCCCTATTAGTAGAAAAAGAGTATATGTAGCTGTTTGTGAACACCTTCCAAGGTCTATATTATGAGCGCCTGTGCCCGAGCATTGGAAAGGTTTTTTCTAAGTTGATAATGCAAGGAGAAATGATCGAGAATGGATTGAAAACTAGCAGAATCAAGGACCCCTATGCTAAGATAAGTGAGGGATTTGCAAATGTAGTTAAGAAAGTAGCAACCACTTCAGGTACTGGCAAGAAAGAGGGAGAGTTATCTGTCATCCTGCTAACACAACAGTAGTCATACTATCCCCAATATCAAGCTCGACCACCATCACCTGCTCCTATTGTCAACATCCCTGTTGCTAATGTCCAAGCGCCTGCTCCTGGTTCGATCGCAGCGCGACCATACCCCAACCCTAGCAAAAACAATCGATGAAACCTAGAATTCACTCGCTTGGCATGCACTCAAATAGAGGCCTACCATGAACTCCTTAAAGCCAGACACATAAACCTTATACCCCCACGGCCATTGCCAAGCCCATTGCCTCCAACTTTCAATCTTGTCCTTACTTGTGAATATCATTTTAGGGGATAGGGGTATGACACAAAATCCTATTTCTCTTTGAAGCATAAAATCCAAGACCTCGTTGATAACAAGGTCATCAATACTCAAGAAGCAAAATCGATCCCCACTTCCAATGTCACGACAAATCCCTTACTAAACCATGCTATCAACATCATCACAGAGGGAGAGGCAGACCCTAATGGCATCATAGCAGCATAATATTTCAATAGCGAGTTGGACATTGAGGAAGAAAGTAACTGGGAAGAGGAGCTACTGCCATGCCCTATCTATCTTTATAATCCAAATGGAGAGCAAGAATCCTTTGATTGGCTCGTGGAGGAGCCCATGGAGGACATCCCACTAATGTTGTGCCTGTCGATGACTGGGGAGAAGAATTCCTACACCCCAGGTATGCCGATGCTAAGAATCGCCTAAAATAGGAGCTATTTAATTATGACGATATGGGCTGGGGCATCAATGAGCCAAGAATATTGAACCCACTATTCAAATTTAGCGAAGGTGATTTGGATAGCCTGTTTGCCGAAATCAACAAAGAGGAAGCTAAAGAAGAGAAAATCAAGGAAAAGCCACAGCAAGTCTTGGAAGAAGGCCTGGCTACAAAGCCCTAAGAAGCTAAGCAAAAGAAAACCATTCAACCGAAGGAAAGCCTTCAAGGATCCCAAGATGGGATGTGCAACCTTAATGACCCAGTTGGAGAGAGGGAAGGAAAAGGAGGCGACCCCAGTTACACTATGACCGCCCATCTCTACCACTATGCAGTCAACGCATCAATTCGTCCAGCACAACCGAGTGAAGAGTTGGCGGATGGAGCATGGAGGAGGCAGGCGTGATCCCGAAGCCCACCTGAAGAAGTGACTATCAAAGGGATGTTCTTTTATCAAACTTTGCCTTTACTTTCCTGTTAACTTTGTTTTATCAACTCTACTTTTTACCTTTTGTTAATCAAGAGCTTGTCATGTACACAAAACCTTTAAAATGAAAGAAAAAAAATTTGAAGTTTGCATTTGTCATCTTCGGTGCTTGCCCTTTCTTAGAAGTTTCTCCTCTTATTATTATACCTTGACTTGAAAAAGGGGATAGTACGCACACCCTCATCTGTGGGGACCATTTCTGATCCAAAGAGAGGAGACACTAAAGAAAGGAAAGAAAGCGGATCACAGAAAAAGGGTGGCACTCAGAGGATGTCATGGTAAAGCAGTCGGCAGTTAGACTTTCGAAAGGAAGAGAAGCCATCATTTCAAACTCCTTAAAAATAGCAAAGCAATTCCTTTGAAGAGCCTACTTGAGTCGTAAGTGATTTTCATTCAAACACTCTAACCAGGAACCACCCCCTATACTGGGGCAAGCACAAATAACGAAATGATTAAACTAACATTTGATTATCTCAAAGGATGACCCCAAAGTTCTAAGATTGAACTTCATGGGCTAAGCAATCTTGTCTAAAAGGAAGAGGGGCTATTTATTCTTCTAACATATAGTTAAAAGAATTCCCTTTGAAAGACCCATTTTGAGCCAAATCACATTCTTTCGGAAAACTCGTCTTGGTGATCACCACCCGCAACGGGTGAAAGTAAATTTGGAAAGAGAAATGAGAAAAAGGTTGTTGACTCAAGGTTGACCCTATGTTGATTTTGATGATAACTAAACCTTGTGCTATTTTACTAATGAATCTACTTAGTGTGAAGATTAATAAAGTTTATAATTTAGACTTAAAGTTCAACCTTAAGTCTAATATATGTCAAAGAGAATGCCCAACAAATTCAAGATCAAGCAATGAATTCCAAGAGCTATGCAATGAACAAAACAGAGGATTGAGGCCTATCTCTACTTTAAAAAAATGTTCTACATTCGAAGAGATTGAAGGTGTTCAAATGAAGCTTTCATCAAAGTGTGCATAGACTCAATGAAGACTGATTTGCACTCAAGAAAGAATGTAGACTTCATCAGAATGTGCAATGATCAGTTGTAGATAATTTGTTTGTTGAAGACATTGAAAATGCTAAATTGAAGACTTTATCAAGTATGCAAATATCAATTCAAGATAATGTGATTGAAGTTGCTTGAGAAGAAGACACACAATGATTGTCTGATCTCTACATGGAATCCAGGTAAAGAATTCTTCAACAATATAAAGAATCAATGAAGACTAGATGTATGAAGAGATTTCATCAAGCTTGCAAAAGTCTCATTGAAATGATTTTAAAGAAGAAAGAATAATTGCTAGCAAAGAGAAGAAATAAAAAATGAAGCATTGTGAAGCTCTACAAAATTAAGGAGGCTTGACATTGAAAGAGATTATTCTACAATGAAAGAAGAAGCTTTGGAAATGAAGAAGAAAAGATCAACATTGATCTAATGAAGCTCTAACTGTTTGAGAGTTAAGAGAAGATGAATGTCAAATGATTGATTCAATCCAAATTGAATAGAAGTTAACTCTAATGAGTTAAAAGAGTTTGATTGGTCATCATACCCCAAAGAGATACTCCTTGAAAATTTTATACTCCTGCTGAGATGATCTGGATCATTAGAAGACAAAACACAAATTTTTGAGCAATGAGCGGACTCATGAAAATGAGGAGTCACCTCATGGTTACAGAAGCAAAAGGCTTAACGACCAAATGGACAATGAGCGGACTCATGAAAATGAGGAGTCGCCTCTTAATTACAGAAGCAAAAGGCCTAAAGATAAAATGATCAATGAGCGGACTCATAGAAATGAAGAGTCGCCTCATGGAGACAGAAGCAAATGCTTGAAGATAAAATGATCAATGAGCAGACTCATGAAGATGAAGAGTCACTTCATGACAACCGAAGCAAAAGGCTAAAGACCAAATGAACAAAGAGCCGACTCCAAAAGATGAAGAGTCGCCTCATGACAGCAAAAGCCAAAGATGTGAAGACAGAATGAACAAGGAGCCGACTCATTGTTATGAAGAGTGGACTCATGGAGACAGTGAACAACGTCTAGTAAATGCAGAAGTTGAAAGTGTCGACTCCACAATCCTGGAGACGACCCCTAGAATATAACGGCTAGTTTTTTTAACGTTATAACAGACTGGACGTGCATTAAATGAACCCAACAACCTCCAACGGATGGAATCAATACAAGGGTTTATATACAAGCCTCCAACTGTATTTATAACCAAGAAATCAAAGGAAAAAACATAAGAGACAAGAATCACTGACTGATCAAACCTGATATTCCTGAACATTCTTCCTATTTTCATATGTGAGCTTTGATTGTAAAATCTACTCTGGTTAGAGAGTTTGCTTGTTACTTGTATATTCTTATACACTTGTAAGGGAGAGTTTGAGAGTTCTCTTGAGAAAGAAAAACTCTAGTAAGTTTGAGTAGAGCTTGGACAAAACCACTTGGTGGCTGAAGAACTCGGTGAGGAGTTCTTGTGTATAGTGAGCTGAGCACTTTGTCAATCAGCAGCCCATTTGTAATTGGTGATTACATAGTGGAAGAAGACTTCAAGGAGG